>CM029652.1:3892703-4369720 GCA_017311315.1 Dendrocalamus latiflorus | reverse complement strand
CTCACTTTTTTCTTAGTTAATCGAGTCGGTGTTCTGAGTATGGTTTGGTGCATGCCGCTCTAATAAATTATGTAATTATCTTTTGGTCTCGTGGTTTAGGAAGATGGAAAGAACCAGTCTAGAAATCATTTGACTGGATTACAAGGCCGGTCGCTGGGTTTTGAAATACTTTTTTTTTCTCTATTACTACATCAAAGTACATATAGCGACGGCAATGGCATTATTATACATGTATTTACTAGGGAAAAATGTTGGTCCGGCTGTTCTCCAGCCTGGTGGATGAGAAACACAGTATTCAAATGATCCGGACATGTTAGGTCAGTTCGTCCTCGTCAGATTTTGGATAATTTGACCTGAGTTGAGCTGGCAAAGCGTGACAATTTCTGAAGGAAATCAAAGTAGCAACCGACCGGCCGGTCTTATTTTCATATCATGAATTCATGATCCGATCGAGTCTTACGTGTAATTACACAGAGCAATATCTAGTTAATTAACCACATAGCACAGTTTGCACAAGTCATCCTCACCAAAAAAAAAAAGTTTGCACAATTTAGTGAGGCACACTGCTCCCATGGAATTGCAGAGCTCCCTCGTCATGTGGTTACTCCATTAGTCCATTGCATTGAAACAAGACGTGATCCATGTAAACTCCCGCCTAAATGGAAAGCCAATCTTTATACTGCCCTTTAAACCTTTTCATCTTTTATTTTAATTTCCCTTTTGCCTTTCTTCTTTTTCTTTAATTTACCTTAAAAATAGTAGGGGATCACTAGGGAATCAATCAAAAGGCAAGAGGGAAACAAACAAGACTGGTTATTTTCTTTTAGCCTATGGTTAATGGCTTTTATCTATACTTTTCGAGATGGCAGCGGATCGCTGACGTAGATGGTGCATACGATTTTGAGTTCGAACAATCGTTTGAAGAATCTATTTCAGAAAATTGTCCTATTTAATTTGACTTTCAGAAAAACAAAAACCAAAAAAACAAGATCATAGTTTCCAGCCTATGGGAGGACAGTGGGCCTTGCTAATGGCACCTTTTAATCACATGTTTGGGCTTCTTTAATCCAAGCTTTGCCATTTCCCTGATGGTTGCAGCTTTGTGCAACATATCTGCACGCTGTCTGCGACCTCTGATCTGGGACCATCCCTTTCAATGTGGTTGCTGCAGGATCCGGTCAGAGTGGTCACATCACACACTTTTGGTTCGAGTGATCAACTAATTGTAGGTGGACTGGTAATTGTAGTAACTTGCAAGGCCTAGCAAATTATTTCCTGACACCAACAAGAACGCCATCTTTTTTTATGTCAGATGTTATCCTGATTCGTTGATAGTGTTAGTTGGTATATTTTATAAAATGGCCTCCTAATCCTCTTTCTCTGTTTGGTTTAGCAGTTGCAATCCCTTGGTTAATTGGTTTGTGCAGCTATTTGTCTGAAATCTCCAACCGAATTGCAGACAATTCAGTAACCAGCGTCTCTGAAGTCTCGGCTTTTGTCGAACCCACCAATAACAATTCTAGATTCTATGGTAGTTCAGAAACCGTTAGTGTACACAGTATAAATAAAGATAGTAACAAAACTAACAATCATTATATGAAATTTTATTTATATAATTATCAGAGTTTTACAAATACGGCTCACAGACCAAAGCAAAAGTAAACAGCAAAAGACAAAGTAGAAATAGTAGCAGGGCTCAGCAAATCTACCACAGGCAATCAACTGGGACAACGGCCTAGCCGTCGAGATCTTCACTGATGGCAAGGTTCTCCTCCTCTAAAGAACAATTTATTAAGCAAGTGTTAGTACAAAATCTATTCGGCAAGTTACGCTCGTAACAGAATTAATGAATGCATGAATATTATCAAAGGAAGTCTTAGTAGGGTTGTTTTAGCGTAAAGCGATATTTGACATTTTATATATATTAAGTAGATTTGAAAGCTTAAACTCATATAATAATGCAAAATTTTAGGGCCTGTTTGACAGAGCTCCACCATTGAAAAAATAAATCTGGAGCAGCAGATCTACCAAAAACAGCTCCACCGTGAATCTGGGATCCCACCATGGAGCTGGACAAAACTGTTTGGCTTGCACAGCAGCTCCAGATCCACGAAACTGAGTTTTTGGTGGGAATGACCTGTTTTGCCCATGGGTTTTATGGTGGTATGGGATGGGGTGTGTAACCAGTGGCAAAAGGTGGGTAATTACCACCCAACTCTACGAGTAGATACGAAACAAGGTTTCGTGGAGCACCCCTTGAGGTGCTCCATGGATTTCATGAATCTGGAGCTAGATTCAGTATTTTGGTGGATCCAGATTTCGTGGAGCTGGAGCGTTTGGGTAAAAATTCGTGGAGTGGAGCTATTTTTGGTGGATCTGGAGTTGGTGGAGCTCTACCAAACAGGCCCTTAATAGATAGTGCAGGATAAACCTCCTTGCATTAACTGAAGCTTGGTGAATGATAAACCTCGCAACACCACTTTTTCCAAGGCTAACCACCCATTTTTCCCCACATGGATTACTCCATCCATTAATCATTTTTGAAAACATTTTTAAAATTAAAGTCTAATCCACGAAAAACATTACTTGTCATGCCCATAATCGAGGGCTTGGCTATTCGAATAGTTTTACACTCTACAGATGTTATACAACTTTACCTATAAGACATGAGCATCTCCTTTTACCCATGTGATAAACACACTTCCTTTGATGTGCGGTAAAGAGACCATAATGCCTTTACAATGCGCCCTTTCAAAGCAGTCATGCCTGCTGAGGTTCCATTGCCGAAGGGTTAAACCACCCAATTGAAAGCCATCTCTTGCACCGGGTGGGAATAACTGTCTAAACGACACCCACATTCCACTTAATGCTGCAACCGACATTGACAAGTAGCTTGATAGCATAATGATTGTACCATTTGGATCAAATTAGGATCATGCATTCATTAAAAATCGGATTTAAAAGTCAAATCTGTGCTCTGTCTGGAAAACCGGAAGTACCGGAGTTTTAACATCGGAACTACCGCAGAGCGGAAGTTCCGCAATAAAAAACGGTACTTCCGGCGCTCGGAAGCTCCGAAAATCTGAGCGGAACCTTTTTTTTTCCAGAGAGCACCCCCGGAGTGCTCGATGCTCTGACCGGACAACAGGAAGTACCGGCGTGCAAATTGCGGTACTTCCGCTTGCCGGAAGGTCCGGCCTCTGAGCGGAGCCTTTTTAAGAGAGCACCTTCCGGGTGAGTTTTAAGGTTTGCGGAATCCGGAAGTACCAATGGTTTAACGCCGGAACTACCGTTGGAAGCGGTACTTCCGGAGCACTGAAGCTCCGGTGGTAAGGGCGGAACCTTTTTTCTAGAGAGCGCCAACATTTGGTTCCGGCCCAAGCGGTACTACCGAGCCGACTTCTTGGAACTACCACAGAGCGGAAGTACCGGATTTATAACGGCAGTAGTACCACTCAAATGGCTAGTTCAGAGTTTCTGATATAGCCATTCTGCCATGCCAGAGCCGGAGCGGAAGTACCGACCATTGGCCTGCGGTACTTCCGCTCGCACATATTTTTTCTGAATATTTCTCCCAATGGTTAGAATTGGTTGGTGAGGGTATAAATACCCGTATCGCTGCTCAAGGATAGATGTGAGAGATCTCATTGAACAACTTTGAGCATTGAGCATTCACTCCACACCCCATTTACTCTTTGTGCATTCATTTGAGATGGTTGAGCCAAAAAGTGCATAGCGTTCAATAGTTTGATACTTTGGCACTTGTTTGTAATCAAGTGAAGCCCGTGGATTATTACTCTTGGTATTTGTCGGCACCTAGACGATTTGGTGGAGGTTGATCGATGATCTTCTCAAAGAAGCATATGAGAAGGCCCGGTGTTTGTGTGAAGATTGGAGCTCACATATCCATTAGAGCGGAAGAGCTACCTCTAGTGGATTCAAGGTGCTTCGGCTTAATTCGTGGAGCCGGTCCAATTTATTTGGTCTAACCTCAACGTGGATTAGGGGAAACTGGCAAGTTTTCGAACACCACGGTAAAACATCGAGTGTGCTTATTCCTCTCTTATTTTCTTCGAGATCTTGTTTACTATTACTATTGTGATCATTTATTTGAGTTAGAGCTAGTGTTGTTTCTCAACTTGATTAGAATGGTGTAGGAATTAAGTGCTTTATTTTCTTGTCACATTAAAATTGCAAAGAATTAATTAAAAGATAAGAAAATTAAAAAACCTCCTATTCACCCCCTTTAGTCGGTTATCCTTGATCCTACAACACCTCTCTCACAATCACATAGCCCGCTGCCGCCACTTACTAGTTAGCAGCACTATTGCAGCTTCACTGTATAGCCATCGGCCATTGTCATACTAAAAATATAGGGCTGCACTCGGGTGAAGCATTGAAGCGGAGAATACAAAAATTGTGGAGTAGATCAACGATCCAAAAGGTGTATGGATGGAAACTGGTACCTGCTAGCAAATTAATTTTTTAATTAATTTATTTAACTCTGATCAGAGTCCAATTTTCACCTTAAACTGAAAAGGCTAGTTGTTTTTTACCCCAACCAGGGTGGAATTGAATCGTGAGTTATTTGTCTGGATTTGGAAGTTAGGGTATTAAAAAACAACCGGTTTTCGAGTTTATGGTGAAAATTAGACTCCGATCAGTGTTCAAAGGTCAAAAATGAACTTATTCCTTTACTATATTGTTTATTTTGTATTTCCGCTATGGATGCCATGCGTTCGGGTAAAAATCTAGATGAGGGGGTTGCTTTGGAATTCTTATGATTAAATCCTATGGATTTGAATCCAGATCCTCCCTATTCGAACAAACCCTACAACCCTGTTTGGAATCTAGGATTTTTTTTTAATTTATGTAAGAATTGAATTGTTTCTACAAAATTCCCGCAAAATTTCCGTTTTCCAAACATGGCCTAAGACTAGTGGATTCCAATGACGAATATCATTATTAGCTTGAACTTAAGTTTTTTGGTTTGGAATCCATCAAGTCAAGATTAAACCAAAAAGCGTAGGTCCTACACATTCTGCTCCGTGATTGTTGGCAATCATGCTACCGTTATAAGATCCGAAGTCTACCACCTTCATCGACAAGGGATTGGTGGTAACAGATTGTTTGTCTCGAGTTTTAAGTGTAAAAGTTAGGTTTTAAGTGTAAAAGTTAGGTACTTAACTACTTATGTTTTTTCTAAAAAATTTAAATAGATGCCTAAAAAGCCTCTTTTTAATCCAATTTTTTATTCTCCTTTTTCTACCAAGATGAAAGTAAAAAAAAGAGTACTTTAATAAGTAAAAGAGAAAGTGTCTTGCATGGACCACCATGACATTTCACATCCCTCCTACCAAATTTAGAGCAGCTTTTGCTTGTCCTCTATTTCTTCAGACGTAGCAAGCTTGCTGTATGCAGGAGAGAATTTGTACAGAAAGGAAAGTGAAAAAGGGAAAAAAAAACATTCTCGCACGAGTGCACTACGGACAGTGCAGCTTTGCCGCGCTTTACAGCCGGAGGGGCGTTGATTGTCAACTTGGCAATCCACTCCGACGCTTTACGCACATGCGTGCATGGTTCATGGTCGCACGCTCGCGTGCATGGCTTCTTTCGTGCGTGGTTTTCTAGCTGCTCTGTTCCGTTCCACGAGGGTAAACCGTGAGGGCATGGAGGCGAATGCATGCATCCAAATTTCTCGCAAAAAAGTTTCGCGAAACCAGCGAAGTTTCACAAAAGTTTAGGAGAAGTTTCGCATACGACAGGCTGGGTGCTGGGGATTAAAAAGGGAAAAGACAGTTTGCTTGCGCAGTTGCAGAATCTGCAGTGCGTTTTGCAATTCAGAAAGAAAAAGGACAATGGGAAAAGAGAGATAATCTTTACAATTTAATAAGTTTGAGTTGATGGTTGGTGCATTCTTCCTTCTCCCTTCTCAACCGTCCGATTTGAATACTAAAATCTTGACCATCTATCTAACATCTCTCTCCCTCTCTCTCATATCTAACTACCCCTCCTCTCCACTTACATCATCAGTTACCATCTCCTACCTCCTCTTCTGCCCAGCCTCTTCTACGGATTTTAAAATTTTATCATACTACATATTCTAAAACTAACGGGTGGTAAAATTTGTTGGAACGTGCATACAAATCTGTTCTATTTTTTTTTAAATTTGTAGCAATATACATGTATTCAGCTAGTAATGGAGATAATTTCCGGTCCATCTTATGAAGCCAGGGCAGCCCAGACCTTGCTGCAAAAGTGGTGGCAGGTTTTTCTTCAGATAATGGGCCGGAGGCCCAGTAACTCCATCACCTTGTGTGTCGTCGTCGTTGCATCCATGCACAATGGGGAGTCCCAAAGTAGAGAAGTTTTTTTTGGGTCTAATATACCAATGCCAGACTTACCTTGACTACCCAAATCTTAGTTCTAATTCTAATCTTTGAACTTTTGGTTGATATTGTAGAATACGCTGTGTGTTATTGTTAATCTGTTTCGTTGTTTCCAAAAAAAGGAGCTTCCTTGGGTTGTTGAGTAGTTACCTGTGCGATAATTTTTTAAGAGCCTGACAAAAGACACTATTATTTTTTGCAAAATCAAGCTTTGTGGGCTGTGAAACTTTCCAAAATTCCCCGGACATCCCAAGGGGCTTCGATGTCAGCATGAAATTCCAAGAGAAGTCAGGCCAGCTCAAATCTGTTACACTAATAGCTTCACCCATCGAGCCCAAGTAGCCGGTGATCTAGATTTTTTTAACTGTGCCTTATAAATTATATTTGTATTTTATGGTTTTTTTTCTAATAGAAATCATTACTTTTATAAAAGAACGAGTTGGTAGTCGTACGTTCATTCTCCTCTAACCACTCTATTTCTTTGACTTTCAATTTTTACTTTCTAACTGATCAGAGCAATCACCTTCCATAGTATACATCTAATGAATTCCGTTGCAACGTACGGACATATAATTAATGTTTATTGTGAATGAATTAAATATCGATTAATTATTAAATTTTTTTAAAATATTGTTTTGATAAATCATTACTATTATAAAAAAAATGAGTTGGTAGTCGTACGTCCCTTCTCCTTCAATCACCTCATTCTCAACTTCTTATCACTCTCCACTTTTTAATTGATCAGAGTAGTTTTTTTTATAGCATAATTCTTTCTATATTTAATAAATTTTATTATAATGTAGGAGCAAGTAACTAGTGGTTCGAAAAGGCCGAAAAGAGACTCGCCGGTTTGCCCGAGCGGCGAAGGCATCGCATCGCGCGTGCGACAGAGCTCAGACCGACAAACTGCTGCGACTGCGGGCGAGCCGAAGACGACGCAACGACCGGCCCGATCCGTCCCCCTCCCCGCCGGCCGCCGCTTGCAGCCTCCGCGCCCTGGTTCATTACCGCGACCACGGCGGACAGCGCCGGCCATGGGCTGCTCCTCCTCCGTGCCAGGTTCCCACATCTCCCTCTCCAGAAAAGCCTTGCCCGTGCTTCATCCGTTATGTTTTGGCTGCGGATATCGTTGGTATCGAGTGTTAGGTTAGCTGTTGGAGGATCTAATTTTTGGTTGGATTAGTGCTTGTTGGGAAACAGGTTAATGCTGATCCCGCTGGGGGTGGATATCTCCGGTCACGGTGTTGATCGGGCCACAAATTTGCTCAATCTGTACTGTTTTGAGCTGTATTTACTAGTAAATTTGTAGGATTCCTTGGAACGGTCTGGCTGCGTTGTCTCTGCAAACGAAATGACTGTGTGTGGTCATGAAGCTCGGTTAATTTTTGAATGGGGAGTGCTGAATTTGAATTATTTGGTTTGGTCAATTTGGAAATTTTATGCGACAAGGGCGTATGGATGTATGAATGGGTAGAGTTAGCGGCTGGAGCAAAAGAATAGTCACTTTTGTGTCAGTTGTTAACACGATACGTTTTTTTTTTGTCATTCAGCTAGAAGTACCGGAGGGCTGAACAATATCAACAACGCTAACTCTTCTGCTACCGATTCAAATGAATTGCGTGCTAAGGTTTGCCACACACATTCCTCTTTATTGTAATATTTTACGGTGGTTGATTCTATCTTTTCTTTCCTTTTTGGTTGCTTTTCTTGACATTGCTTGCGATACCAGCAACAACAATTCCAACTGCAGGTTCACCTTTGCATGACTCTAGGTCCAACATTTAAGTGCCACCGTTTGGTACTTTAGATATGGACGGTCAAATTCAAATATATGAAAGCTCAGAAACGCAGTGGTCTAAACATGCAGAAATTTATCGGAGTCTTGAGGTCTGGATAATTTCCTTATAGATCATTCTAGTGTCTATGACTTGGAACATAATGGAATATTATGTAGCAGGTCAACTAAACTTTAGGCAACTATTTCTGTATGTACTATGAAATACATTCCTTCACTAAGTACTGTGAAATAAATTACCTATATACAGTTCAAGAAGGCGGCCTGGGCGGCCGCCTGGGTGCTGGGCGGCAGGGTGCCGCCCGACCTTGGCCCCTAGTCGGGTGGCTGGGCGGCGAGGCGGTCTAAGGCGGGGCCAGGCGGCCTAGGTGCGGCGGATGGCTGGGCGGGCGCGGTGGCCACATGATGGCGATGACGCCAAGGAATAGAGGAGAGCGTATATAAACCGAGGGAGGGGAAAAGAGTTACCACACATGAGGCCGTCGCCGCCGCCTAATTCTGCATCACCATCTTCCCTCCGGTCATCCGCCATCTTCTCTGCCTCGCCTCCCCTTCGGCGGAGGGGACATCTTCCCCCCGCCCGTCCGCCGTTCCCGTGGCCGCCACCGCCGGATCCGGACTCCCTGCGCCAGATCCCGCTGCCGCTGCCGGATTTGGACTCTTCGCGCCAGATCCCGCCGCCGCCGGATCTGGACTCCCCGCGCCAGATCCTGCCATCGCCGCTCCCGTGGCCGCCGGTGAGGGAGACGTCAGGTGGCTGGGGAGGCGCGCGAAGGGGGTGACACGGAACGGTGGAAGGGGCGGCGGGGAGGGAGCGGTGGGGATGGGACGGCGTGGAGGGCGGCGCGGAGAGCAGCAGCTGCAGCGCAGTGGAAGCGGCGGGTTGGGGTGGGATGGGAATGGGTTAGGGTTAGCCGGGGCGGGGTCGGGTGGGTTAGGGTTAGGTTAGTTTTCTGATTTAGTCCTCAGGTTTTTAAAAATTACGAATATACTTTTTCTTAATGGATTTCTTTCAATCTAGACCTCCCTAAATATATATATTAGGCGAATCCTAGAATCTTAATTTAATAATTTATAAAATTTGCTGAATCGGACACCCGAATCCTGGTAACATTGATCATTGTTGCTCAAGGTAACAATTTTCTTCATCTAAACAGTAAATATATATACACGATTGTTTATTTTCGCCTACTATCCTCATTTTTAATTCGGCCGCCTAGGCCCCCACCTCGCCGCCCGCCTAGCGCCATCTTGAACATTTTGCATATAGTTATGCTCGTCTACATGTGCCTATTGGCTATTGGTAATATTTATAATATTTTGTGTCTCTTATGTCTCAAATCATAGATCATTTTATAGTGAAACAGACACTGTGGTACAAGGTGTGAATTGTGCAATTGCTCAGTTCAGCATTTGAGGTCAACGGTATTTGGAGATCTTACTGGGTGAATTTGGATATTGCTATGGCTAATGTAACAAAAAAAGTTGTCTTGTTTAACTAATTAACAATTATTATGGTAGCATACATATTATGTTAGGGCAACCTTTTACCTACACCATATTGGGTAAAACTGGTCCCCATTGAAGCAGTATATGCACAATTGCACATACTCAGCTTGTTTTCATGTAAAATATTTTAAAATTAGGCATAGTCCATGACCAAGGTGCCACATTGAGCTTGTTTTGCATATTCCCCAGATGATATGTAAGCCATACCAAGTGCCATATTTACATGTTTTAGCAATTTCCAAAGAGTCACATTATATGCAACAATTTTCTTATTTTTCACGAAATATAATGTAATGTTGTTGTTGTTACGAGGGACTCCTATTTTGTTCATTGTGTGAATGCAATTCTGTTCTTGTAGTGTTGTAACCTGCATAACAGAAGAAGACACATATATATGCATATTGATGATAGAATATTCTGTTTTCCTTCACATAGCTAACACATTTATTGCATGACCGTCCCCGTTGATCACATCATAATTCCTCTAATGATATCTAAATTAGTGGCTTTGTTTGATGCTTTCATTCTTTTCATGTTTCAGTTGGTATTGCTAGGAGACTCAGGTGTTGGGAAAAGCTGCATTGTTCTTCGCTTTGTTCGTGGTCAGTTCGATCCCACTTCCAAGGTGATTTACTGTTTTGAGCCTCTTGAGCTGCGGATGAAAATGTTATTCTCCACCTTAGATGCATTACTCTCGCTTCAGAAGTTCCACTGTTTTCAATTTATTTTCTCAAATAATTTTAGGTAACTGTTGGTGCATCATTTTTATCACAAACATTGGCATTGGAGGACTCAACAATAGTGAAGTTTGAAATATGGGATACTGCTGGACAAGAGAGGTACATATTTGGTTCTTTAGTTAACTGGACATATTTGGTGCTGTGGTTAACTTCTTCTAATTTTGTTAATTAGCATGTTGCCGCTGCATTAAAAAGCATTGATTTCACTGCACAATTCTAGTAACATGTCATTGTTTTTTACATTTTATCCATCTTAGTTGAACACACATGCATGTTTTTTTTCCAATCAAGAACTCATGAGATGCCGGTCAATTTCAGGTATGCTGCATTGGCACCTCTTTACTACAGAGGAGCTGCTGCTGCAATTGTTGTCTATGACATAACTAGTCCAGAATCATTTAACAAAGCACAATACTGGGTGAAGGTACACTATTATTAATTCACTCTCTTCTAATTTGTTGTTGGTTGATTTTGTTGTCCCTTTGTTTGCTATTGGATTTGTATTTCTGCTCGAGACTCTACTCTATTAAGGTTTCTATTATACTGTGAGACTGCCACCGAAAGATTACAAATGTTTTGGAGCTTATCAGCTTCTATTCAAAGAATACCCCTGAACAGTGTTAGAAGTGAGCACAATCTAAGCTCTTGTGATTTATTTTTTACTAACACCTTACAAATTTCATTTCATCAATATCAACTTGATTAAGTGATGATATATTGGATTTTTTTTGGGAACGATGATATTTGGATCTTAGTAGCATGAAGTCCGTTATGTTCCCTACTTTTTTTTTGTTTCAGGTTAAATACATCATTTTTCAGACATTCCTTTCCCCCCTGTTCTGCAGGAACTTCAAAAACATGGTAGTCCCGATATTATTATGGTTTTGGTTGGTAATAAAGCTGATCTACATGAAAGTCGAAGTGTATCTTCTCAGGTAAGAATGTACCTTCGTTGTGAAGTTGGGATATAAATACTTAATATGCTGCAAGGTGATTTTGATGATATGGTGCACATTCTGAAGGAAGCACAAGAGTATGCAGAGAAGAACAGTATGTTTTTCATTGAGACGTCAGCAAAAACAGCTGATAATATAAACCAACTATTTGAGGTATGCCCTCCAAGTATACGAAGCTATTTATTTTCACATAATGTAGAAGCGGACCAGTGAAACTAGCAACAGAACAAACCCTTGTGATAACTGCTAATGGTGCGTCGAAGCCTTGAACTCCTGAAAATTTTAACTCGTTTTGAGCCTCCCCCCCCCGGGGGGAAATATTCACTTATGCATCAAATGGACAGTAACTGCATGAGGCCATAAATTTCAATCCATAACCATCGCATTTTGATATGTATATTCTCAGTTGATTCTCCACAAAAAATACCACCCACGTGCATTTCTCTAATGCTTCTCTTGTGTTCGATTTTTCGTTTACACTTTTAGCTGTATCTATTGGAAAATGTTTGTCAACATCATCCTCCTGACAATCCTAACAATATCATGTTCCTGGGACAGGAAATTGCAAAGAGTTTGCCTAGGCCAACGGCGTCTTGATATATAGCTGTGGTGTATATTGAAGATTGACATACATACAAGTTTGTACCATGTAGTGCATGCAATAGCTGTGGTGTATATTGAAGAGTGAGAGTGACATACATACAAGTTTGTACCATGTAGTGCATGCAATGTTTCAGGTCAATCCAGATGCATGGGCATTGTTTGAAAACTGCTGATACTGTAAAGCTTATTCCATTGTGTTAATAATATTGCGCAAAGAATTGTGTTAATAGTGGAAAACCTTTGTTTTGCTTAACCGGGGACTCTCAGCTATCCGTAGCCTAACGACGAAGTTGCTGTGTATATCGACTGTCTGTCAATCTATCTATTATGATGCAATGATCTGTTGCTTTAAAAGGCTAATTTCATCTAAAGAAATACTTGGAAGAGTACATGCGGTGCTCAAAGCGGCCTTGGGCCAGGGCTTCGGCTTTCGATTGAAATTGCACTTTATTATATCTATATGCACATTTCATTATATTGATGTTTAAAAAAAATAATATATTATGATATCAATATCGATATATTAAAACAACTTAGCTCTGAATTTAAATATCTATCCTAAAAATCTTTGGCCTGCCATCGGTCCCATACAACAGCACCGGAACTCCTTCGGGTCGAACCCTCGCAGGGCATCACGATACCAAACTTCTCCGCAGTGGAGGATAATCTCTCGAAGCCACGCACTGGCCCCTCGCGATTATCGCGAACCATCTACACACGAGTACGGATACTTGCATGTGGGCCCAACCTGACCCAATGCCACCGACTCCAGGTCGGCAGTCCACGTGCCCTCGTCTTCTCCGACGACTCCGAGCCCCTTCGCATCCAGACCCTTCTACGGGCCAACACGTCACGACAGACTCGGTGCGACCTCCGAACCGAGCCGGGGCAGCCCAAAACCTAGCGACTACTCTACTCTCGAGCCCCTCTCGAATCCGCCTCCCAGGCTCCCAATCCATGGCCAGCCAGGGCGAGCCCCCCTCCTCCGATCCGTAAGATCCCGCCACCGATCTTGTCCCCGCCTCTAGGGGTTTCGATCTGGTTGATGATGGAATTGTTTTGGGGGTTGTTTTGTGCTTTGTTTTTGGGGGGGATTGGAGCAGGAAGGGGAAGAAGGACTTCTCGACGGCGATCCTGGAGAGGAAGAAGTCGCCGAACCGGCTGGTGGTCGACGAGGCCACCAATGATGACAACTCCGTCGTCGCGCTGCACCCGGACACCATGGAGAGGCTCCAGCTCTTCCGCGGGGACACTGTCCTGCTCAAGGTCGGGGACGCCTTTATCTCTGCGATTATTCCGCTTAGGTTGAATTCCGATGGCTTGAATTGTTATCTAGGGTACTGATCTGCGGTGGCTGTGTTGGATAGATTTAGGGAGCTGTTGAGATTGTTTAAGAGTTTAGATTGCAAATCTGTAGGAAAAATTTTAGCTTTCTCGTTTTGCTCGTTTCCTTAAGCTTAGGTTTGTGTGGGACGCCTCTATCTCTGCGATTGTTCCGTTTAGGTTGAATTCCGATGGCTTGAATTGTTATTTAGGGTACTGATCTGCGGTTTCTGTGTTGTATAGATTTAGGGACCTGTTGAGATTGTTTTAGAGTTTAGATTGCAAATCTGTTGGAAAAATTTTAGCTTTCTCGTTTTACTCGTTTCCTTAAGCTTAGGTTTGTGGGGAATTTACTGTTTTGGTGGGGTATATTTAGGAATCTAGTGGGCTGGATTTTCTGATTGCTACCTTATTGTTGTTTTTGCTTCTGAGTTTGGTCTCGGAGGGTTTTGGATTTACATATGGGGGGTAAAGCTACAGTTCATAGCCCGATAGCTTCGTTACAAATTTGGTGCCTTAATTATGCTTTCATCAGTAATGTTACATCTTAACTTGGTAGAGCCTCCAACCTTTGATCATGCCATGGTTGTTGAACTAGCTGCTTTTCTAGTGGTCAGACTGAGTAAGAAATCTATTCAACATGTTATGCCACACTGTGCTTTTTGGATGTCGACCATGTGATTTATTGATTTTGAGTTGTGTCTTGTGGATATATGGAATTTTATTATGTTTTTTTTTATTTCTGTTTACCATCTAAACTGAGATAGCTATTACACTAGGTAATTTCATAATGAGTCACTTCTATCATACCATGAGGCTGACTAGTGGATTTAGATAATTTCCAGTTGGGAGTTAAAAACTTCAGCTTTCTCTTTTTTCTTATTTCCTTAATCATGCCAGTAGCTGATGTTATTAAATTAATACCTGGGAGTTAAAAACTTTAGCTTTCTCCTTTTATCATTTCCTTAATTATGCTCTTTTTTCTTATTTCCTTAATCATACCAGTAGCTGATGTTATTAAATTAATACCTGGGAGTTAAAAACTTTAGCTTTCTCCTTTTATCATTTCCTTAATTATACCAGTAACTGATGTTATTAAACTCCCTCCAGTTTGGAGCTATAGTACATACAATTGGCTTTGTTAGGTTTCTGGTCATCATCTTCCATCTGAACCCTTTGCTGCTTCCAAATTCGGAGTCTGCATTATTATTGTCTGGCAGTTATATTACTTATGAATTATGGATGCTTCTCTGGTTATCTTTTTTCTCCCTGTATGATAACTCTTCTGTCAGCTAGGACTTGATTATTGGCTGCTGACATTTGATCACTGCATTACAGGGTAAGAAGAGAAAAGACACTATCTGCATTGTGCTTGCAGATGACACGTGTGAGGAGCCAAAGATCAGAATGAACAAGGTTGTCAGGCAGAACTTGAGAGTGCGACTTGGCGATGTGGTTTCTGTTCATCAATGTCCAGATGTCAAATACGGGAAGCGTGTACACATACTTCCAATTGATGACACGGTTGAAGGCATTACTGGGAACTTGTTTGATGCCTTCTTGAAACGTGAGATTTCTTTATCACTGAAGTATTTTCCCTTATAAAATATTTTTGGACAGAAATTTCTACTGAGACCGTGTGATGTTCTAAAGTAGCTATACCAATTCAGTTTTTTGCTACAACATTTCAGCCGGTGTGACAACATGGATATATCCTGATAAATTAACTGAAATCGTACCCACTGAGTGACTTAAGTGAAGATGTTCAAAGCTTTATTTATGTGGAAAGATTAGCTTTGTAGGCACTCACAGATTCAGTTCTGAGTTGTCCAGATGTTAATGCTACTAACTTCTATGATGTGGTATTGCAGACTAAATTATCATCACAATTCACGAATTCATGTTACCTTATACTGAACCTTAATGAGATTTCTGCTAAAACTATGGCATATATGATGCCTTGATATGTCTGATGATTTTGTTTAATAAGCTACAATTTTTTTTTTGCAACCTGCTAGTCTGCTTTATTCTATCATTTTTTTTACTAATATTGTCTTTGCCTGAAACTTTCAGCGTACTTCCTTGAAGCTTATCGTCCTTTGAGAAAAGGAGACCTTTTCCTTGTGAGGGGTGGAATGAGAAGTGTGGAATTCAAAGTTATAGAGACTGACCCTGCAGAGTATTGCATTGTTGCACCTGATACGGAGATATTCTGTGATGGTGAGCCTATTAAGAGAGAGGATGAGGAAAGACTTGATGAGGTTGGCTACGATGATGTTGGTGGAGTTAGAAAGCAAATGGCCCAAATCAGAGAGCTGGTTGAACTCCCACTGCGCCATCCCCAACTTTTCAAGTCTATTGGTGTGAAGCCCCCAAAGGGCATATTGCTGTATGGACCACCTGGTTCTGGCAAGACCCTTATTGCTAGAGCTGTAGCTAACGAAACAGGTGCATTCTTCTTTCTGATCAATGGCCCAGAAATAATGTCAAAGCTAGCAGGGGAGAGCGAAAGCAATCTCAGAAAGGCATTTGAAGAAGCTGAGAAGAATGCACCATCTATCATTTTCATTGATGAGCTCGATTCCATAGCCCCAAAGAGAGAAAAGACCCATGGAGAAGTTGAAAGGCGTATTGTTTCACAGCTGTTGACTCTTATGGATGGGCTTAAAGCTCGATCACATGTTATTGTTATGGGTGCTACAAACCGCCCAAACAGTATTGATCCTGCTCTTAGAAGATTTGGTAGGTTTGACCGGGAGATTGATATTGGAGTCCCTGATGAGGTTGGGAGGCTTGAGGTTCTCCGGATTCACACTAAAAACATGAAGCTGGCTGAAGATGTGAGCAGCATTTTACTGATAATGTTTTGAATGGGATAATTTGGTTTTCTGTATGATTTCCCCATTGTTTGGATCCTTTACTGATTGCCTTTTTAATTATATTGCAGGTTGACTTGGAACGCATTGCGAAGGACACTCATGGATATGTTGGTGCTGATCTTGCTGCCCTTTGCACTGAGGCTGCTCTCCAATGCATTCGTGAGAAGATGGATATTATAGATCTTGAGGATGAGACCATAGATGCTGAGATACTGAACTCTATGGCTGTCACGAACGACCATTTCAAGACTGCACTAGGGACAAGCAACCCATCTGCTCTCCGTGAAACTGTGAGTATCTCTAGGAGTAATCTGTCGTGTTAATTTTGTATATTATGACCAATTTGCACTTAATTTGGAGGCTTACCTTCTAGCTGTCTTTTGAATTCAGGTTGTGGAAGTTCCAAATGTCTCTTGGGATGATATTGGTGGTCTGGAGAATGTCAAGAGGGAGCTGCAGGAGGTATTTTATTGTTCTTTAGTTTATCTCCGCTCTTAAATTGTTGTTTTGTAGCTCTGAACTTCTTAACATGTTTGAAATTCTTTCAGACTGTCCAATATCCGGTGGAGCATCCAGAGAAATTTGAGAAGTTTGGCATGTCACCTTCCAAAGGCGTTCTGTTCTATGGCCCCCCTGGGTGTGGTAAGACACTGTTGGCCAAGGCAATTGCTAACGAGTGCCAGGCTAACTTCATTAGTGTCAAGGGGCCCGAGCTGCTTACCATGTGGTTTGGTGAGAGTGAGGCAAATGTGCGTGAGATTTTTGACAAGGCTAGGCAGTCAGCTCCATGTGTCCTCTTCTTTGATGAGCTAGACTCGATTGCTACCCAGGTTGGTCTCTCTCTCTCTCTCTCTCTCGCGCGCGCGCTTGTGTGCAGCTGTGACGAATGTCAATAGTTTTTCATGGTATTTTTTATGGCTGACAACTTGAATCATATTTCAGAGAGGAAGCAGTGTTGGTGATGCCGGAGGTGCTGCTGATAGAGTGTTGAATCAGCTGCTGACTGAGATGGATGGCATGAATGCCAAGAAAACTGTGTTCATTATCGGTGCTACTAACAGGCCAGACATCATAGACCCTGCCTTGCTTAGGCCAGGGCGTCTTGATCAGCTTATCTACATTCCTCTGCCTGATGAGCAATCCAGACTCCAGATCTTCAAAGCTTGCCTCAGGAAGTCCCCTGTGGCCAAGGATGTTGACTTGTCCGCTCTTGCCAAATACACCCAAGGGTTCAGCGGCGCAGATATTACAGAAATTTGTCAGCGTGCATGCAAATATGCCATCAGAGAGAACATCGAAAAGGTCACTGTATTTTACTATGAAAATTACTTTGCCGTGTTCTTTCAGATACAGTCATCTGGTTTTATACCAGTGCGCTAATGGAAACGTTGATTTCAGGACATTGAGAGGGAAAGGCGGAGGGGGGACAACCCTGAAGCCATGGAGGAAGACGAGGTGGATGACGTCGCTGAGATCAAGGCTGCCCACTTCGAGGAGTCGATGAAGTATGCTCGCCGGAGTGTGAGCGACGCCGACATTCGCAAGTACCAGGCCTTTGCCCAGACGCTGCAGCAGGCACGTGCATTTGGCAGCGAGTTCCGGTTCGCTGAGCAGCCGGCGGCCGGCGCTGGCGCTGCGGCCGACCCTTTCGCATCCGCTGCCGCAGCAGCTGACGATGATGATTTATATAGTTAAATCCCTCTTGTGCCATTAACTTGACGTGCTTTCCTTTGATATACTTGTTATGCTATGTTGAATCGTATGTAAGAGGGGGGAAACCATATACTGGTTTTTAAGTAAATATTTTGGGACATACTGGAAATTGTATCATCTGCATGTGTATATATATTTTTGCAACTGTTATACGAACGCCTACCTTGCATCGGTCACGGTGTTGTTCTACTGAGCAGTCACAACATTCTTTGAGGCAACATCGGTTGCAACTTCAAAATGACAAGCCAATTAAGCCATATGAGCCTGAGCCTAATGACGCAGCCCTCTGCATCGTTGTCTTTTCATCACATCAAATGAGACGAAGTACTTTTTTTTTAGGGTTGGCCTTGTTTGACCCAGAAGTTGATTTTCAATAGTAGTAGCCCAAAAAGGAGTGTTCGTAGCCCAAAAAGGAGTGTTCGGCTGTAAACTTAGCTCATGCGTTCGAACTCCGGGTACCATGCACGCGCTCATCTAAATCCAAGAACAAAGGAAAGATGTCTCTAGAAGAAATCACAAGATAAAAAAGCAAGTACCTTTACGATTATCTGGAGTCATGTTCAGATATTGGTAGAGTACACAGGGATGGGGAAATTTAACTTTTTGCCACTCTTAACATTGCCACCTACTCAAATGCTATCCTCTACATTGCAATTAATATTTTGCCACTCTCCAGCCTACGTGGCGCCCATGTCAGCGCGAAACCCGCCACGCTGGCCCGCGCCCGCGCCTCCGGCGGCGCGCCGCCTCCCCGCTCGCCCGCGCCTCATCTTCTCCGAGTCCGGCGCCGGGATCCCGCCGGTGAAGCGCTGCGTCTCAGGCCAATTCATCGCGCGTGGGGCATCTCCAGGGCACCCCGAGCACATCCCCCACCTCGCCGGACCCCGCCGCCCTCCCCAGCGAGCCGCCGCCGTCTTCATCCTCGCCGCCAAGCTCCCTCTCGCCGCCGGCCCGCCCTGCTCCATCTTGGCCTCGACCGACGCCCCAGGTGAGCTCCGGGATGCCCGTAGATGCTTCACCGTCGAGGAATCGGGCTCCCGCCCGAGCCGCCGGTGTCCTCGCTCCCCTGTCTCGGCCGCGGGGACGGAGGCGGAGGCGCAGGCGCGGGCGCGAGCGAGCGGGGAGTCGCGGGCGGCGGCGCGGGGCCGGAGGCGGAGGCGCGGGCGCGGGCGAGCGGGGAGGCGGCGCGCCGACGGAGGCGGAGGCGGAGGCGCGGGCGCGGGCGAGCGGGGTGGCGCGGGCGGCGGCGCGGGGCCGGAGGCGGAGGCGCGGGCGCCGGCGCGCCGCCGGAGGCGCGGGCGCGGGCCAGCGTGGCGGGTTTCGCGCTGACATGGGCGCCACGTAGGCTGGAGAGTGGCAAAATATTAATTGCAATGTAGAGGATGGCATTTGAGTAGGTGGCAATGTTAAGAGTGGCAAAAAGTTAAATTTCCCGAGGGATGGTAGGTTGGACTGAAATAGAAGCATCTTTCGGTGCAAAACGAGGTCAGATCTTCCAACATCTTCTTTCTCATGTTAATTGCGATTACCCATTTAGTTTTGTCATTGATTTCCACCTTGGACATCAGATAAACAACATCCCCCGCCATGCGTACTCAAGGTGGGGGCGGCCGTTATGAGGTTCTTCAATGTTGATTTTCCAGAATGGTTGCCCCTCAGCTCAGGCAACAAGTCAGAACGCCCCTTGGGTCGATTGAGATGTCAACAACATTGACCTCGCAGTCTTTGAGCCAGTGATCTGAGGAAATCCTCCGGTTCCATGTGATGGCACTCCAACCATCGTAGACGTAGGAGTCCTTGGTGTCAACCATACTGTTGCCCAACACCAAGTCCGAATCGTACTGTATACCTGCAATTCGTTCTTTCACGGTCAGCCAGAATTTCCCGTCTGCCGTCTCGAAAAACGCGAGATCGGCGATGTACGCCACTTGGTCGAGGAGGACCCAAGCGAGAGGGCTGGAGCGCCGCCGGGAGGTGGTGGCGTCGGGGTCCGGCGCGGCCGTGGGTTGAAGGAGGCGGCGGAGAAGCGCAACGGGTTGGCCCTTGGGGACTTGCGGTGGCGAGGGAAGATTTTGGATTTGAGAGTTAGGACACCGCTTTTGACTGGTTACTAAGGATTTGCCGTATTAGATTTTGGGTGATATATAAGAGAGCTACAATTGTAGATAACCACTTTAACATTATTAGGAATATCTAATTGTTCATATCTTAATTCTCAAGCCAACCATCTTGAAGTTGTCAAGTTTTATAGTAATTAAAATAGAATTATCAAACAATATCTGCTCAATATTTAACTCCAAAAATATATTTGCTGGTGCTGAAGCACCAGAGTGGGATCTTCAAGGAGCCTCAAACCATCTTGTAGTACAACCGAGTATCTAGAGGCATTGCAGTTGGTCCATCACGTTGAAATCATTCCGGAAAATATAATAACTTAGCGGGCAAATTTTAGTTGAAATTCACAGAGGGGTGGGGTGGGCATCAGGCTGCTAATGAATAATCATGTGGTAGGCCAATTAGTTAAAAAAATAAATTTCTATATCTTTAGAAGGCATTTTACCGCACATAGTGAACAAATTAGTTAAATACATGCTTGAAGCTCCTACCAGTATCTTGGGCCTCACCTAGTACGAGCCTGTTCTTTTCGGCTGCAGCTTATAGCTTTCGGCTGAAATTTTTGAATTTTAACTATTTACGATACAGATTACAGAGAGACAGATACTTACTTACGATTTTGGCTGATACAGATGTTGAGCTTTTAACGTGTATATGACACGTATCGTCTTCACGCCTTCTGAGCTTAAGAAGATGATCATTTTTGCACAAACGGCAGAAGCAAAAATTGCCAAAAAAAGTTACTTCTGGCACTACTGCCAGAAAATACCGACAGACGCATCACCTCTAAATACTCAAAAAGTGCATTAACATCGTTAGGACCCACGATCAATCTGATGCACACATTGTTTTGGACCAAAAGCACATTCTGATTTCACACCTGTCAAAATTCTGTCGTGGCCATGAAGACAGAGAGCAAGTACGTTAATATAGCGTGTATGCTACAACAATGAGTAAAAAAATAACAAAATCTTGCTTTGCACTCGCCCAAGGCTCAGCTCTCTCCAGGCGTTTTCCGCTTCTTCCTTTTCCTTTTCTCACTGCCGTCCGACCTATCTGACCGCTTCGATTGCTCCTGTCTGATCTCAATGAGCTTTGCCTTTGCATCCTGGAAAGGCGCATCTGATCTCATGGCCAGCAATTCCTAAAATATGTGCATACAAAAAATATCAACAAACTTAAAAAAAAAAGTTCAAAGATCTAGTTGCACAAAATGTTGAAAGAAAAAGAGCCATCTTACTTTTATATGATCCATCCCGGCGAGATTGAAACCTATAGTATCCTTGAAGTTCTGGAGGATGAAAATCAATTAAATACATGCTCAGATTGCTGAAAGCTATTTGTTTGTTTAAAGTGATCGCAAGTTACCTTTACTCTACTGTAAAGAATATCCTTCAGTTCAGTCAACATGGATCTTGCAGCTGGCGTAGTAGCTAATTGGTTATGATGTGTTTGAAGCAGCACTAGGCAAACCCTACAAACAAGCTCAACCTGCAAGGTTATGGCAGAGGTTAGGAATTGTGCGGAGAGTTATAGAAACGAAATAGAAACATATAGGATATTGCCATGCAGTGAGATGTGGAACAGCAATTAATCAACAGATATTTTCCAAGACAAAAAAAATTGAAAATACATGAGCTAGACAACTTCATATTTGTTGAATGTCAACAGTAGGCTACACAACCTTCATAAAGCAGTGTAACAACGGATTTCATATCAAACTAGTCTGAACTTAGACATTGTACACTAGACAACATCAGACCATGCCATCTGTCCCCTGGATTCTAACATAGGAATCACAACTCAAACTTCAAGAGGGGACCAGCAGAAATATGAAATATCATGTGGAAAATTACAATCAACAGAACTAGAAAGAAAAGTATTTGATGCGCAAATGGGAGGATTGGAAACTGAGAAAAGCCAACCGAATTGTATGACATAACATAGCATCAGGATTACAGACTAAGTAGTAAATATAAATTTACCTTCAAAGGAACCAGAGACCACTCCTTTAAGTAAGATATGAGCTTTAGTGCATCTGAGAATGGCAATGACTGGTCGAAAGATGAAAAAACAACCATAAATATGTTGTCAACTGACAAACAAGTATATGTGAAAAACACTATTTCCTTAGAATTAATGGAATTGATGATTGGTCTTAATTAACAAATAACAAGATCCTCTATTGACAGAATGATTAGGATCTCAAATTTGAAGTTACTCCAATATTTCATCAGGAAAGACATTATGAGAAACTGAATTCCCAACTGAAAGGCGATGAAATATGCCATGAGAAATTCAAGTTCAAACTGATTGTCTGTTTTGTACATTTGACATATTCAACTTGAATTTCAACAAGACTACAAACACACAGGAATGGAAGAAGCTTTCTGAAGTAGGTCACGCTAAGGATTGAAGTATTATAGATAAGGCTAGCTACAATCAACTACTATTTTGGTGCATTAAATAACTGATGATAAGGATTTTTTTTTAAAAAAAGGTGGATTCAGGCATCATAAACTAAAACAATTACACAGTATTTTCCAAAAGAAGGAAAAAACTTACCAGTAGTGCCTGTTCCAAGTCATTTGGGCGGACATTTGAAACTACATTCAGAACATAATCTGATGGTGAATGCCCTTGCATTATAACATTAGGTTGAAATTTAGCTCCCTTCCCACTCTTTTGTTCTTCCTGACAATCGGAAAACATACAGCTGAAGTAAATGTTCCATTTGGTGACTCGTCATTAAGAGCACATTACTAAATGGCAAAAGGGGTATGTCAATATGTGTTTCTACTACCTTGTGCTCCTTAAGGCGTTTTATTTCTTCCTCAGCAGTGTCAAGTGCATCAATAATTGCATCAGCAGCAGTTACTGTCTCTTTTGTTTTCCTACCAGGAACGCCCACAGAACCCTCATCAGGCGCATCATCTTTCTGCCCATATCTATGTTCAACTGCATTGTCCAAATCAGCCTCAAAAGTTTCCTCCAATCTTTTCTCCCTCTCTTCCTGCATTTTGATGGGGATTTGAGAGTTCAAGGGCAATTCTCTGGGAAGGCAGTAAAAAAATGGCATATGGAGCAAATATTCAACAACAAAACTTCACTCAACCCTACAAAATAATAGAATACCTCAATGAAAAGTTGTTCTTCAGTACGATCCCAACGCCGAATAGAGCGATCATGAGAACCTGTTACAATAAAATCACCACGACTGCTAATTGCAAGGCACCAAACTTCAGCATGGTGTCCTTCAAGTGTTAACAACAACTCGAATTTATCAGCATCCCAGTACTTCACAGTGCGATCTTTGCCAACACTGAACATATAATGAGTTTTATAAACAAACTTAACATCCATTACACTGCAAAGTGAAAACATCCAAAAAGGGTGTCAGGGTTCTGCCCCTAGTCAAAGCATAAAATAAAACCAAAAGGTGAGAAAGGACCTGTCTGTATGGGCAAAGATGGACTTATGGCAGTCACCAAAGTCCATACCCCAAATCTTCAGATTTTTGTCTGCAGAGCCAGTCACTATTAGAGCTCCATCGGATGATATGTCCATGCAAAGAACTGGAAGCTTGTGCCCATAAAGGGAAAGAAAGAACTTCAGCGTGTCCATAAAGAAGACCTGTATACACATATGAAATATTAGATGCGAGCGACAAAATCAGAAACTTGTTTCCGGATTGTTTTTCTATCACCACAAGTTCACAGGATGCCAACTGGCATCTCATGGAAACCATGAAAAGTTAAAGAGTGCTTTACGTAAGAACCTGCACTAAAAGGACCATAGCTTCGGAATCAATGCTAATGCAACAGAACTGATACAAGCAAATACCTAGGCAACACGGACAAGCAAATCACGATTCGCGAATTATGTGTGTACACTGCACATTGATTTCATGTCATACTCTCCAACTATCAAGATGCTTGAAATACATTAATCACGGATTTCCAGGCACATAAAATTCTTCACTAAAAAAATGTTTTGTGTCATTCTTTTTTATGTTCAAAACCATGACCATAGTGTACGAGTAGAACCTTGACTGTGCAATCCAACAGAGCAACAGCAATGTGCTTCCCAGTTGGACCAATGGACACCGCGAGGACATCATCATTCATTTTCAAGGTTCTCACATTTGTTACACTCAGCAGCTTAGGGTCCTGGAACAAAACAGAAAACATTACAAATCTATGAAGATAAATTCTAAGCTATTTAGCAGAGTTATGAGGAATTATTGAAATATTTCAAATATTTTGAGAATTTATGGGAACAAAGAATATGTAAATTATGAGGAACAAAGAATATGTAAATTATGAAGAACAAAGAATATGTAAATTACAACTGGATCTTTGAAATTGGTACAAATAAGAGCAAAATCAGTCAATTTCACATAAGAAATACAACAATAACAGTGCAACAACAACAACGAAGCCTTTTGTCTCAAACAAGTTGGGGTAGGCAAATACAACAATAATAGTGCAATACAAAAAATTCTTTTGACCTGGAACTTATCTTCTATGTTTTTACTAGGTTACTTATGATAGAGGTGCCTTCAATTCAAAAGCTCAATTACCTACCAGCATGAAAAAATAGACGGAAAAGGAAACGTGTGTGCTATATATTTTTTGCAAGTTAATTAGAAATTTAGTAATGACACGTATTCATGTGGAAAACTGATTTCATAAACATGCAGGTGAAATTAAAAAATGTACTAAAAGGATCGTTATATAAGAGGAAATCACCAAATATCAAATTGTTGTTCTTCTTTGAAGGTAACTTATGAGACAGTAACTAGGAAAACAGGCACAAAGGTGCAAAATTACTTAGACACAGTCTAGAAGGAATATACACAACACTCACAGTATCAGATTTCTGCAGCATTTGATATTCCCAGAACTTGACATCGTGATCAGCACTCCCGGTGACAAAACCTCGTGCACTGATAGTTCCATCCTCATCTGGAATGGGTACAATTGATCGTATGGAACCAGCATGAGCTTCTATCACCTCAATAGAGCTCCCACTATTAATATCAATAATCTCCAAAGTACCACTCTTTGTACCGACAAGGGCATACCTATTCCCAGGAACAAATGCACTGCATAACCCATATCCAGAGTCAATGGTCCGAAGACAGTCCCCACTACTAGGATTCCAAATCTTAACAGCATTGTGACTTGTTGATATCAGGAGGTTGTCCTCTGAGTTAAGTGCAACACTCCTAATGTCAGAACGATGGCCGTGCATCTCAATTGAGTACATCTTTGAGACTTTATCATTATCCACAGAGTATGTCTCAAGCATGTTATTGTTCAAAGACAAAGACAAGGTGGCAATGCAGCCTTTTGGTGGATTGCTTGGGGAAAATGCAACAGAACAAATTTTCTTGCTGGCCCGCAGAACTTGGAGAAGCTTAAATACATCAGTTGCCACAACAGTGGGATTCTGCGAATCTTGAGCCGGTAAAGGATCTATGACAGCACCATTCCCTTCCGCAGCCATAGCTTTCGCCAAAGCCTTCTCCTTCTTTCTGTGCATCCGCCTCTTGGCCTTCCGTGTTGCCTCTGTTTCATCAAGAACCCTATAAATATCCACACTCTTCCCAGCCACCTGGCATGCCACAAGACTACCGTTCTTATTAAACCTTACAGTTGCCACCCTTTCCTTGCTCTGCCTCGGAATTTCACCAAACAGCTTCAGCACATCCCACTTGCTCCAATCCTCGCCCTCCTCAGCTGATTGCCGGATTCTAAACACCCGCAGCTCTGGATCAGCCGACCCAGACAGCAAAAACTTCTCGCTAGGATCCACATCCATTGACCAAATCTCACTGTGGTGGCCACCAACAATCTGGAGGCAGTGCTGTGTGTCGAGGTCCCAAACCCGGATGAACTTGTCCTTAGAGCAGCTCACCAGCTTCTTACCTGAATCCAGGAAAACCAAATCCGTGACCTGCACCAAGAAATCTCCTCCAAATTACCATCGAGCTAAGCAACCAATTGGAGACAGTGTCGCAGGTAACCGTCACGTACCTGATCACGGTGGCCACGGAGGCGGAAGAGGCCGGCTTGTGCAACGACGTCCCAGAGGATGACATCGCAGTCCTTGCTGCCGGAGGCGAGGACGGCGCCGGAGGGGCCGAAGCGGAGGCCGGAGGCGGCGGAGCGGTGGCCGTGGAGGGTCGCCTCGCATGCGCCGGTCTCCGCGTCCCACAGCCTTATGCTCCCATCGGCGTGTCCACTCGCAACCTAGACCAAGCCAGGACAACACACAGATGAAGCCAACTCAAAACGTGGGAAGCAGCAAAAGAGGAGGGAATTTAAGGCAACTGGGAGAGGTCAGTGGTACCGAGGAGGCGGCGGCAGAGGGGGAGGAGGCGAGGCAGGAGATGGCGAGGGAGGGGGAGGAGGACGAGGGGGCGAAGGACAAGGAGGGGAGGCCGCGCTTGAGGTCCCAGGCGGCGAAGCGGTCGAGGGCGGCGGCGAGGAGGAGGCGACCGGAGGGGTCGTAGGCGACGTTGGACTCCGGGGAGGCGACCACGCCGAAGGAGAGCGCCGGCTCGTAGCGGAGGTAGGCCTTCACCATGGCGCCCGGCCGGCGGCGTCGTTGGGGGAAGAGTGGGTAGTCGGGGTTAGGGTTTATGGGGGCGGGTGGAGGGCGCCACGCGCCAGGGCTTTTTATGGGAATTTGATTATTTCTTCGGTGACATCTCTGCCACGTATCAATGACATATTAAAAATATAACATAATTAAATATTTTTTATTAAAAGATTCTTACTACACTTTTACACCTTTTTAATTTTGATGTAGAGTAGGCTATATAAATTAGGGCTTCTTAGAAAAGTCGTTTTTTACACATTTGCAAAAATCTGCTAAATGCAGTAATAACAATGAAATAAAAATTTCACGGCAGCTGAAGCTAGGAATTTATTGGAAGTAGGATACATTTCTACACCAATATACTTGAGTTGTGCGAGGGTACTTAGGATACCTAAGGTAGCCAAGAGTTTCTTATTTATGGTGCGTTGGATAGATATCCATCAAGGCTCTATAATTACAAACAAGTATATTCACGATGGTGAGGGAAATTTTGTCCAACCACCTCGTGGTTGTCAACATGTCCGACCAACTTGCGGTTGAGACTCGTTGCCCTTGTAGGCATCGCCTCGGAGAGACGACCCCACCCACAACTACGCCTTGAAAAATCATCCTCGATGGACCACCCTCAGCTGCGTCATGGGACTTCATCGCCCTCCTCGTAGGCATCGTCTCGGAGGGGCGGCCTCACCCACAGCTCTACCTCAAAAGCAAGACCTCGATGGGGTGTCTTTGGCTGCGTCGTGGGAGTTCATAATCCTCATAGGCATCGCCTTGGAAGACTAACCCGACCTACGATTCTGCCTGCATGTGCCGCCCACGCCGGGAATACGATCTCGATGACATGGTCGCAACCTCGGCATTAGACTTTCTCGCACGCGCCTATGCTGCGCCCAAGACTGGGCTACGCGAAAGAACCCTACGTCGGGAGATTTACAACATCCACATCATCGGGGGCTGGATGTACCAATTGGATCAGCTCGCCATCAGGACCTTCGTGCTTGCTAGCGGGGGATGGGGGCTAGGATAGTTGGTCACATTAGCTCGTCCATCGGGACCTCTGCGCTTGCTGTCATGGGAGTACTGTTGTAGGGATGGACCAACCCCTCGTGACTGAGCCTTGCAACTGCTCGAATATGTGATAGGCCAAATAGTATAGAGAAATATAACAATGTACCCTCACCTTTTGTAATTATTAAAGGGGTATCCTACCACATTCATGTATATAAACCCACAAGAGGAGTATGAGAAGGAGGGATCTACTTATTTTTACACACGAGCACTCTCTCTCTTATCTCTAACTAGTCCTCTCTTATGTTGTTTGGTTAGTAGCCACAACAATATTTTTGCCAAGATTTTCTCGAGTTGAGTCTTTACTTAGCAAAGTTTTTAACAAGATAGTCATTTTAACATCAATAAAAGCTCATTATAATATTTCTACAATTTATTATATCTTTTTTTATAATTTTTATAGTTTAATGTGTCTTCGTATAATTTTTATAATTTATTGTCTTTTTTAATTTTATATATTTTTAACTATTTAATTCGAAAATTTCCAGACTAAATAGCCTAGATGGGCTACACAGACGTACCGTGTCTCCGTGACCCAACGGATCAATCGTGCTTCATGCCGATCCGACACAGCACGAGCCCTCCTTGACCGTGCCGGGACCAACGTCTCATCCCACAGGCTGGTACGGCTCGGCCTGTTCGACTGACAGGCTAAATTGGCCCATGTGCCGTGCCGTGCCGTGCCGTGCCAGAGCGCAACGAGCAAACCATTCCCGGTATCCGCAGCCCTGCACCCCCAATTCCAGACGCTCCCATTCGCCGGACGAACCCTTGCTCCAAACCCCGCACCAAGATGGCGGCGCCGACCAACTCCACCACCTTCTCCAGCGACGTGTGGGCGGAGCTCCGCCTGGCCGACGCCGGCGACGTGCCCCACATCCACAGCCTCATCCACCAGATGGCGGAGTTCGAGCTCCTCACCGACCTCTTCGCCGCCAGCCACGACCTCCTCACCTCCACGCTCTTCCCCATGCCCCAGCCCCCGCCCTTCACCTCCTTCACCGCTCTCATCCTCGACCTCTCCCCCTCCCCCATCCCCGCCTCTGCCTCCACCATCGCCTCCCGCCGCCTCGACCTCTCCTCCTCTCCGCTTGCCGACCGGGAGGCCTCCTCCTTCGCTTCCCCGCGCGGCGGCGGGCGCGTCACGGCGGGGTTCGTGATCTGCTTCCCCAACTACTCCACCTTCCTCGCCAAGCCCGGGCTGTACGTGGAGGACATCTTCGTCCGCGCGCCCTGGCGCCGCCGCGGGCTTGGCAAGATGATGCTGTCCGCCGTGGCCGGGAAGGCGGCCGAGCTCGGGATGGGCCGGGTGGAGTGGTGCGTGCTCGACTGGAACAAGAACGCCATCGACTTCTATGAGGGGATGGGCGCAGATGTGCTCCCGCAGTGGCGCATCTGCCGGCTCACCGGCGCCGCGCTCGACAAGTACAAGGGCAACCAGGAGGAGGAGAGCAAGGCCGAATAGGTCAATAGGAGATGGAAAGGTTGGTTCTTTACTTCTTCTTGGGTATGTAGACTCCGGAGATTGGTAATAAAGGGGGTGGATTTTGCCTCCACTCCTCTTCTCCACCTGGTGCTGTAGCTCTTGCTATTGATTTGGTGCATTGGATCAGTTCCTTTTTGCGAATTGTGATGAATTAGGGTGATGTGCTGAGCTACAGGGACTTGCTGTTGCCTATGTTGTGTTGAACCTTGGAATCTTATGCACCTTAGTCATTTGAGGCTGAACATGCCTCCATTGCGCTTAGAAATGCCAGATACTAATGAAGTATCCGTCCTTTACTGTATCTCGACCAGGGGAAGCCTGCGAGTTATTTGAACATATCTTGAATTGAATTGAAACTGGAAACATGACCGTTTACTATCATATTCTGCATAGGGCCATATTGGCTATACTTCTTAACCATGGAGTACTTCATAGGAACTGGGAGCTACTTCAGTAGTTTTATTAGTGCAGCTACAGAGCTACTTTCAAATTAGAGCATAGGCAACACACACAGGGCGTCAAAATTGATTCATCACAAAGTTCAACATTACATGCGAAGGCAATTGGCTTCTATCGTTCTATGTACTTTGCCCCCATGTCATCTCTAAGTGATTTCCATTTGTCTCATTTGTTGGCAAAAGACAATGTTTCTACCCTGGCAAACATCTAGAAACTGAAAAACTAGAGATGATCCAAAAAAGGGTTATAAATTGACACCGGTGTTGTCTTGTTGGGTCCTTTAATTTCATTATAGAGTAGGGTAGATTAAAGATGAACAGGAACAAGTATGTGTGTGTGTGCTACATCTGATTTTGCAAACAAAAAATGTAAATTTTCCATATTACATGACCACCATTAAGGCCAAACATCTATTTTAATGACAACATGGGAATATAAACAATAGAAGTAAAAAAATATTGAAACAATGCCTATAAGACTCATCACATCAATATATGGTTTATCTCATTAATACCTAGTAATATTGGGCCTGTTATTTTTGGCTGTGGCTTATGACTTATGGCTGCGGCTTGTGGCTTTTAGGCTGTTTGTGTGAGAGATTATAGAGTAACTGACTACCCCAGCGCCAGTTACGACTTGTCCTTCTTTGCCTCCACGACTACTCCGGCGCCAGTTCCGACTTGTCCTTCTTTACCTCCACGACCACTCCGACCGTCGGTTCGATGGCCTCTCAGATGCCTTAGGCATCTATCAGCGCCTTCATCTTGATCGTCCACGCGGTGTAGTTGGAGGATGTCAGTATCGGGTAATGGAAGGACACTCCGCTGCTCTCCTTCACCGCCTACTGCGTGGTGATGGCCATCGACTCGAATTGTATGTATTTGGACATGCACTGAGCTCTGATGCCAAGTGTTGGAATACAGCCACAGATCAACATGCCCAAATCAATCAGGGGTTCTCTATTAGACAACAATTAACTCCTGTTTGATTTGGGTGTGTTGATCTGTGGCCGTATTCCAACAGTACAGATTTCTTGGGCAAGACAAAGTGGCGTTGTTTGAAGTATGCAGTTCTTCGATGTGATTCTTATTCCGCTTTTTAGATAGGATTGTCGAACGCCTTGAGCTTGGAGATCTCAGCAAGGACTTAGCCATAACACACCAAGCTGTTACCCATAAGATTTCTTCCCCCTCAAATAAACTCACCAGAACAGAGTTCCCAGCTTCGAAAGACATCCGAAACTTCCAAAACGAGGCTACCACAGACTGGTTCTCACCGGAAATTATGATGGATCTGTTGATAAGCTCATATATTCCTTCATCAATTTGCCTTGATTGAATGACAGGATAACAAGGGACTTCGGCCGTCAATGTCAAGTCAGAACGGCGAGGAAATATAACAAACGACGCATTATACAGCAACTGCATTCTGCTCACAGACAGTTAAAACAACCTCCCAGAAACGATACATTAGACAACAACTACATTCTTTGAACTGAGACATTGAGCCTTTGTCTCACCATTTGACATTTACAGATTCAAAATAGTACATGGACAGGATCCAACAAGATTTTGAAATCATACGATTTCCTCGTGTTCATAAACATTATCAGGGATCAAATACATCACTGAACCGAAAAAAAGAAAAGAATGAATGACCACATGGCAATGAGGGAGATCAGCTTACGCAAATCTACAATGATGCAGCAGGGTAGAGCGTTCACCCCAACTATTTTTACTTTCTAGACCAAGCTTAGTACATTGTTAACAAAGGAACAAACACTAGGCCTATCAGCTGTCAGGTGGTCAAATACGTGAGTTGCTACAACAAAGAAGGCTGCGACACAAACAGCTAGAGCTTTGCCCCCAGCTGTGAGCCTGTGACCAGTAATGTGAAAACATGAACCTGTCAATAATGATTAAACCTCTTTCTATAGCGACTGTAGTCAGAGACATATCTAAATCTCTGCCCACAGTCAGGAGGCGAGCACTTCAAGTACTTGTGTGAGATGAAACGCTTGCCACATGACTCATCGGTGCAAATATTGCGCTGGTGAGCACGGAGCTCAGCTCTACACCTGTGTCCTCTTACCCTTTTTTTTTCTGCAGCTGAAGCTTCTACTGTGTTTGGTTTCTTTGCCACCTCTTCAATTACTGCAGGTCTAGTCCTGGGTCTCAACTCTCAAGCCCTCACAGGGAGAGCGAACAAAGCTCCCACAACTTTGTGAACTATCAGTATTTAACACTGATTCCCTCTTTCTTTTGCGTTTGTGTCTGACATCTTTTTTTTTGTTTATAAAAGCTATTTTTTAGTTTTTTTTATAGTAATTAGCTTTCAAACAGAATGTTTTTCAATACAGTCTCTATAAGTTGATTGTAGTATACACTGTAGTAATTTCATTTATATCGGCTAAAACCACGCGCAAATTTCTATTACTCTATACTCTCTCATACGAACAATCTAAAAGCCAAAAACCGTATCCATAAGTCAAAGCTAAAAAGAATAGCCTGTTAACATATGTCTGTTCTATTTGAGCTTCCAATGCTTGTTGACAATATATCTAATACACAGAAGTCATGTGGCCAATTAACATATTGATCCTCTTTTGGTGCGCCTGAATTTTTTTCCTGTTTTGGCCAAGAAAAAAGTGGTAGCTACACAACTTGCTGAACTACCAATAATTCCTGTGTCATCCTTGAAACCCTGGTCAACTTCTCAGCATTTTCTCGTTTATGTTGTATTTCAAAGTTCTGAATAGCAAGCAATTTATCAGTTGCCAAATTGCAACAAGTCTGACCCGTGTTTGAAAGAGCAGCACTAACAGAAGAGCCAGCCGTCTCTACAACTTCACCTTCTGTAACATTATCTGCGGAGTGGTCATTGCTAGCCAGTGTCAATAATGTCAAGGAAGATTTGCCAACCTCATCTTTCCCAGGAGCATCTTCTACCTTGGACTCTTCAGCTAAAACACCAAGTAAAATATCAAAAGAATTCGATTCTGTGTAAACCGATTTTCTATCTTCTCCAGCAATTGCAGTTGTCGAAGAAGCTTGCATGTCCACTGAAATATTGGCATCCCTCTTTGGAGATTCATGCTGTAACTTAGTGAGATTATTCCACTTGAGCTTGATGGCCTTGACATCAGAATGGCTGGTATCAACCTGTACCGGATTTGAAGAAGTTATTTCCATTTTCGAATTACAGATTGCCTGCAACTCATCTCTCATCGGATCATGAGCAATAGACAGCGGCTCAGTTGAACAAGGATCATCAATGGAGGCAAGGCAGCCCATGGGTAGACTACATCGTCTGTCAACACTAGAAATCATCTCATCACAGCTTGACTTTGGCCCCACAAGAACATCATCAGGATCATGTGCCTCTGGTTGATCATCAGTTGCAGATTTATTAGTTTTTAATACAGTATCAGAACAGTAAGATGTCTTAACACAATTTCCCTCATTTTCAAGGGTTGCTGACACTGTGGCCCAATGTGGTTCCCCTGAATCAGCCATACCTTTTATTGGGCATGGACCAACAACGTTTCTGTTGGGATTTATCACAAAGCACCACGTTCACCTGGTCATGTTGAGCTTGCAACTGTTTATCTTTGACTCTGAAGTGACATTATGAGAAACCAAGTTCTCATGTTTGCTTGTGCAGTTCATGCTGTCTTCCTCGGCGATGCTTTCATTATCAAGGAACTGTTGAACAGAAAAGGTTGCAGAACTACTCAATTCAGCTGATTGTACACCTCGTTGTTCAATGGTAAATTCAGCTGATACTGCAGCAAGTGGGGGTGAATACTGGGAATTCAACGAACAAATAGCAAAGTGGTATGGATTGACGATTGAAAAAAAGTCCAGTAAGAAATTACATGTCAAATGTGCTAGATGACAACGATGATATATTGAAAGACTTACGGCGCGGTGATTATGCACCCAATAGCAAAGTGGTGATCGAACGTTACCAAGGGGCAAAAGTAACAATGAAAAATGGTTTGTGATCGGATATAGAAAAACATGTGTAATGCATGTCCAAAACATGTATAAGCATATCAACATGTAAGTCTCCCTCAAAGGTTAATTAAGCGTGTAATCATGTTATGTCAAAGTAGTTGTTTTGTTGTTATAATAGCAAAACTGCAATATGTCTCTATTGTAATTGCAAGAATTTAATTCGTGAAAAAGTAGTTTTTGAGTTTAGAATAAACATTTTTGTGAAATACTAACAATAAAGGAATGAATCTATGAATATCTAGATTGATCGTACTAAAGTGACATGGATAGGACTTTTTTTTAAAAAAAAAACTTGTAATATCATAGTAGAAAAGGATTGCCAAAGTTGCATTTTTATGTCGTTCAAAGCATTGTATTTTTGTAGCACTAATTTTTTTAATAAATCATTTAGTAGTAAAGCATTTTTGGACATTTAGCAGCACTAAGTTTTTGCCTAGTTTATATAGTAAACTTGCATCAAGATGTGTTCTGTCCTCGCTGCACTAAGCTTTTAGAGGTACAAGTCAAACACACACAACTCATGTACATCCACTCACACCACATGTACACATAAGTGTGAAAAATAGATCGGATACAGATTGGATATTATCCAAACCATATTTGTATTTGTAAACGAATATGAATATGAATCCGAATATTCTTAAATACGAATCGAATATTGTAGCGAATACGAATTCGAATCGAATATCTACTTAATTCGGTCAGATCTGGATATCCTTATAATTTATGTACTATGAAAGCATTAATGATATTTTATCCTCATACAATCACGCTTAATCATTCTAATTTATTTATTTCATCTAAAGAAACATGAATTCACATTCAACTAAAAAACTTATCCAACTAATTAGTCGTATTGTAATAAAATATGCATATTGCTTTATCAAATGCGGATACGGATAGTCCAAATAAAATAATATTTCAGATGGTAAAAATCTATACCATATTCACATCTATATTTTTATGTGAATTCGAATATGAATAGGATAGAAATTATTAATCGGATGAAAAAATCTATACTATATTTACATCATATCGAATATAATAGTCGGATAATACAAATAATTCATATCCAGTTTTCACCCCTACGTATACACATGCATGTGCATTCCGTATATATGATAGGATCTAAATGGAGGATCAACAACTTCCAAAGTATATATACATACTGTCTTGCTGAATACATACATGTGTTCTCTTCATAGCCCATAGCATACTATTTAGAAAAAAGAGAAACCTAAGCCAACCCTAGGAATCTAACCCAGCCCAGAGGGCGAACACCCCACCTCCTCCCACTGAGCTAGGGCTCGGGCCTCCGCTGCTTGGATGCGTATCCTCTGACTTCAAAGTCACTGACGTTGAAGGCAGAGGATCTCAATGCCCGCTGCTTGTCCATCTTTGGGCACGGATCGAGTTTGAGCCAAGTTCGATAGGCTCATAGGCCTCAAAAGTTTAATAATAATAATAATAATAATAATAATAATAATCCCCTTTCTCTCTCCTCCGCCTCCTCGCCTCGCCTCCATCCCCCACCTTCTCTCGCACTAGTCACCTCCTCTCCCCAGCTCGGCCGCTCCCACTTCGCGCGCGAACTCGTCTCTCTCATCTCCATGCCCTCGCGGCCCTGATCTGGCCGTCCTCATGCAGCACCGCTCGCTGGCGGCTGCCTCGGCCTCCGCCTCTCCGGCGGTGGTGGCGGCAGCGGCGGCCATGGCGCCCGGCGAGGGCGGGGTGGAGCCGGCCGTGACGCTCAACCAGGTCCCGCGCTGGAGCGACCCCGACCAGCGCATCTACTCCTCCTCCCCCACCGCCGCCGGATCCGAGACCCCCGCGTCGTCCTTCCTCTCATTCTCCGACCCCCTTACTGGCGACGACGCGGCTACCGGGGCCGGGGGGCGCGGCGCGTCTCGCTTCCCCGTCGACCACGAGATCAACTCGAAGATCTACCTATGGCGGGGCCACCCGTGGATCCTCGAGGTCGACGCCGTCGTCAACTCAACCAACGAGGTTGGAATTCCGTTCGCTTTCGCATTCAGGTTCTGCAAATGTTATAATTGAGATGCTAATGATTCGTGGTTTTGTGATTGTTGTAGAGCTTGGACGAGGCGCATAGTAGTCCGGGCCTGCATGCAGCGGCGGGGCCAGGGCTCGCCGCGGAGTGCGCCACCTTGGTACGGTTTGGCTTTTTGCTGTTTTAGGAGCGTATTTGGATTTGGAATGGGGATCATACGATGGCTTTTGTTTGTATGGATGATGTGCAGGGTGGGTGCCGGACTGGTACGGCGAAGATGACCAATGCATATGATCTGCCTGCTAGGTTGGTGATTTTATTTTGTTGTGATGGGCGCTTAGTAGTTGTGCTACATATGTAATGCTTGCTGATGTCATGGTTATTTGAAAATGGAGAGAGGTTAGAATAGCACGAGCCTCTTGAATCTTGAAATGTAGTTGGCGACCTTTTTTTCCGGTAAATGAGATAGCTTCCATCTCCGGACTCTGTTTTCACCCCAAAAAAATGCAGTTGGGCAACTAATACTGAAGTTATAATGCTTAATCAAAGAGTGCCCATTGGATATATACACAATGTTAGCTCATTAGAGAAGTGCATGGGATCAGTCATGCTTGTACAGTTGCACTTTGAGTTCAATATAAACATATGCTTTTGTAGTTACATATTTTACACTACTTTGCGTATCTGTGAAATTTTGGCAGGCGATGTTGCATTTGCTGATGAATTTTTACCGTTATTAGTTATGTGATATTTACAGATGCAACAATTTGCTGGAGAAACTTATCTGGCCCAAACTACGATGACCATAATGAACTCCTACTCTGGCTGCGCATCGTCGCACCAGCTATTACAGCCACAATGCCCACCATAGACTAACCATAACGTGCTCAGGATAACTATCTCCTTTCATGGTATATGCTCCAGTTCGTTCTTGTAATACCCCTATTATATGCTCCAGTTCGTTTCTGTAATACCCCTATTATAGATTGACTGTAAATTGCTCCAACAATGCAATTTTAGCTTTACCAATTTCCATTTGAAGAAATGCTTGTTGTGAGTATATCAGAGCAGAACCTACCTTTTTTACACTCAACAATGGTGTTTAATTTCATGATATGGTTTGGAGGAGATATACATGCTCTTCTTTATGTTATAACTTATAATGCTTATCAACTGGTTTTGCAGGAAGGTCATCCATACAGTGGGCCCTAAATATGCTGTCAAATATCACACAGCTGCAGAGAATGCACTTAGCCACTGCTACAGGTCTTGTTTGGAACTACTCACTGAGAATGGTCTTGAAAGGTATGTTGAAAGCTTTAATGCATTTTATTTAGGTTAAATTTTGATGTTTTTGTGCAATTTCTACAAGGTTAAATAATTTATTTTTGCCTTCCATATTATTAGCATTGCTATGGGTTGCATATACACAGAAGCCAAAAACTACCCTCGTGAACCAGCTGCTCATGTGGCAATAAGTGAGTTTTCTGATCAATATTTTCTTTCTCTTTTATCTTTTACTATTGATTGATGTGTTCTAAGGCTCTTATGTTATGGTTCCAAAAGTTAGATTTTATCTGTGTTAATGATCTGTCTGTACCACAGTTAGCCTTTTCTAGTTTCTAATTCCCATCTTCTTTTGGATGAGGTTGAACAGGAACTGTAAGACGTTTTCTGGAAAAGCAAAATGACAAAATAACTGCTGTTGTCTTTTGTACTACATCTTCATCCGAGACAGAGATTTATAAGCGGTACTTAAGACTGAAATCCACTAATACTTGTTAAATATGATAGATTCCTACATAGGTTGACAATATTGCATTCTGCAGGTTGCTTCCTCTATATTTCCCTCGGGACAAGCATGAGGAAGAGATTGCTTCATTAAAACTTCCAGCTGATGTTGGTGATGAGAATGGTGAGACAATAATAGATGAAAGGAAAATAAGAATAAAACCCTTGCCTGCTGGGGCAACAAATAGCAAATCTGCAGTTCCTGTGCCTGTAGATATTCCTCTTTCTGATTCTGGATTGACACGTAGAAGGTGACATAAAAACTACATGATCTTCTTCATTTTGATGGTTGGCAGAAATGACCATTTGTGCTACCTTTGAGATACTCTTTTCATTAGATGCGTATTGTATGCTCATTTGTCTCCCAGTTGGAGGTTATCTGATTTTAGCTGGTCTCTAAACAGGAATTCTTTCAAGCTGGATTCATATTTGGATCCTGCCTTCATGTCAATAATTACAGATCCAGATCTCCGACGCAAGGAGCAATGGGAAAAGTCTGCTCAGGCAAACAAGGGATTTAATTGTGCTAAGTTGCTTGGATTTGGTGATCTTGGTGGTCCCCCATTATCAGCTGCCGAAGAATATTCACTTCACTCACGATACCTTGCTAAAGCAAATTCTCTTAATCTTTCAGAGATTGCTGAAATGAAAATAATGTATGTAAAATTTACATATTTTGGTATTTTTAAAAAAAATATCTTTAGTTTGATTGCTATAGCTTAGTTTTCCTTTTACCAATGTACCATTTGCCTGTGTTTTGATGTTTTCCACCAATTACAGTTACCGAGGTGGTGTTGATAGTGAAGGACATCCAGTTATGGTTGTTGTTGGTGCTCACTTTCTTCTTCGCTGTTTGGATCTTGAACGATTTGTTCTATTTGTAATAAAGGTAATTGATCCTTAACATTGCTTAGACACTTGAATTGCACAACAAAGAGATCCTTAACATTGCTTAGACACTTGAATTGCACAACAAAGATATATAGAAAAAAAAGGTCTGATTGCTTTCCATGTAACATTGGAAACATGAGTACATGGTTGATCTTGCAAACACCCACAAAGGTCAGCTATGACTTCTGACGTTGCATTTATCAGTTATGGGTTTTCAACACTCTTATATGGGAGTATTGAAGTTGCTCAGCTTGTCCAATCCTTTGTTGTTGACTCCTGATCCACAAGCTGATTATTGTTACCATTTTTACTGTGATTTTTCTTTACAAAAGAGATGAAAACAATTTGTATTTGGCATATCTTGCGATGATGATTCTTTGTTGCTTAGAACTTTAGTTTTTTCCCCTTAAAAAAGGAGCTTTAGAATTTACATTGACAGCAGAGACCAAAGGTTGATGCTGCATTCCTCATACCTGAGACAGTTCATTAGTTGGCAATTTCTTGTTTCAGTGAGATCATATATTTATAATTGATTTGAAATGTGGTGGGATTGTGGAAGCTTCCAGAAAGGAAATTAGAAATATTTATGTATGTATATCCCAAGTTTCCAACTGCGTCGTGCCAAATAGATGGTTTTAATTTATCGATGAATCAGCCTGGACTTTTCCAAAATTAAGAACATGCTGATCAACAAAACAAGTTCCTTACACTCCATCCAGCTGGCTCTGATATCATGGGTTTGCAGGGATCAATATACAATACCTTTGTTGCCTCAAAATGTATTAGCTTCTCAAGCTGTCAAATTGGTCTGAAGAAACTAAATATACAATATTATATGATTTAGATATATCTGCAATTTGACAAAATTGAGGGCTGGGACTACAACTAACAAATCCAAAAATATTTGAATGACTTAATGCAGGACTCGTTTAAGCATCATATTGCAAGAATCCCTACATGAACTATGTCAATGGATCTGCAGATTCATCACTCAAACTCTTGCCTATCTATGGTCATTATTGATGCGTCTTTGCATAGTACACTATTCATTCATCTTGTTTTGGCGCATTTGGACAGTAAATTCTGACAGGATCATAATATGCCTTTTTGCAGGAGTTTGAGCCTTTGATTCAAAATCCTTACACAATTGTCTATTTCCACTCAGCAGCATCCGTACAAGTGTAAGTGTTGGATAAGTAGCTTCAGGAGTAAATTGCATGCCTATCTGAATCTCAGTGCATGTAACATTAGTTCTTTTAACTGAATTCACAGACAGCCAGATTTAGGATTCATGAAGCGGTTACAACAAATACTAGGTCGGAAGCATCGGCGAAATCTTCGTGTCAGTATCTCATTTGATCTCATTGTGTGGTTCTAATTATCTATTTGGAAAATATGAACTCTTGATGGCATCAATCTCCACAGGCTATATATGTACTCCACCCAACGTTGGGACTGAGGACAGCTATTTTGGCGTTGCAGCTTTTTGTCGATGGAGAGGTAATTGCATTTGCAGCTCATCCTTTTCTTTTGATTCTTTGGCATGATTTTTCCTTGAAATTCCAGCATCTTTTTTTGTTTCAATTAGGTCTGGAAGAAAGTTGTCTGTGTTGACAGACTTGTGCAGCTGTTCAGATATGTGCCACGGGAACAACTAACCATTCCCGATTTTGTCTTTCAGTAAGCAGTCTATACAATTTGTTCTAGCTTTTTTTAGAGGCATGCTAGTTAAACTAGGTTCGGTACTCACGTAGCCAATCCTATAGGCATGACCTCGAAGTGAATGGCGGGAAGGGCATAATCGTTGACCCTCGGACAAAGCATGTCTACCAAAGACCATCAGGTTGATATATAATCACTTGTTATTCTGAGCTTCTCGGTTACCACTCTGTACAATCTCTTTGTCCTCTGTGGAAGAGTTCCCTTCTTGATCTGTGCATTTTGTATCTAGTTGAGTTGGCATTTGTGTTCTATTATATTCTTTCTTCTCTTAGGGAAGGGTAATTATGTATATCTATCTTGTTCTGTATAACCAAATAAAAGTTGTATCTATATGTAATGCTCTAAGTTCTACGCTGGCGCGTACCCCTTGTGTACTGTAATCTTTTTTTGCGAGGTGTGAACTGTAAAATTTTGGCTGGTCCTTGCATTGAAAATGTTATAGGCATTGAGAAATAAGGTTGTCAGGTTGTTAATGTTCTAGACATGCTGGTGTACTCTTGTAAAATACCGTGCATTTTTTCAGATAGGCTTGTCCACATTGGCAAAATTTGGTAGCATCACGTCTAATCTGTTTTAATTTGAGTTTGGCTAGCAGCAGTTGTATTAAGAAAAAAAATTTGTTCATAGGATATTGAAGTCAGCTGCCAACAAGTTAAAAATGTCAACTCATTTAAAATCATATGGCTGACAGACAAGTAATTTGCACAATTCTACTTATATATTACGGTGAGTCTGTCCCTATGCGTTTGCAACTTGTTTCGAGGAGTTACGTATATCTTGCCATGTTACGTCTTTTACTTTTGCAAGATGGTGTTTTTTTATTTCTTGGAGATATGAGTTAGTAACAGCCGGAGGGGCGAAAGTCTACTCATTTTTAAGTAGTTGACAAATGCACTCCAATTGATCAATAGTGATGTGAAGTACTGGATAGACGTCTAGCTGTGTGGCTGTGTGAGGACAAATCGTTAAAGAAATAAGACCATTTTACCTTTTGAGCCCTTCGAACTTTTGCGAAAGTCTGAAAATCAACTATAAACTATAAAAACGGATATGACTCCTTCAACTTTTAATACTATTCACTTACCCTCTGAGACCAAAACCATATCTGTTTTGTTAACGTGGCATTTACATGGATAATTTTTGTTGCCATGGTGTTCCTGTCACGTGCATATGTATAGCTGAGTTAACAAAAATTTCTTCTAATTTTCCCTTTTCATTTCTTCCCCTCTTTCTCTTGTTTTCTCTTTTTTTTTTCTTCCTCCTGAACACCGGTAGTGAGCTATTCATGGCACTCTCTCTCCATGGCTATCGGTAAGGAAGGAGTAGGAGGCCGAGGCCGACGGCTTGGCTTTGACTGGATCTGCACCACCTCTTTCCCTAGTTGCACGCCACCTCCAACTAGGATCAGTGCCATGGCCTCCCCCGATCGCAAGCCACACTGCCCTCCTCTCCCGCCATGCGTCGCCTCCGCCTAGATGCTACGCCGTCGCCTCCCGTGCTCACGAGCTACGCGCGCTCACGTCCCCCATGTGACACAGCCTCCCTCAGCCGTGAGCTGCTTCGCTAGCCTCCCTTGGCCATGAGCCACGCTACTCGCCTCCCACATGCGACACAGTTATAAGGTTGTTGTTCTTCTAGTTAGGCTTGCGGGTATATCGGCCCAGCTATCTAGGTCTGTGTCTGGGCTGCTGGTTTTGTGAGCCTAGGGTCGAACAGTGCTTTAGCAGTCTAATGGCGTTGACGCTGCGCAATAACTGCTATCAGAGCCCAGCTTTCCCATATACATCTCAGGCCTCATGGTTGCCGTAGAGCATACCCGATGTGTGAAGGAGGGATTTGTTAGGATGGTCTCACATCGATTGTGAGAGGAGGCAGTGCATGATTTAGAAGGGTGAGGGTGTAACCACTTATCAGACTAGTCTTTTAAGGAAGATGGCCCATGAGGCCTTGACCCCTAAGGTTGTTGCTCTATTGGTTGGGCTTGTGGTTTAGCGGTCCAACTATCTAGGGCAAGGCTGTTGGTATTAGGGCTGTAAAAAAAGCTCGAGGCTCGCGAACTGCTCGAGCTTGGCTCGCTCTAGACTCGATTCGAGCTTGGCTCAAGCTCCAAACGAGCCGAATTCAAGCTTCATTTTAAGCTCGCGAGCTTTAACGAGCCGAACTCGAATAGCTCGCGAGCTTAAGATTTTTTTCACCTTCTTCATTTCCCCACACCCCCTTCGGCCTTCCTCCCGCCTCTCCTCTCAAAATCCCCGGCTCCCAGCGTCTCCCCCACTCCTGAGCGCCTCCCCCACTCCCGAGCACCTCCCCCACCCCTCTCAAAATCCCCACTCCCCACCGGCCACCCCCGCGCCTCTCCCCCACCCGCCTCGGCGCCTCCGCCTGCGGCCTGCTTCCCGCCGCCGCCCCTCCTGGCTCCTGCCCCCCACCCCACCTCGCCGCCCCCCGCCCCTCCTCGCCGCCCCCCGCGGCCCGCCCCTCCTCGCCGCCCCCCGCGGCCCGCCCCTCCTTGCCGCCCGTCCCTCCTCGCCGCCCCTCGTCGCCCCCGCCGCCGGCTGCCCCCCACTCCCGTCCCCCTCGTCGCCCCCGCCGCCGGCTGCCCCCCACTCCCGTCCCCCTCGTCGCCCTCCTCCTCTCCCTCGCCGCCGCCCCTTCTCGCCCCCCCGCCGCCGACCCCCTCTCCCGCCCCCGTCCCCTTCTCTCCGCCGCCGCCGCCCCTCCTCCCCTCGCCGGCGCCTCTCCTCGCCCCCCTCCCCGGCGGCGCCCCCCGTCCCCTTCCTCTCCCCCCGCCGCCGCCCCCTGTCCCCTTCCTCGGCTCCTCGCCTCCCGTCGCCTCTCCTCGCCCCCCGCCGCCGCCCCTCGTCCCCCCGGCGCCCCTCCTCGACCCGGCCCGCCGCCGCTCCTCCTCGTCCCCCCCGGCGCCCCTCCTCTCCCCCGCCGTCGCCGCCTCTCCTCCCCCTGGCACCCCTCCTCTCCCCCGGCGGCGCCGCCCCTCCTCGACCCGGATCCGGCAGCTACACGAGCCGAGCCCGCAGGTACTCCCTCCCTCCTCAGTCCTCCCCACCGAACCTACACGAGCCGAGCTCGAGCGAGCTCGAGCTTTGTCCGAGCCGAGCTCGAGCCTAGCTTAAAGTTCGATGTCGATCTCAGGCTCGCTCGAGCTCGGCTCGATTTTCTACCGAGCTCGAGCTTGCCAGGTCAAGCTCGCTCGAGCTCGGCTCGTTTACAGCCCTAACTGGTATAGTGGGCCTAGGGTCAGATGCTGGTTTGTGATCCAACGGTGTTGACACTGCGTAGCAATTGGTATCAGAGCCTAGGTATTCCGGATACATCTCATGCCTCATATTTGCTGGGGAGCACACCCGATGTATTGGGATAGTTTCACATCGTTTGTGGGAGGAGGCAGAGCGTAATTTATAAGGGTGATGATGTACCTATTTGTCAGGCTAGTATTCTGGGAGAAAGATAGCCTAAGACCGCTTATAAGATTGTTGCTCTACCAGTTAGGCTTGCAGGTATAGTGGCCCAACTACTTGGGGGCCAGACCACTGGTTTAGCGAGCCCAGGGTCGAACGGTGGTTTAGCAGTTCGATGGTGCTCACGCTACGCAACAGACACCTCCTCCACCAACTGTGAGCTACATCGCCAGATTCAAGCTCGGGGCACGTGAGGGAAGGTCGATAGCGATGATGGCGGCGCGGCTCCCAGCCGGAGGCGATGCACAGCTAGGGAAGGCGAAAGCACTGATCTAGGGAGGCAAGCACATAGCTAGGGGAGGAGGCCAGAGCTAGGGGAGTTGGGGAAGGAGCAATGCGTCGCCGTCCTTCTTCAAGTGGCTGGTGCCATGGGATGCTAGCGTCGCAGCCCACGAGGTTGCCATCCTCAGCGCCATTACTGCCATGGGCTCCTCCTCCCACCTCGTGGACACCGGTCTGCCCTCGTACTCCTCTGCTAGGCCACCGTCAGTAGCGATGTGTCCTTATCCTCGGATCCTCCCCGCTCTCGACCCTTGCCGTATCCGTGCTCCCCATCGCCCTTCCCCTCCCTGCCCCTGACTGCTGCCGCCTCAGCACTCCCCATCGCTGATGCACTGCCCACAGGCCTCTTCACCCTCACGCTCCAAATCCAGAAGCCCACTATGGCGGCAATAGAAATTGGGAGGTGACAAATGGTGGACCATGGGGATGACGGTGTAGCGTATCTTGGGACCTTGTTGGACCTCACCGCCATTGCTTGTCATGGCTACTGCCCACATCAATGTGGGTGCGCTTCTTGGCCAAAGAGAACATGTGCGGGAGGTGGAACTTGGCGGCGAATAGCAGCGTCTCGTGCACAATGAGCATTGGGTACAGCAGGTCGTCCTGCATGACATAAGTAGAGATGGCCCAGAGGTGGTGGCCGTAGAGGGGCTCACCATTGAGCATGATGCGACCGGTGAGCGAATCCACTAGTGTGGACTTGCTTGACCCACTGGCGCCCATGATGGTGAACATCTTGCCCTCTCGCACCTCACTGTAGATGCTGTCAAGTTGCGTCTTGGTTAGACTAGCCGACGGTGCGTCCGTGGATGCCAGGCGGTTGTTGGCACGAGACGGCAGGCAATGCCGCGGGACTAGTGTCCATGTCACTAAAAACCCACCTAACTTGTTAAAAACCACTACCATATCACTATATCAGCGCCATGTGGATGAAAATTGGGGTGAAATAGTCTGGGGTAAGTTGGCTAGGTTTGATAGTTAAAGGAGTATTGGTTATCCGTTTTCGTAGTTAGAGATTAAAATTTAGACCAACACGATAGTTGAGGAGGGTGAAGTAGACTTATTTCATCATTAAACCACACCATACTAACCAGAGAATGGTCATGATCGAGCTTGCATTGCACAAAATGAACCTATCCCATCTGGCTTCGTCGTTTTGGAATCTGTATTTTTAAAGTAGTAAGCTGATTATAATCACTTTTTTCTTCAAAAACTGGCAAATGATGTACGTCTCGAAAAGAATGTCAAATGATAACCACTGCAACATGTCATCTAGCAACGTGAGCTGCAGAGGGAAAAATATCACTCTAGAATAATTAAGTTGAGTGACCTGGCCCCTTTGATTCACATGATTCTAAAAAGTAAGAATAGAAAAAAAAAATGTAGGATTAGAATGTCATAGCTTGTTAAATCCTGCACGAAACAAAACCGTAGAAATTATTCAAAAAAATTGTTTAGTTGCCTCACAGGAAAAATACATGAACTTTGAGATTAAATATTAATTGATTAGAGAGAGAATAAAGAGAGGACTAGAGAATGTACATTAAACCTCTCAAAGGAATTGCTAACATGAGGTTAGACCTCATGCTAAAATTCCTCCAAAATTTGTAGGAATTTTTTCTATTCTATGAAATTCCTTTGGAAATTTTCTTTGAATTGAATTCCTTTTCTAAAAATTCCTTTAAATCAAAGAGGGCTAGTTATGGGTTTACGGCAGTATTAGCGTGGAGACCAAGGCCATGCAATGATCACATATAAATAGGCAAGGATCGCTCGCATATTCGGATCTTCGCATGTTTTTCTCGCATTGACAAAGTTTGAAATAAACTAAAGGCCCTTTATATTAGTTAGTACTAACCGCATCCCGTGCTGATCTCATTGATACGTTCTAATGCCGCAATTATATTAGCTGTTACTCGTCAGATGGATTGCATACCATAAAACGAAAGCCTTTATATTAGTTAATTAGTACTACCCGCATCCCGTACTGATCTCATGCGTACGTTCCAATGCGGCGATTCTATTAGCTGTGTCTCGCCAGATGGATTGCAAACCAAAACACGAAGGTCAATGATCTAATTAGTACTTCAGTATATATGTCAAGTGGCATCTGGGCTGAACATAGTGTATGACAATTGCAAACCTCTGTGTGATTTTATTCTGAAACTTTTTAAATTTTGAAAATTTTGAATTCTGACGGTTCGTGAAAGACAGTACATGCACAGTAGGAGGTTATGCGCATTCAGATCACAATTCTATATTGGAACTTCTAAGTCAAACCTCCTAACTTAATTTGACATTCCTACATCCTTCTAATCGTAACCGATACAAACCTGGGGGTTCCCGGCCCCCCCGCGTGTCCACGTCGCCCCCCTCCCTCGGCCGGCCGGCGTGTGGCGCCCGGTTTTTGGTACGGCTGGGGGAGGCCATTCCCTCCTGCTTTTCCGAATTTACGTAAAGGTCTTTTTTTCTTCGCGAAAAGGTCTCTGGATTTTTCAAAAAAATCCCTGCAGGGTTTTCCCCTAAAAATTTTTTTGATAGCGCCCCGCGGGTTTCTAAAATTACGTATAGGTCCTTACTTACTTACGTACAGGTCCTTACATGTCCTCGGTTTTTTACGAAAAAGACCTTCGGTTTTTCCTAAATTACGCATGCGCCCTCGATTTTTTATTAAACCCCTGCGAATTATCGTCTCTTTTACTTTGGTCTACACGGTAGCTAGCGCCGCGTGCGCCGCGCTTATATGCAGCTAGTAGAAATGCAATCCAAGCTAGCTGTAGCTCTCAAAGCAAGATATTTGACTTTTGAATATGTCTATTTTTTTTAAGTAGTACGTCAAGGACCATTTGGTAACGTACGGAGACATGCAATGCGGTACAAAGGATATTTTATACTCGCAACAAGCCAATGTGAGATTGGCATACTAATATCTTGCTTGTATCTTGCCGGCCTGTATGGCTAATGGCCATATATATAGCACAGCACCGATCAGGAAATTAACCAAGAAGGCAAGCACACAATCTTGAGTCAATCTTCCTCTATCTCCTCGAGGTAAGCTGATGCTTAGACGATCAGCTGGAACAAGCCTCGTATCTGCATTTCTGTTTTCATGAATTTTTTGCAGTTCGTACGTTTAGATGGAATATTTAGCAGACGAGATCTTGTTAAACTTGGAAGGAGCTAAAGTTTGTAACTTTGTAGCTGTGGCAGCTTGACGAGCAAGAGAAGAAGTTGGACGGAGAGCTTGAGATCACCATGGCCGGCGCGCAGCTCAACGTGTTGGCCACGCTCGACCAGGCCAAGACGCAGTGGTACCATTTCATGGCCATCGTGATCGCGGGCATGGGCTTCTTCACCGACGCCTACGACCTCTTCTGCATCGCGCTCGTCACCAAGCTGCTCGGCCGTATCTACTACACCGACCCTACCCATAAAGACCCCGGCACCCTGCCTCCGAACGTGTCGGCCGCCGTGAACGGCGTCGCCCTCTGCGGCACGCTCGCCGGCCAGCTCTTCTTCGGATGGCTCGGAGACAAGCTCGGCCGCAAAAGCGTCTACGGCTTCACGCTGATCCTCATGGTGCTCTGCTCCGTCGCGTCCGGGCTCTCGTTCGGGCACACGGCCAAGGGTGTCGTAGCGACGCTATGCTTCTTCCGCTTCTGGCTTGGCTTCGGCATCGGCGGCGACTACCCGCTGAGCGCCACCATCATGTCGGAGTACGCGAACAAGAAGACCCGCGGCGCCTTCATCGCCGCCGTGTTCGCCATGCAGGGATTCGGCATCCTCTTCGGCACCATTGTTGCGCTCGTCGTCTCGGCCGCATTCCGGAACGCGTACCCTGCCCCGCCGTACTACGTCGACGCCAAGGCATCCCTCGTGCCGGAGGCGGACTACGTGTGGCGCGTCATCCTCATGTTCGGCACCGTCCCCGCCGTGCTCACCTACTACTGGCGCATGAAGATGCCCGAGACGGCGCGGTACACGGCGCTCATCGCCCGCAACGCGAAGCAGGCCGCGGCTGACATGTCCAAGGTGCTCAACCAGGAGATCGCGGAGGAGCAGGGGCAGGTCGAGTGCCAGGTGGTCGCCGCCGACAACTGGGGCCTCTTCTCGCAACAGTTCCTGCGGCGCCACGGGCTGCACCTCCTAGTGACCACCACCACGTGGTTCCTACTCGACATCGCCTTCTACAGCCAGAACCTGTTCCAGAAGGACATCTTCAGCAAGGTCGGGTGGATCCCGCCGGCGAGGACCATGAACGCCATCGAGGAGCTGTACCGCATCGCCCGCGCGCAGGCGCTCATCGCGCTCTGCGGCACCATCCCGGGCTACTGGTTCACCGTCGCCTTCATCGACATCATCGGCAGGTTCTGGATCCAGATCACGGGCTTCGCCATGATGACCGTGTTCATGCTAACGCTCGCGGCGCCGTACGAGCACTGGACGCACTCGTCGCACCACACCGGCTTCGTCGTGCTCTACGGGCTCACCTTCTTCTTCGCCAACTTCGGGCCCAACAGCACCACGTTCATCGTGCCGGCCGAGATCTTCCCGGCGAGGCTCCGGTCCACGTGCCACGGCATCTCCGCCGCGGCCGGTAAGGCAGGCGCGATCATTGGCGCGTTCGGGTTCCTGTACGCGGCGCAGGACCCTAAGAAGCCCGACGCGGGGTACTCGCGGGGCATCGGCATCCGCAACGCGCTCTTCGTGCTCGCCGGCACCAACTTCCTTGGCATGCTCATGTCGCTGCTGGTGCCGGAGTCCAAGGGCAAGTCGCTTGAGGAGATCTCCAAGGAGAACGTCGACGACGATAACGTTGCCTCGGCTGACGTCTAGGGATGCACGGATCCTCCATAGTTTCTACTTTGCATGCACGATTTGCTTCTTTCTGAATTTGTTGTGTCGCTTGCCGTTTGCGTGTCTTTTTTGACAGCACAATTCGGTTTTGTCCTAAACCTAGAGTCGTATTTGTTTACGAAAATTTGTCGATAAAAACGCTTGAATCCCTACAAAAGGAGGCCACCTAGTTCGTGCAGGAATAAATTTAAGAGATGTTTGAACCGGAGAAAAAAAATGGAATCCTAGAGGATTAAGATCTTCTTGGAAGATTACTATCTAAAAGGTTTGGGACAACACCAATAAGCAAAACCGAACAAATAATCATGTTGAATTCCTTAGAAATGCACTGTTACACTCCAAATGAATATTGAAGGAAAAATATGGCGCTATTGCTCCTTCGCTTGGGCTGAAAAGCTCAAACTCTACTAGGCTGGCTACGCGTACGCACCAACCTCAGGAGTCAGGACGCATAGCATCAGTTGGGCTGGTGCTTTTGGGCCTCTTAGGCTCCACTCGGGCTCCACCACTTGGGTCCCGCCTAGCCTGAGCAGCAGCCAGGCGGACAGGGCAATTCGGTCTTCTTTGCAGTTTATAGCTTTCGATTAAAAATAAGTAATAGTGACTGAAAAAATAGTTTTAAAAAGAAACATGTGAGCGGTGAGAATAATGAGAGAGATATACGTATGCGAGGAAAAAGTGTGTGAGAGAGAGATGCATACGTGAGACGGGAGGAGAGAGGTAGGGTGAGTGATACTCCCGTGACCCCCTCTGACTTATCTCTGAAGTGAGATGGAAGCAAAAGGAATGAAGAAGTTGCTTTAAGAAGTCATATATTTATATTAACTTTTGATTACTCTAAGTAGAAGCTATATATAAACAGAAATCAATATGCACATCCATTGGGTCGTGGCCCTTCCACCAGTAAACGAGCTGCCCGAGAAACCGACCAGCGTGTGCCGGTCTGTCATTTCTTGTGTATTGCAGATGCTCTCCCCTGCTCGTGCGGCACTGGCGCACAAGGAATCTGTGCCGCGCTTGTGATTCTTGGTTGGTTGGCAGCTGGTTGTTGCATGCATCTCCAGTTCTCCACCGGGCCGCGCCATGGTAGGTCCTATTAGGAAACTGAGTCTAGGCCTGCAGACCTGGCCTATGGTGGGCATCTCTCCACCTAGTCTATAAATAGGGGTCCCAATGATTAGATATTGTACTTAGAGAAGTAAAAAACAATAAAGAAAAGGAGATTCCCTATTTCTCTTTGTGTTTAATCTTTTATTATCTTGCACTACTCTGTGATTGATCCATCTCTTTGCATAGGAGGAATCGATCGGACTAGACTCGCCAGCGGTGGTTTCTCAACACATTATCAGTACGAATCGCTCCGGTGGATCGTAAGGTAATCATTCATAGATTACTTATCTATCTAGATCGCTTTAATTACGTAAATTTCGCTTTCTAGACTATTTTCTATGGTGCAAACCCGCTCTAATCTACCGTGAGCAGACTTGAAGTTGTCGGCACAATACCAATCAATAGATTGTATGAAAAGAGTAGATGTTGCTTGCACTGTAGATTGAAAAAATCAAGAACTATACTATCGGCCACCTGCACATGGTCGTGCCGCACCCCGCGCCGCACGCACCTCGGCAACTGCCACACCGCGACGAACGCACATGGCCCCACCGTCGACCACCCACATGTGGCTGGGCCATCGCTCGCCGTGCGCACCCTGACCGCCGTCTCCCTAAGCGCCCGCATGCGCCACTTCCGGCTACTCGCTGCGGCCCCGACCACCGGCTCCCCGAGCGCCTATATGCACACTGGCTGGTTGCTCACCGCACGCCACGGTCACTGTCGCTCGCAACACTCCGGCCGTCACCGCTCGCCGTGCGTGTCAGTACCAGCCTCGCACGGCCACCGAGTTACCGCGTCTTGCGCCACCCACATGCACCGTCGAAGTCACCATGCGTTGTGTGCCCACTTGCGCCGCCAAGCCATCGCGCCTCGCACCGCCCGCATGCGCCGTCGAGCCACGGTGCGTCCTGCGCCTGCATACGCCGCCTCGAGAGCCAGCACTCAGCCCCGCACGGCCGTCGCCGCCTTGAAAGCCGTCATTCGGCCTTGTGCTGCCAACCGCTGCTGAAATGGTGTGCCGCCGCTCAGCCCCCGCACTGCCGTCGCGTGAGCCACCGTAGCGCGGTCCAGCAAGCCATCGCCCGCCGTTTTATAGGGCATCGCCTACCTCCGCACAAGCTATTGCCGCTGCCCGCAGCGCCTGGCCCTGCACGGCCGCCGGCCCTTAGCTACCCCGCATCTCCATCGCCGGTCCTCGGCTGCCCCACTCCGTCGTCACTAGCCCCGGCCGAAAGCCAAGCCGCTCTATGCATTTGAGTCGGCCGGTTGTAGGCCAAAAAGCCATGGGCCAGAGTGGGCCGGAAGAAAAAGAATAAGGGAAAAGGGGGCCAGGCCAAGAAAAAAAAGGTGAAAATAATAAGACATCACATTGTGAGACTAACTTGTTTATTAATTATGATATTGCTTAGTTTTATTTAAATGAAAAGGTGAAAATCATAAGAAGTATGCATTCGATATCACATTCTTATATCTTATTGCATTCCTCCGATCCAAAACATATATTGAACTTCACCAAATAGTCTAACTTAAATATGTGTATATGTTTCCATTACATTATTGTATGCACACATTTAGGGAGAGTTCACTCTATATTTTGTAGTTTCATTAGTGTTGATCCATGTTCCTTTTTCCACATATTAAGAATCTTTACTTCGAAATAAATCTTTTGAGTATATATAGCTTGTATAATTCATATATACTCATGATTGACGTAAACACAATCGTTTGCAATCGGGTTGTCATCTACTTCCTTCATTATATGTTAATGATTGGATGGTTAATGACAAACGGTTGTGTAAGCTTTGCTAGAAATTAATCTCAAAGACAAACATTTCTATTCAAATAAGTTAATTGCTTTAAAAGCTTATTCTAGAGTATACAATTATTGTGTACATGTTGTATACTTGCAAATTAATCTCTTGTCTCACTATTTGTTAAGATTGTCATGAATTACCAAAAACAAATATTATAGAAACTAATCCCTCCATTATGAGTTAATGGTGGAGTTTTGGTAATTGATGACAATTGATTTGTGGACTAACAATTTTCATGAGTTAGATTAATAGGTTATGTTCAATAAATAAGAATAACTTGGGATAACTTCATGTGTTAAAAATCATTAAGTCAAGATGAAAGATGGTTTCATGAGTTGAAGGCCATGAAGAAGATGATGCATCATGAGTTGATACATATCTAAGAGGAGATGATCATGTGTTGATCATCAAGTCAAGTAATGACCCATCATGTGTTGATGGAGTTCAAATAAATAATGTATTATGAGTTGATGTATAATAAGACAATGATCCGGATTTGAAGTGAAGATATGTGTCATCAAGCTTGAAGAGGTTACTTAAGGCAAAAGTTTGACTAGCTAGAGTTAAGGATGTGTTCCTAGTCTTTTACCGGTCATGGTGTTTGGTTGCATGACTAGATTACTAGTATAGATTGCCGTACTATTAAGAGGGTCATATCTAGTAGTTTCAGTCTCATCATGTATTGATAGCTTAACCTCACTTGCTCTAACTTTCCGTAGCATGACGTTTGTATTTGTGAATGTATTTTGCAAATAGTTAGTGCTCATGTGTTGAATCCTCGTAACATGGGACTATACATTGTAAATGTGTTTTGTAAGTATTTGAAGTCCATATTTCCTACTCCTTGTGGTATGTGGCTTATATTTGCAAATATGTTTTGCAAATAGTTGAAACTCATACATAATCTTTGTAGCATGTGACTTAGATTTGCGAATGTGTTTTAACGTGAAGAGTCCATGTACCTATACCTTATATCATGATTCCAAAAGTCTGCAAATATATTTTGCAACTTGTTGGAAATCATGGTTCATCCTTGTGTGCATGATACTATAATTTGTAAATGTGTTTTGCTAGATTTGTTGAAGTATATGCATTTATCAGAAAAATCGGAACTACCGGCCTGTGTGGCGCAGTACTACCAAAGATCAGAACTACCGTCATGTGTTGCGTGATACTACCAAACATCAAAACTACCGGCTCTGTGTGAGCGGTACTACCAGACTTTGGAAGCTCCAAAAATACTGCGGTATTTTTTTCCAGAGAGACACCTTTGTGGGGATCTTCTCCTTCCCGTGAAATCGGTAGTTCCACATGCACGGAGTGGTACATTTGATGATCGGTAGTATCGGCCTTTGTGCAGCAGTACTTCCGATTTCGTTGATAATGGCTAGTTTTCTGACCATTGCGAGGGGAGAGGAAGTACCAAAGTTTTGCCGATGGTACTTCTGAAAATCTTGATGTTTCAGGGGTTTTGCTTCCAACAGCTAGTTTTTATGGTGTGGGTACATATATACCCCTTTATAGCTGGTTGGAGAAGAACCTTTGGCACTCCATTTCATTCTCTTAGACTAGTATAATATCCTCCTCTCAATTGTGCATATGTTGCACCTTGTGAGCAAAAAGAAAGGCTCTAAATTGCATATGTTATATCTAGCGGTTGATTTAGTATCCACTCAAGTTTGTGCATTCATTGCACGTGGTGAGAGACAAGTAAAGGACTTGACTTATTACTCTTGAAGTTTGCCAACTCCTAGATGTGTTGGAGGAGTTGTACGCGGTGATCTTCTCAAAGAAGGTTAAGAGAAAACCCGGTGAGTTGTGAAGATTGGAGCTCACCTACTCGAAACGGGAAAGAGCTATCACTAATGGATTTATGGTGATTGACTTAATTCGTGGAGCCAATCCAATTCGTTTGGGCTTACCTCAACGTGGACTAGGAGAGACCGACAAGTCTCCGAACATCACGGTAAAAAGGAACCGTGTCATTATGATTTATTTTCTTGTGTTAAATTTACATTTAAGTAATTTATATTCATAAAATTAAATTGATTGGCCGTCGTCTTAGGATTGTAAACCTTGAGATAGATTTAGGGCGTTGGTGCACTTAGGTGAACTTAGTTGATTTAGGCTGTATTTGTGTTATACTAAATTGAGTTAAGTTTCCGTATTATTAACTTGGTTTTAGTCAAATAAAAATAATTGAAATGGAAGAGAAAATTTTTAAAACCGCCCATTCATCCCCTCTCGTCGACCTCCTTGATGTTACACCTGGTTCCCTAACCCTAGAGCTTTGCCGCGTGAGGGGTTTATCCGAAGGTGTGCGAGGGGGTTTAATTTTGTGACAACAAAAAGCTGCGCGGGGTTATCCACAAATAACCATAAGTGAGCCGTGCATTCCCCCACCTGGATCGTGGCTGTCCGACTTGAATCCAACGGTTCTCAGTGCTATTAGCATGTTATCACTTAAATGGGCATTGCACTGGATATATTCCCTGAATGCGATGTGCAGTGGCGAGTTCTCTTAATTTTCTTTGTGTTCAAATTATGAGCTTGTTCTTTTTAGTTTCTAAAAGCTGTTTTCAGTTTTTCTACAATAACTAGATTTTAAACAGAGTATATTTTAAAGATAAGGTCTACTAATTAATTCTGTGTTTCAAACCTAGAAGAAGGCAAAAAGAAAAGGCTGAACTCGCAGCCGCGTTTTGGGCTGCGAAATGCTGAGTTGCTGACCACACCACATGGACCTCATTGTCCAAGGTGGCTTCGGTTTTGTGCAAAATTCAACGAGGAATAAATAAAGAATCTATTAAAGAAAGACACTGAAAAAAGCAAAGGCCAAGTGAGAGCCCACTTGAAGCCTGGAAGGGCCCATGGAGGTTAGGTTTCTTTTTCATTAATTATGAATAACATTAGCTTCCTCTCAAAAAAAAAGAAAAGAAAAGAAAAGAATGGCATTAGCACACATATTTTCTTTTCTGAACTGGATAAAAACTAGTGGTCGTGTACTGAACTTTCTGAAATGGCTAGCGCAGGTTTTTCAAATTCAATCAGCACCTGCTCAAATCACCAACATGCGTGCAATTCCAGATTAAGTAAGAACTGAATCAGCTGGCAACCCATGATGGATTATGTGTTCAATGGTATGAGGCTCTCCCATGTCGATTTATATGTACGGCCCTTTTTAAGTTTATAGTTTTCTCTAAATAAGTAAATGGAATACTTTTTTGTTGCTATTTTCAAGCAACTTATCAATATTTGATTCATTCGCACAAACACTCGTACTATAGTAAAAAAAACATCAATCACAATCGAAAAACGCACCTGTAGATATGCATGTAACTGCACTCTGAAAATTAAAACGAGAACATAATACCAAATTGTCACAGTCAGACCGATTCGCGTGCTCCTCTAACACTATGTTTTCCATTATAATGAACAACCTTATTCTTGATTTACACAAGTAGGACGTATATAAAATTGATGCGTTAGTTCGACAAATACATAACAACAGCAGTCAATTTGAAACTCATGTTTGGTAATATCCACGGGAACTGCTTCAATTAGGCATACGCGACAGTAGGTACGTAACAATAGAGAGTGAAGCAATTGACACCAGTGGCGACCGACAGCACCAATGATACGATTAAGATGATAATGGCTTGACGACACGGCCGTGGTTTGTATTAAGCCCAATCACCCGTTGATTAGTTGGCACTGATTTCTAATTAATCAGATAATTACGTACGCTTCAAAAGACAAGTGTGGTTACGCCGTTCGGACTACAGGCTGCTGGGTGTTGATGCATGCGTGTATTACCAAATTGAATTTCTTTTCCTGATTTATATGGAAATTTAACTTTTTTTTTATAAAATTACCAGCTTAAGGCCCTATTTTAGAACGCAGGAATTTATTTTCCTGATTTATACGGAAATTTAACTGTTTTTTTATAAAATTTATGTGAAAATTTTGTATTCCAAACGGGGCTAAAATTAGCTGCTCTGTCAAAAGAATGAACTCAGGAGTAATCACATGTTTCTAGCAAACAGCGTAGCTTGACTTAATTAAAGGGTGGATCTAGAAAGAGAGTGGATTTTCTAGGAGCATGGTTAGCTGCGTCCGCTGCCCTGGCCCTTCCATTTAGGAGCGCTCAAAATGACTTTTTTTAATGGCTTAAGGTTGAAAAACACTATAGTTGGTTGAAATTGTACTGTAATTGATGATGACTTATTTGACGTAATTAAATTTAAAAATTTTAAAAACATGTTAGCCTATCACGGACAGTATAAACGAAAACGAGAAAAAAGAACCAACAAAAAAGCTCAAAAAAGCCAAAAAACAGAGGAAAAAAATAAAATTGTCAAATAGTGAAAAAATAAACTGAAAATCAGAAGTCTAAACCGTTTTGAGCGGGACATTACTTCGAGATGTGGCTGGAGCCACGCCGCTGCTTCCAAGCCGCATCGCCGTCACCGGAAACCTCGCCACGTCCCCCGCCGCCACCGGAAACCTGGGGCCCCGCCGGAGAGGGGAGGGGAGCGCACAAATCTCGGAGCAAGACCAAGAGTGGGACAGTGCGTGCTGCCGCATGTGTAGGGCTGGATAACGAGCTGGCTCGGCTCGGCTCGGTCTGGCTCGGTAGGATAACGAGCTGGCTCGAGCTGGCTCGTTATAACTAACGAGCTAAAAAGCTAGCTCGGCTCGGCTCGACAAAAAGCTCGAGTTAGCTCGTTTGGCTCGTGAGCCAGGGCCAAAAAATATCTCCATCATATATTCATCCATGGAAGCATGGCTCGTTTGGCTCGTTTGGGTACAATAGAGTACAAATTAACACATGCATGGCTCGTTTGGGTACAATAGAGTACAAATTTACACATCAACACATGCAATAGAGTACAAATTAGGTCCATGGAAGCAGCATATGCATATCTAAATTCCTGGAAGCATGGCTCGTTTGGCTCGTGAGCGGCTCGCGAGCTGGTTCGAGTTAGCTCGTTATAGCTAATGAGCTAAAATCTTGGCTCGGCTCAGCTCATTATCCTAACGAACCGAGCCGAGCGAGCTAACGAGCTTCGAGTTTTTCGTCCAGACCTACGCATGTGCTTCCGATCCAGGAGCACACGATGAGCCGCCGAGATCGCGAATGCGGATGACGTCACGCACACGTCGGCACGTCGTGGGTTGACTCGACAGGCCACAGCTCAGCCATCGCCGTCGCGACCTGCCCTTCCCTTCCCACCCATATAAAAAGCGTTAAAAAATTGTCCGGCCTAAAGAATACTACTAGTTGTCTCTTTCGCAAGTTGGCGCGGTGCAGTTCTCATCTGCCTTACAAACGGTTTAATTTTAATTAATTTTAAATAGTATATTTTAAAATAGATCTATAAATATATTATGATAGATACTATATTAAATTTAGTTATATTAGTTAAAATTATATAGAACTATCTCCTACAGACAACTAAAATTTATAAATTATAAACTAAAAATCAAGAAAAGGGAGTGTCCAGACATCATCTGGATGTTTTCTTTGTAACTATCATCTAAATTTATGACTATTGGATTAGAGATCAAGGAGCCCCTTGTTTTTGAAGGGGGAGAATTTTTTCAAGGGGAATGAGGTAGAATTCAAGGGTAAGGGAGGAGAATTCATGGTCATTGGATCTCTAATCTAATAGTCTTAAATCTAGATGATAGCTAAGAAGAAAACATCCAGATGATATTTAACAAAAAAAATCCCAAGAAAAACATGTCTCAAAGAACCGACGCAACGCACGCACGCACTTGCAACTTTGCAGGTACAGACAGGATCGATACAGGCTGCACCTGCAGCTCGCTTCCTTGGATCACTCGCTTGCTCAACCTCACGCCTCCCTCCTTGGCCCCTTCCCACCTCCTCCTCCTCCTCCTCCTATTTCTTCATTTCTTGCTCCGATTCATTCTTCATTTCTTGCTCCGATTCATCCGAGCGAGCAGTCTGTGCAGAGGCATTGGTCGATCGATCGATCGATCGGTCTAGCTAGCAGATCAGAGCAACAATGGATGCGGCGGCCATGGCGGACGCGCCCATAGCGCCGCCGGACGCGTACTCCCCGCCGCCGTACATCAGCTCGTCGGCGGGGTTCCCCATCGCCATCGTCATCGCCATCGGCTTCATGGTCACCTCGCTCATCCTCGTCAGCTACTACTTCCTCGTCGTCCGCTGCTGGCTCCGGGGCGTTGGCGCCCGCGGCGGGCCCGGGTCAGGCCTGCTCCACCGCTCGCGCCACGGCGAGCTGGTGGAGCGCGTCTCCGCCGTCTTCTTCACCGACTACGAGGCCGAGCTGCCCGGCGGGCTCGATCCAGACGTCGTGGCCGCGCTCCCCGTCGTCAAGTACCGCCGGGTCCGGTCGGCGTCGACGGCTCTCGAGTGCGCCGTCTGCCTGTCCGAGTTCGTGCCGGAGGAGCGGCTCAAGATGCTGCCGACCTGCTCCCACGTGTTCCACATCGACTGCATCGACACGTGGCTCCACCACAACGTCAGCTGCCCTCTCTGCCGGACGGTGGTCACCGGCCCAGTCGGCCCGGCCCCAGCCGCCCGCGACGAGCACGGCGCGTCCGGCCGAGAGCTGCCCGGCGAGATGCGCATCGACGTCGCCGCGAGAATGGGTCACGGGAGCTCGTGCCGGTTCCCGAAGCAAGAGCGGAGCGGCGTCGCGCAGGAGCCGATTAGGCGGTCCTTCTCCATGGATTGCTTCCTCGGTGATCTCGGCCGGAAGCCACAGAAGGAGCCCGGCAGCTTGGAGGCCGGCCCGAGCCGTGCCGATGTGGCCGGCAGCAGCAGCCTCGGTAACGGCTGCGGCGGCGAGACGAGCGGGCGGTTCCGGCGGCTGCTGTCGTCGTTCGGTCTCGGCCGGAGCTCGCGGAACACGGTGCTGCCGATCCACCTCGAGCCGTGACGACGTCCACGGGTTCGTTCTAGCTGCTTAATTAATTAACTCGTTCTTGCTTGCTTACTTAAAAGAGTGTTTGTGTGCGTGCAATGTACAGCAATAGCAGGCTTGGATTTGGATTTTTTTTCGGATTTTTTTCGAAGTTCCATTGATTAGTTCTTGCAATCTCGAATGTTCCCGTGTCCATCTTTCGTACGTACCGCGTGATCGATGTTAGTTGGTGGTGCACCATATGAGTTTTTCAGATCGATGTACGTCGAGTGTAACATTGCCACTAACCATTCGTGAAATTGCAATTTCTTTTTTATGAACAAAAGTCAAGTGCTTAAAAAAAGGACTGTTAATTTGTTTCATGTGCATGCAAAATTGCAAATTAATCCATATTTTGCGCCTGACTTCACACCAACATTTCATGCTTGGGTTCTAAGACACGCCTGGACGGTGGCGATGACAAGATCAAGCGGGGCCGTGCACAGATACACCAATCGCTTACTTCATTGCCTGCAAAGTCAATATCGTAAAGGCAGGTTATGTAACCCACACATCACCACTTTTGTTCACTAACCACTTAACTAACAACATGGAATCAGCTTGAGCAGGACTACACGTACGCTACGACATCATTTGTCAAATAAAATCAGGACTACTCCTTTCTTCCGTAATATAAGTTCAGCGTATATACTAGAAAGCATATTATTTAAATAATATTTAATGTAATTAGATTACAGTTGCTTCGATTAGTTAGACATAGTGTTATTCTTTCTATTAGAGACATATATAATATGCTTATATTAAATATTACTTATAATATATCTTCTAGATATACGTATCGGACTTATATTATAGAATAGAAATAATACTCTTGCAATAGAGATAATACTTGCAATAGGGAGTATACAATTGGGAGGGAGAAGATAGGTTATGTTGTGACCCAGGAAACTTCATACGAAGCGACAAGTTGCAGCGTTGACCATGGATGAGGGCACGGCATGGGCAGCGGCCAAGTTGCGAGGTCCACGCCTCATCCCTGAAGTCTGAACATACACAGTGTAAAGAAATGCACATGCACACAATTAAGGGCGCAAATGGCTCAATTTAATTCTGCCTAGTTGCATCTATCCATGTGGATCCTCTCATGATTAACGGTGCCAGGGGTTGACTTCATCGTGGCAGGCCTTGCTATTCGGCAACGAATCGTACGCTCACATGAATGATGTTGATCTTGTCAGGCTTCTAATTCTCTATTGGACAAATTCGGTGGTCCTTTCCTTTTAGTTTATAATTTTCTCTTAATAAATAAATAAGCAGTTTGTCTGTTGCTTTTTTGAATTGGCCTATCGATATTTGATTCATTCGCACAAGCAGTAGAAATCGCCTTAGTCCAAAACCTCATAGTGGTGCTATGCTCAGCAAGCATGGTCCTAACCATCTCTACAATAGTCATATTCTTGCTCTCTACAACTCCATTCTACTGGGAAACTCTAGGCGAGGAGAACTGGTACTCTAAACCTCTCTTAGTGCAAAAAGTGGCAAAACGTTAGTTCTTGAATTATGTGCTATTATTACTCTTAATGACTATCAAGGCTCCTAAGAGGTCAACTGTTAATCTAAGGGTCAACTCTTTAAAGCAACCAAAGATTTCATCCTTAGAAGTAAGAAATGTACTCAAAAATACCGATAGAAAACATCTACAATGACAAGCATATACCATTTCCCTCCAGTAGACTAGACTCTAGAGGGACTAACAGTATCTAAGTACAAGAGTTATCTAGGTCCATCGATCATCATTAAGCTAAGAGGATAATAAGAAGTAGAAATCATCTTACTATATCTACAGGGCGTGCAAATTAGGTCCTTGCAACTCTTAAACCTAGGCAATCCTCTAATAAGGTACTTACCATAGACTCTAGTCAAGTAATCGAAACCTATATATCCAAGTATACGATGCCACAATACTAGATCATGAGAATCAGAAGCCACAAGACACCTATTGCCAAAGTTGATACTCTCAAACCTAGAGATCTCAAAGACAAACTCATCTGAGAAGTCTAGTACCCTATACTCACCACTCTTGAATCTTACATCTAGACCATCATCAAGAAGCTAGAAAACGAAAACCAGATTATATCTCAGCTTACTTACCAAGCGACATCCTTGAGCATAAATTTATTGTTGACGCGCACAGTGTCCTTTGTTGTCACTATCCTAGTAGAAGCCAGTACTAAACCACACGATGTCTAGGAACAACAGTAGAAATAGGAATAAAATGGTTAGCGGGAAAATCATGATAATGCACACGAGAACCACCTACACCTCTCCAAATCATCCTACCGAAAGGCCAGTACTCCCTCGATCTAGATGCTACCCGCGGTCAATCCTCATGATATTCTAACCCAAATCGCTGCCTAGAACCACGAAAGGAGTTAAAAAAAGTCATCTACAAATCTAGGCCTATATCTACAAAGAAAACAAGAGGCCAGGCTCTAAAGACACTCACAAATGAAGAAACTCCTCTAATAGGCCTCAAAGCATGCATCCTCTCTTTTCTCTCAACCTTGACTCTACGGAAGAAAAACTCAACAATGTGGTCATTCTTCTTGCAGAAAGTGCAATAGTACTTGACCTTCTGAGGGGTTTGACATACTGAAGTAAAAGCATCTGTCTTGCTAGAATGGGTTTGGGCAAATCCAGCTGGTAAAAAGACAGTTTTTGATGGCTCAGGTGGTTTGACCTCAAATTTGCTACTCTCAACTACTATCACAACCTTAGGTGGATGGTTCTTGAAATACTCTAGGGAATTAAATCCTATACCTTTCTTCTTCATGCTCATCTTAGATTGATCAAGAATTATGTTGAGGTTCTTCTTTCCACTAAAAAATCTCTCTAGGTTTTTTGAGGTAGTCATTCTCTTGGAGTAGATTATCAAATGTAGCACACTCAGTGGTTTTGATTGCCCAAGCATATCTCTCTTTATGGAGTGCTACCTCTAGTTTCAAAATATTATAAGACACATAAGGGGTTTCTTTAATCATACCCAACTACTCCAGGAATTTGACTCAAAATGTATCATGCATCTTATCTAAATCAGTCATAATTTCAACACATAATACATATAAAATAGAACTAATAAATTTTATAAATGCAGGAATGGATAAGGATTTTTAATTTTACATTATTCCTCTAGTGTCTTGTTAAGGGCATCAAGTTCAATTATGAGCTTAGGACAATTTTCACAAGATTCAATTCTAGAATGAAGAAGCATCTCAGTCATTTCTTCCATCGTAAGTTTGCTATCCTTATAATTAGAGCAAATATGATCATGATTAAATTTGAGCAATTACTTAGTTGCACTATCAAGTTTTAGTTCAAGTAAAGCACAATTTAAACATTAGGAGTGAATAACATCTAAAAAATCACATCCAAAGCAAAAGCATTCAAACAATCATGATCATTGCTAGACTTGAGAGATTCTAGTTCATCTAGATCATTTTTTAGTTGGCTAACAACAGAGGAATGAGCAATATTTAGATTAGTCAATTAATCATGCAAGCACAAGAAGATTCATAGTTATCATTAGGATTCATAGATTTGAGTCTAACAACTTCTATGTTTAAGTTATCAATCGTATTGTCCTAGTTTTTTATTAACTTAGTTTGTTTCTTTATTTTTTGTTCAATTGCAACAAGAGCATGTTTCATCTCTTTAGAAGAGGGATATACCTCGTCGAGATCACTATAGGGCCCATCGGAGGAGTTGACATCGGTGCTTCCCTTGGCCATCAAGCACATGCTGGTAAAGTCCTGGGTCTTCTTGCTCCTAGAGTTGTCCTCGTGCTCCTCTATCCCCCAAGTCCATATTGCTCATGTCGATGTTCTCAAGAGTAGCAAGGACCCGATTGATGAACTTACGGTAGTTGGGTTTCTTGGACTTCACGTCATGAGCTTGAGGACGTTAAGTTGGGGACTTGGCTCAAATGTGGTTCGACTCACCACACACAAAACAAATGGTAGGATCACTCCTTCTCTTGTTCCCCATCTTGTTGTATGCCCTTATTCCCAGAAAGCTTCTCTACTTTCTCATCACACAACGAATGCAAAGCCGACAATAAAATCTAGAAGAGGCAAAATCCAAAGAACTAGAAGAGCTGTTCTGAGTGGGATCAATCACAAGTGCCATTGACTCCATCTTGGGGACACACAAGATGAAGTCAATCTCATGCGTCTTCAATCTCGAGTAGAGCTTATCCATAGTAGACTCGTTCATGACAATCTTATCATTGATGAAAGTGTTCTTTATTCTCTAAACCTTTATATCAAGTGCACCCAATAGCTAGCGTGCATTCTTGTAATCAGAAAAGGTCAAACTCATCCAAGGATTCACCAAGCTTTTGCTCGATCTTTGAGTATTCTTTCTTCAATTGGTTCTATCTTATTTACTTGATCGCAGTAAGCCCTCATGGTAGTTAGTGAGGATCTAACAAATCTCATGAGCAGACCTCAAGTGAGCAACTCACTCAAACTCAGATCGACTAAGCCCTTGAATCAGAAAATTGCGAGCCTTACTAGTTGCCTCTACATCCGGTGTATTCACCTGATCATTAGCCAGCATAACATATAGATTCTTGACTTTGATCCAAGTTGAGTGTCCTTGAGCCTCGATGTAGAATTGTATACGAACCTTCCAATAAGAGAAATCAATTCCATCGAAAATGGGTAGCTTGGTTGAATACTTATCTGATGTCATAGCTCTTAAGATCGGTTAAGATCTATGAGAAGAGCTGGCCGAGCTCTAATACCACTTGGAGGATCAGTATAGCAACAAAGTGAGGTGAATGGTGCCTTCAAAATTTTCTCCAAGTATTCGACAATCCTTCACTCCAACAGTTATAGAGCTATGATGATCAGGATTGGGATGCCAAGACCAAAGCCAACAACTCAAAAACTTAAGAGCTGAAGAAAACATAGCCCTGGCAGTCAAACCACTATCTTCACGCCGGTTTGACCGGACTCTTAGCAATCTAACCGCTCCCCTGTTCTTGAAAAAACAGTCTGAAACAATGTAACTTTTGGTACAACTCTAAAAATCCAAGTCCAATGATACGAGATGTTGCACACACCTTGCCTGAGGTTTTAAGAACCTGTTCCATCCAAGAATTGTATGAATGCTAGCTATAGTTCAAATCTTTCTTAAGAACATGCAATGTTACACTAAAAATAGGTAAGAACCAAAAATGAGAATATGACTTGCTCTAGAGTGGAGGGTGACTAAGATGATTTTAGATATATTCCTACGTGCTACAGTAAGCAAGAACTCCTAAAAATTTGAGATAAAATACTTGGATCAAGAAATCTTCTAAAAAGGTGAAATCCAAGCAAAATTGGGTAACTTCAAGAACTTGCTAAACCTGATGCATAGATGGATGGGGATTTATTTCCATAAGACATCTCTACCACTTACTCATCCTTGGCATTCAATAAGATCAAGAAGGGAAAAGAGAAGATCAAAACCAATAAGATCAACAGCAAATCAACCAAAACAAGAGAAATACATGATAGATGAACAAAGTTGATGTATTGCTATTTGAGAATGGAGGTTTTATAGCCACTCCACTTGGAAGACAAGAGAGCACACCACATCACTCATACTTTCAAGCCCTAACCTTAGAACACTTGACTTCAATAGGAAAGGTAAATAGATGACGCAACCAGCCCACATCTAACTATAATAGATATTATCTAATAGCACATATGGGAGAAAACCCGTTAACCCCATATAACACGTGTTTTACTCACACATTATATTCATGTACGCTTTTAAAGCACATGAGACCGAATCTACTAGATCATTAGCCTTTGATCCAACTTAATCTTCTTAGCTCCTCCTTGACCTAAATCGCTTTCCCAAGCACTGCGATTTTGATCCAATATAGTTTTCAGTAATTTGATAAACTTACCAAATACCCTTTCTTGACTCGTCTTCATCTTCCCTTTCAAGCAATCGCCATTCTTGTCACAGGTAGGTGCACCACTGGTTTACCATGCGTCGGTAAGTCTCTTCCATTCTGGTTACACCGAACCATGTCTCACTTGGACCGACTAAGCCACATGGTGCAATCCATCACTCGAACTATCCTTTAATATTTTTCACATTTCTTGTGCCATGCTTGAGCTCAGCCATCTCACTCAATATTCTTGATCGTTCTGGGCCTTGGTTGCTCTATGAGTATAGCCCCAATCCTCATCGTTGGCTATGGTTGACTCGAAGTCTTTCTACACATCCAAAGGTAAATAAATCATTTTCGAACACAAATGCTTTACAACTTGACCCACGTTAGTTGAAACATGTGTCATGCAATATATATGCACTGACCTAGGTTAAACCAAATCAACCAAAGACAAAATTCCCAAAATTTCAACTTTCAGCCAAAACAACACAATCGACTAGTCAGCCAAAACAACACAATCGGCTAGTCAGACCACTACGGCAAATCTGTCTAATAGCTGGCGGCTGCCAATCAGATCGCTGGACCCGGTCGGTCTGACTGCTAGGTCTGCAAGCTATTATGAAAAACTGTAATTTTACAAAATCTAAATTCCTGTTCCTCTAATTGATAATGGTTTGTCACAACAAAACACTAGACCTTGAGTGAGTTCTTTTAGGTTGTGGCTTATGTCTTTTAAATTTTGGTTGTTCACGAGAGAAATACAAAGAAAGAGACAGTCACATGTGATTTTGGCTGCTATAGCTCAAGTCGGTACAATGTCTATGATAATTGACTTATAGACCCTGTCTTTAAAAACACATCGTTTGAAAGTTAGATACTATAGCAAAAATCACAAACAGCAAACACAAAAAAAAAACACAACCATTCTCACTTGGTCCTTCGTCTTCCTTTTTTCTCTATTTCATTTTCTAATTCCCGTTACTCTCACTTTGCAGGATACACACGACAAAAACATACACGTGCAACGTATAAAATACCACTTTCTCTGTTCTTTTTTACTTGACATTTTTTACTTTTCACAGTCTTCAAGATGCGACTTTGATTGCTACTTTTTATAACATTATATTAAGATATACTAATAAAATTATAATATTTTGAAAGTATTTTTAACATTAAATCTAATTATATAACTTCCGTATAGCCAATCTAGATAGTTTTGAGTATATTGGTGGTCAAACTTTAAAAAATTTGATGGAACAGATTCTAGGAAGTGAAGTAAAAAAGAATGGAGGGAGTAACATACGTACCATAGTCTCTTTTACTAATAATTTGACAGGATTCCTATTTAAATATGTCCGAGCTAGGTATAGTGTCAGACCCAGATTTTTCAATCTGAATCTTACTGTGTTTCACTGCACTAATCCCTGGATCAGTAGTTAGTGCACACAGGAACATTGCTGAATCATTTCATACATCGCATAATCAACCATTATATTACATAAACTGAAATACACCACATCGGGTGATAGAGTTTACAAAAGAGGCCGATCAGGCCAATTGCCTTATTACAAACATGCACAGCGGAAACATAGCAGAAGTAAACCCAAATCCACAGGCAAGCGACTGGAAGGTACTGTGTGCATTATATGTCACCAGCTAACTAGTAACATACGTGCACACAACGCCGGATGTCCACTTGTCCATGTCTCATCAACGAATCCTACGCCTTAGTTTCCTTCGTCGTTCTTCTCCTCCGTAGCGGGGGCTTCCTCGTAGGCGTAGTGGTCTTGCTCTCCTGCTTCTGGATTTTTGCCGCAAAGCGAGCGTGAGCACTCCGACCCCGTGCTCAGCGAATCAACACACAGAATGCAGTATATAACATGTATGGCTAACCAAATGATGGCTTAGGTTTATTTTCTTTTGCGAAGAGTGCTTTTGAATACAATTATATAAAAATTCCCTAAGACCTAGCATTTTGAACACATGTATATGTTGAATGCAGTAATAATAGTGATTCAGATTCCATCCACCATTACATGGCATCTGCACCATATAGCAATTCTTCAGCGTTATAGCCGCTTAACTTACCACTGGGACGACACCCAGGACAATTCCAAACTAGGGCCTTACACTGCCCTCCACTTTTTCATTCCCATCCACAAAGCATTTTGAAATAGAACTATATCTGGTTAAGTTCCCATGTCTGCCCTTGACCGTGGGCACGGCTATTCGAATAGTTTTGACTCTGCAGAGTTTGTACACTTTCACCACAAGAGACAATCAACTCATTGCCCCACACGATTCCTTAGTCATGTGGTTGAGCAGACCATCACAGTAACCGTTCAAAGTACCTCGCCCCTTCCATCATTTCACCCTATGGGTCGTTCCCACTTGCGGTGGGTCCCATACGTTGTGCGGGATGTTCTCCTTCTGAACGTCTAGCAGCTGGCTCCCCACCCCTGCTAGCCCGCCACAGCAGAACTTCACTCCCTACGAGTGTCCCATTCAAGCCGTCTCACAGACTGCCACTTGCACATCCTCACACCACCTCCTGGAAGGATGACTTTCAGGGTCCGGTAAATCTACTAAGCCAAGTTGTAATTTACAGACTTGCGGTTGTACTGTTTTACACGGGTTGGCATGACAAGATTCAGTCCTTAATGGTATCTGGGCGGTCTATCACTAACCACTTTGTGCTTCCACTGCACCACACTGTGCTTCCACTGCACCACACTCTCACACCATCGAACCAATCCGCCCAGATATTAAAGCATGTTGGGGTTTTTGGAAACATAAGATAATCATATCCAACATTTATCAGTCATTACCACCATGACTGCCCAACCATTTTCTCAGGATTAAAAAGTGATGTTTGGGACAATTTCTTGCCCCGAGTTCCTAATCAATGCTAAGCATGGCATAAGGTTACAGACTTATTTTCGAAATGTTATTATTATATTTTTGCTAGGGCGACAAGGTTCACACATTCAAATACTCAAAGGAGGGGGTAATATTATTCAAGGGAAACAACGGTATATAACTAGAATATCAAATTTAGCATGCATTTTCATAAAACTAACAGCAATGCAATTTGTTAATTTAAAACAAAGTAATTTGCAGAAATGTAGGTTCAACATGATCAAAGTATTGACTCGCCTGGGTTATAGTGGTCGGGTGCTGGATTATCCGGATCTCCTAGTGCTGCTGCCTCGAATGCTTCCTCCTGAGCTTCGTATGCTATTTAATCGTGCGAAATACCCAAATAAAAGAAAAGCAATCAATCACTCAAAAGATCACCAGAAATTCATATGAACTCTAAAAATTATGATTTCAGTTCCATTGGACAGATCTTGATTTTAGATGAATTTAGAATTTTGTCCCATTTGATTTGGAGTTAAAATGAATAAGTTATGATTATTTGAAGTTCTCAGTTCAGTAAATTCCAAAAATTATTAATTTTCTGACAGTGGGTCCCACTGGCATTTTCAGATTTATTTTTAATTTTCCTTTTTATTTACGTTCTGTGCTATTGACATGTGGGTCCGGTTACTGTTCATGGGGTCCATCTGTCAGCAGGGGCTCTGTGCGGATGTGTCACTGACCGATGGGGCCCAGCGGTCAGTGGGCCGCTCCGGCTGCACAGGCCGACAGGTGGGGCCCACCTGTCAGTCGGGGAAATTAAAAGAAATCGCTCGACCGCAGGCGCGGAGCCCAGGGCTCGAACGCGCGCCGCGGGAGCGAGGGGGAGGGAAGAGACGCGCTGGTAACCAAGTGGGCGGGGAGGCTTTGCCTACCCCATAAGGGCGGCTTACCCTTTTGAGGTAGCTCCGGGAGGCGGTCGGGCAGAGGAGTCGGGGGCGACGTCGCCGGCGGCGAGGGACGACCGGAGGGGTTCGGAGGCTTCGTGATTTATAATCCTCGTGTGCTGGTGAATCTTCTGGTGCAGTCGGCGAGGAAGGAGGGGCACGGTGGCGAGCCGGCGGCGTGTGACGGCGGCGGTTCAAGGAGGTGATCGACGCTGGCGTTGCTCCGGCGACGGGAGTCCCGGGGAAGGAGGGGGTTGGCTTCACCGTGCTCCGGAGATGGTTCACGAGCAGGGGATTGAGCTCTGATGGCTCGGGTTGGCGGATTGGCGCTCGCCGGAGCTGGGGAAGAAGGAGGGGACCGGCGGCGTTTGGGGCTCTATAGCTCAAGTGGTTGCAAGGAAGGGAAGGAGGGGGAAATACGGCGCGGTTGAGGCTCTCGGACGTGACTTTATAGCCGGGAGGAGGGGCGAGGCGAGGGCGGCAGCTGGCGCTTCTCTGTTCACGCGGGGAAGGGGAGAAGAACGGGATCTTCTCCGGGATTGCGCGGGAGAGAGAGACGACGGGTTCTCTGAATCTGCCCGCGGATGAGAGAGAGAGGGAGAGGGAGATTAGCTGCGGCTGCGCGAAGGAGAGCGAATGCGAGGGGCGCGGCCGCGTGGAGAAGAAAGGGAGGAAGAAGAAGACGCGCGCGGGCGGGGCCACCGCGCAGCGGGAGGAGGGCGCGAGGGAGCGGGGTCCGCTCGCCAGCGAGAGCGGGCGCGGGCGCTGGCGCTGGGCCGCGCGTGCGCTGGCCCACGCGGGCGTGCTGGCCGCGTGCGCGGAGAGAGATGCTGGGCCGGGGGTGATGGCCGGCCCGGCCGACTTTCTTTTTGTATTTCTTTGATTTTTCTTTTTGGGTATTTGGGGTGTGTGTAAATAGGTATATATGTATATATATATTTTTTCACTTCTCTTCTTCCTGAAATTTTATGTCTTTCCTTTGCTAATATTTGTTACATAAAGATTATTTTCTTGCTATGCTTAATTGTATGCTTACATATACATATACATACACATGTGTGTGTGTGTGTATATATATATATATATATATATATATATATATATATATATATATATATATATATATATATATGTATATATATTCTTGTAAGTACTTATTATTTTTACTTTTATAGTTCTTTTGGATCATCCTTTCAGTTTCTTTATTTTGACGCTCATTTATTATTTTATATGTTGATTGCTTTCCTCTTTTTATATTCAAAATTCCTTCATATTTGTAAAAAGATCCATAAACTCCAAATTCAAATATAAGGCAAATTAAATAATCCAAAAGTTCGATAATTTGCTATTTATATTTTTCAGGATGTTACATATAGTTAGCTTGACCACCTCACTGGGCCAGCTAGGCCCAAATTAGACCCATCGTTACAGTGAAGTTGTTGGCCAGCTGGCCAGACAGGTGCGTCCCATCACGTCCACCATCCAAAATTGGATTTATTGATCATATACCCTCCATTTAGATGGAAATTCAGGATTTACCCTCCTGGCCTACGTGTCAGTGACTTATGATGACCCCACGTGTCATTGAGATGAGGAGGGTAAATCCTGAATTTCTCAACTAAAGGGAGGGTATATGATCCAATCCCCCTCCAAAATTAAGGTCCACGCCCACCTGCAACTTTCGCTGCTGTTAGGGCACTGCCTGTGCAGACGTTATATAACAATATCTATATTTTATTATATAAGACTATAAACAATCTTTTTAACATATGGTATCTAGCAATCAACCTCTCAATTAATTTTTGCTCTCTTACCACACCTCCTCTCTCCCCTTTCTACCAATCTTGTTATCTTTTTTTTTGTGCTCATAAATAGGCAATGTTTTGTATAAGATACTGCTATCAACTATCTTTTCATTAACTATCCTTTCTACATCAGCTTTTTGCTTATCATCCCATTGAGAGTGTGCCGTTACATGACCGGCTGGCTCTGTTTCATCACTCAGTAGTCATTCACCACTGCATTGTCAAATTAGTCGGTCACTGGTGGAAGCCGGCGTCCGATGAGAGCGACCTGATCTGCCGCCGCTCACCGGTGCAGCCTCCCTGTTCGGTCGTCACTGTCGTGCTGTCGATGCAATCGACGGGCCGGCGGTTTGGACAAAATCGGCAAAGGTGCAATGTACCGCCACAGTGCAGGGTACATGGGCGCGGTGCCCCCCCAACAGGGAGCCTCTTCAATGCAGGAACCTTCCTTGTTTTGCTCTTTATCCCCCCCCCCTCCCCCCGCCCGCTTTCTTTCAGTTGCTACGAGAGTTTGGCCTCTGTTACCATCAACCGTTCTTGTGGTTTCCAGTGGCCGCGTTTGAACACTGCTCGTTCAACTCTGATCTGTGGCAACGATGTTAAACAGGGGCGAAATCAGGTCTCGAACTAGATGAGCTCTAGCCCAAGGTCTAAAAACCAAATCTTATAGAAAATAATAACTTAGGTATAGAAGTCTAAGAACGAAAGTCTAAGATAACTCAAAATCAGTTAGTCAGTTCAAGGCTTGAACTAAATCTTATTCCGCCCTGATGTTAAACATGGCATGCACATGCGTACATGTCACCGTGTCACGTAGGAGTGCCAAAATTACTTGCCCCCAACGTCAAACTATGCGGATGCAGGGTCGTTTTCCTGTACTGTAAGAAGGAAAAACAAACGTCAAGCTCTGTCAGTGCTGTACCTCAAGTTTAAAGGCTACATACCAAACCTGCCTTTTTGTGCAGATGTGAGAGTTTACTCATGCACGGCGTGTACGACACTGTGCTATAAAAATGTGTACGCCGCACGCCTTTCACCTTTTCCAGCTGCCCTGTAAATGCAAGTGTAACGTCCGGGCTGTAATATGGTACTGTTTTTTAGCTTTTCCAATCGGTCTTTTATTTCAGTTTTTCTAGTAATTACTATCTATTAAACTAATAAATTATAATTAAAAATAGGTGTATATAGGTATCACCCGGATATTTTATTCCTAACAATCATCCAAATTTCAGGTCGTTGGATTAGAGATCCAACTGCCCTTTTTTGAGGGGAGAGATTATTTTTTTGGAGGGGTCAGGGAAAATTCGTGACCGTTCGATCTCTAATCTAGATGATAATTAGAAAAAAAATATTCGGATAATATTTATCAATACCTTTAACAAATATAAGCCACAGTCTAAACATATATCACCTAGCTGTTCTTTCACCTGGATTTGAGGCTTGGGAATTGGGATCCCCTCAAGTTCAGGTGTTCTACTCTACCGTGCGGAGTACGCTCGATCCCGTCCGTCCATTTTCGACGCAACACTCCGGGTAAGGTCGTGTAGGTCTTTCAAAACATGCAACCCGGTACGATATGTCTCGTATGGAGCGAGCGGTCGTTGGATCTGAAACGGACGGTCAAGATTTGAGTCCCATAGCCTCCAATTAAGCGGTGCAGAAGCGTACAAGCTACACAAGGAGAAATGGGAAATTCAATGCCCATGGATGCGCCCTCTTCCTGTGAAATCCCGGCCAAAACCTCACACACTGCCTCTTGTCGTCAGCTGCACTGCACAGATCGCATAAAACTTCATAATAGGTCATGTTCTCCTTTAGATTTTGACTTCTCTACAGTAAATAAATTTTAAACGAAATGTTTTTTTATGGAATCTACTAATTAATTGTAGTACATACTGTACCAATTTTATTTACATTGGCAAAAATCACACGTAAGTTTTTGTTACTCTGTAATCTCTTATATAAACAATTTAAACCCATAAACTATAGCTAAAAAATGTAAGCCACAACTAAAAAGAACAGGCCATAGTTGCCGTCCGTTATTACTACAAAACCGCTCTACGCCTCCCTCGGAAGCTTTTGCTTTCTCTCAGCAGTTCCCATACTTTTCTGCCTTCAACTGTATCTGCTGGCTAGCCCACCCAGCTATCTTGGCCGAGAGCTAGCTAGCACTACAAAAATGGATCCGCCACCGGCACTCCCGTCCTCGTCGTCGTCTTCGCCGCAGTCGTCGAACGCGAGCGTCCCCATGGTGGTCATCACCGTCGTCGGCATCCTCGCGGCGTTCGCGCTCCTCGCGAGCTACTACGCGTTCGTGACCAAGTGCCAGCTGCTCCGTGCGTTCTCGTCGCGCTACCCGCCGTGGCGCCGACACGGGGCGCGCCGGCGCACCGGGTGGGAGCCGTCCATGATCCGCACCGTGGCGACCGAGGAGCGGGGCCTCGGCCTGCCGCTCATCCGCATGCTCCCGGTCGTCAAGTTCACGGCGGCGGCCGGCGCCGAAGAAGCTGGCATGGCCGGGAGGTTATCCGTGTCGGAGTGCGCCGTCTGCCTCAGCGAGTTCGTGGAGCGGGAGCGTGTCCGGCTGCTGCCCAACTGCTCCCACGCCTTCCACATCGACTGCATCGACACATGGCTGCAGGGCAACGCCCGGTGCCCGTTCTGCCGGAGCGACGTCACTCTGCCGGCGGCGCCCGCGCATGCGCAGGAGCGGCCGGCCTCCAGGACGGCGCCCAACCACCGGGCCTCGTGCGGCGACGACGTCGGCGTCGAGCGGCGCCACCGGGACGAGCTCAACAGCAGAAGCATTGTGATCGAGGTGAGAGGGGAGCACGAGAGCTGGGTCAGCCGCAGCACGCCGGGCGGCAGAAGGGTCCGGAAGCAGCAGCGCAAGGCGGAGAGCGTCGGCGACGAGGCCATCGACACGAGGAAGAAGGACGACGAGTTCGCGGTGCAGCCCATGAGGCGGTCGCTCTCCATGGACTCCTCCTGCGACAAGCCGCTCTACGTGTCGGTCCAGGAGTTCCTGGCGCAAAGGCAAGCGTGAAACTACTTTCTTGGATCGATCCATCCATCCATCCATCGAACGTTGCTACGCTAGTGCAACGGACGTGTAAATGATGTGCTCGGCGAGCTAGCTGGTGGTAAAATTAATTCGTTTTGTAGGCGCTAGTAACCATGTTACAGAATGAGTATCTGCGCATGACTTTTAGTGCCGGCCAGCCGGCCGTACGTGCTGCAGCATGTCTCTTTCTTTCGGATCGACCTTGCGCGCAGCCTCCACTTACGGTTGGCTGGGGGGTGCATGCGTTTGCATGGGACCGTTATCCCTCGAACCCAGCCGGGTTTTAACTGTCCTGCAACAATGATTCAGAGACACCTCTTGTCTATAGATAAAAACAAAGATAAGTTATACAATAGATTGTTTTTAAATTATCTATATAGAACCTTTATAATTTGTATACATCGTCCATAAAACACCTGATAACATAGGCAAAACAACAAAAAAAACCACCTTTAAGGAAAGATTTTATAGACCGTTTTTGTATGCCATATGGTTTCTTTCTTCTCTCTCCTTTTTCTCTCGTCTATACGGTTTGTGTAGGCAAGGGCATGGCAACTTTTTACCTGGACGATACGATGTGGCGCTTCGCAGTGAGACCGGGACTCGTATTTTCACAGACGCTAGAATGGAACAGACGGGCTAGCTAGCCTGGCGAGCCAGCCGGCCGTGCTCTCCTCCTCCTCTCTCTCCCGCGCGCGAGCACCACCGGCAATGTGCTGCCGGGCGCGCGTACGCCGAAATGGGCGAGCCTTTCGCCGAACAGCGAGAACAATCGGACGCCCCACTTTTGCGACGGCTTGTGCTTGTGTGCGGCATGGCAGCTCTGGTCCCTGCCGGGGCCGGTAAATTTGAGGGCAACAAACAAAAAGACCAGTGTCACGCCTCATGCGTAGGCACTGCCACTAAGCTGACACGGGCTGGGCGGGGGGGGGTGTCTCTCTCTCTATGAAATGGGACGCTATGGTGCTAGAGCACCATGATTTTAAATACGTGAATTCAATCTAAATTTGGGTATGTCTTTTGAAAATTTCAATTTTAAGGTATATACCCACCTATAACAATTAGAATGAAACACATGCCTTTGAAAAATATACTCAAATTCAAAGATTTTTAACATTATTTATCATATGCTTTGCTGATTTTTTACATATATGATCAGCACATAACTACAAAAAAAACTATCATAAAAAAAGGCAACTCTAGTTTGAATTTTGATTCAAATTTGTTTGAAATAGCTAGTAAACTAGTTAAATTTGACATAAAAAATTCAAAAATTTGCGCTTGATACATAAGGGAAATATCTATTTTAGATTATGGCGTTAGGGCACCATGGTGTCCCAGTTAGAGATGGCAACGGGTAAATACCCATCAGGTATTGCCATTCCATACCCGTACCCGCTAGGTGTAAATTTACCCGTCGGGTTACCCGTATCCGCACGCGGGTAGGAAAATTTACCCATACCCGTACCCGCGCGGGTATTACTACCCGACGGGTAACCCGTACCCGCAAGCATACCCGGTTCAACACATAAGAATATCATCAATTTAGACATTCATTAATCATACATGCCAAGCACAAAAACGTCTAATGATCAAAATTAGTACATCACATAAACATACTTGACATGACCATATCAACATATGACAAACAAATAAACAATCAACAACAAGTAGATAATAAAATTAACATTTGAGTGGGATGTCTAGTTGTCTAATGCGGGTATTCATTACCCGCGGGTAGGCGGGTATGGGTAGTATATACCCACACCCGCACCCGCCTACCCGGCGGGTAGAGGATTTCGCCCAATAACGTACCCATGGGTACATAAAATTTTCCATACCCGTCTCTTTATCGGGTAAAACCCGTCGGGTATTCGGGTATCGGGTACCCATTGCCATCTCTAGTCCCAGTTAAGTATGAAGTTTTTTTACTCTCAAATGTAGTTACTCCATATACCGTATCTCGTAAAGTATGGAGTATCTTTCATAATGGAGGGTATGTACGTGTGGTATATGACTATATAAGATTATCTAGATGGTATATCTTTTTTAAGGTGGTATGCAAAGTTTTTTGAACATACTCCTTTTTAGTAAAATATGCCAAAAAATATGCACTCCCTTGCAATTTTTTCATGTGTTTGTCATTGGAGTATTTTTAGAATTAGTATATGAGTATACCTAAGGTGATAAAGGGGTATGTTAAGTTCGTTTAGATGATATATCATGGATGAGAGTAACTACATCTGGGAATAGAATTTATGTGTGTATGTATGTACATGCGTACATACATATGTATGTAGGAAAATAATTCTATACTCTTAGGAGTACGTACTTTCCTTTGTTATATACTGCTTAAATGATGTCGGTATACCTATTTATCATTTTGAGTACACTCTAATAATAATTGTAAGATAATCTAAAGTGAGTTCTATAAAAAAAATTCTTCAAAATCCATTTTTTATAGTATAATTTATGTATATAATCTTGTATATAGCAAAAATAAAGGACTCTGATGAATTTTTTCAAATAAATCACATTGGAGTATCTTACAATTAGTATTTAAGTATAGCGAAAGGGATAAATAAATGAGTGATGCTAGAGTATGGTATACTGTTAGAATCCTTTCTAACGGTATAGGCAAATTCATAGGGTTTCATGTAAGTTTTATAAGTTTCACAAGGTTTCAGAGAACGGTATAAGTAAGTTTCACCTAGTTTTGTTAGGTTTCAGAAAATCAAGCAAATGTTTTATCCTTGGCTTCATTGGGTTCAAGAAAATCAAGCAAATGTTTTATCCTTGTTCATCAAGTCCACTTGGTTTCAACAGATTCCATCCACAATTTATGAAACTTCGATGGGTTTCAAATCTGACACTATAAGTTTCGTCCAATTTCAAACATAAAACTTGATAGAGAAACAAGTTTTAGAAGAATTTCACCCTAAATTTCAACAAACAAACATCGAAGTTCATAGAGTCTTAGCAAGTTTCATTAGAAATTTCATAAGTTTCATTTAAGTTTCAAAGGAAAAATCAAATTTTCATATTAGTTTTAGAACTAAAAATATCAATTTTCATATAAAGAGATTCAAATTTCAAAGCTGAAACTTGAAGTTTTAGATAGTTTCAATAAAGTTTAGAAAATATCAAGTGTTTAAGCCAAGGTTTGGAGAGGCACCTTCTCCTGCAAGCCACCCACTCCATTTCCTCCTTCCCCATCATGCGGCCTCAACTCAAATAGCACAACAAAACTCCAACACATCCCACAATCCCCCTCTCTCTCTAGACTTGGGGGAAAAGCAATCCGAAAATCACACACTTGGGGGGTGGAAAGTGTGGAAGGTGGCGGCGAGGGGTCAGCATCGCCGGCTAGGCCAAATAGGACAAGGAGGCGACCGACAGTGACGAGCTGCGTGACGAAGGCCCACAACAACATGACATCGTAGCCCCCACAAGCCAAACCCTAGGCCTCAACCGCACAATCACACCCTACAGTCGACGCCGCCTCCCAATCACCGCCAACATTGGGGTAGACCGGGGCGGCGGCTACAGAAGGTTCCAGAAGATTCAGGAGGGGTCGAGGGGATCTGTGATTTTGTTGGCCTAGTTATGGGGACTAGGGGCAAGAGTGTGCTGGTCTCTGGGATTTGGGGATTGGAGGGGAGAGAGAGAGTACAGAGAAGAGGAAAAGTAATTTGTGCAGATGAATCAAGAGATTGGAAAAAGAAGCTTCGAGTGCTGGGCGCACGCGGATGACATGAAGTGGCTGAGTGAATTAGATCCAATACCCTGAGGCTACTCCGTTGAGAAAGGCACGAACAGCATAATGTTACGTAGTTTTTCTCTAAATAAATATAACACGTTTGTTTAAATAGTATATTAGAAGTGGGAATGTATATTTCTGTGTGTATGGAAATGGTTTCCTATACATATGCCTATTTTTTTTTCTCTAGTGGAGACGATGCTAGAGCGCTTACTTTAAGTCGACGTTGAAACCATCGCATGGAATTAACAAAGATGGCCGTAGGTAATTTGTGCACATACTCGGAAACCATATGGTTTACCCGTTGGACTGAAGATGCAGGTTTAGATGATAAGAGTTTGATCTAAGTGGGGAATTGGTGGAGGAGAAATTTTTTACAATTGATATGTGTAGCGGCATTGCATTGTTTCTGCTTGTGTGGGTAGATTTGGTTAGTCGGTCGGTCCGGTACATAAGTAATCATTCAGGGGACTAATGGAGGGTGGGATGTCAACGTTGGGGAGTGCTTTCTTTCGATCGGGTGCAGCATCACCAGCGATCGATGTCTCGAGGGGACCAGGGGGGATCGAACTAACCAACCCGAATTATTGTGATGTGGCGTGATAACGTTGTGCAAATGGAACCCAACGAGGCAGAAAAAGTTGGGCTTGCACGTTTGGATGTTCGATCGGTTTTTCACGGTTTTGTCGCTAGCTCTTTAGCTAGCCTTTCCCACGCTAGCTGCTTCTCCGAGGAATTCTAGGACACGATTCAATTCGTTCCATTGGAATCACACTCACACAGCATGTTCGGGGGTAACAAGGGGAGATTAGGAAGGAAATTCTCTGGGGGAGGGCCTTAAACCCCTCCCCGAGATCCTGCCACGTGTCCATCACTAATTCTCTCTAGATTCTCCCTGCCTTAACCGGAGGTCGGCGTTCCTATGACACCGACCCAAGATTCTCTCTGGATGCTGGTCGCATGTCCGTCGACAATGTAGGCTTCTGTAATACCTAGCAAGACACCCCACCTACCCTTCCCCCTGCCAGAGAGACGTGGCCAGCGCGAGCTTGCTTTGGCATGCATGTTTGCCACGTACCCTGCAGACAGCACTGCCTAGCACTCCTTAAGTCAGCCCAAGCAGAAAGCCATCGCCACAACCCTCTTCTTCCTCCAAGCCAACATTTGGGTAAGGCCCCCTCCCCACAGCCCTATCTTGTTCTTGGCACGGCTCTCTGAGCAAATGGGTAGGCAGGGGTAAAGGGGAGGTGTACCTTGCGTACCGAGGGTGGAGGGCAGGCCGAAGCCAAGGGTGGCAGCCAGGCCGCCGGCCGTGCCGCCCGGGCGGCGGCGCCCAGCGCCCCACCGCCGCGCGCAAGGGGGAGGCATGGATCCGGTCGGGGCCGGCCGGATCCGAGGCGAGGAAGAAGGGGGCGAGCCGGGGGGGAGGCTGGCCGGCGATGACCCCGAGGCCGGCAAGCCGAGCCGCCCCGTGCCGTCGCCCCGCCGGTGGTGCGCCCGAGCGCGCGCGAGAGAGAGAGGGGTAGGAGGAGAGAGGGAAGGAAGGGGGCGGCGGGAGGGCCGCCGGCGCCGCCGCGCCTGGCCGCGCGCCGCCCCAGGCGGAGTAGAGGAGGAGGGGGGCCGGTCGGCCGAAGAGAAGTGGAGGGAGAGAGAGAGAGAGAGAGAGAGAGACGGGTGAGAGAGGAGAAAAGGGGGGCCGGCCGGTAGAGAAAAAAAGGGAAAAGGGGGCCGGCCGGGTAAGAGAGGAAATGAGGGAAAAAAAAGAGGAAAAGAAAAGAAAAGAGGAGAAAAAGAAAGAAAAAAGGGGGGTTTTGGTGCTTGCGCGACAGATCCCTGAGATCCGTGCGTTTTTACGCTAGAATCGGGGAAAGGCATAAAATATCGTCGTCGCCCAATTAATCTCTGGTTTTGTTATGATGCGTTAAATCGGACTATTTGCTTGTCCAGGTGGAGGTCCCGAGCCAACGCCGTCCGCACGACGCTCCACTTCGTTTGGTTAACAGGCAAGTACATGGTAGAGCGGTAGACCAAGGTTTATGAATATGCGATGTTTATCTGGTATGATGATATTTATGTAGAAAAGCGTTGATTACATGATATCTATGTGGAAATGTGATATTTACGTGACATAAGGTTGCATGGTAAATGATGGCAATGATGATGGAGTGAGGTAGGCAAAGATGCTTGTCTACTAGTAATGCTTGTGATGAGCGTGATTATGATCATGGGCATGTGCATTTGCATGAGGAGCACTCAAGAGTGAGGGCGGTGAGAAAGTCCCTAGCTATGAGTAAAGCTAGTGGACTAATCCGGAGTGCTCTTGAGTAAGACCTACTTCGGTAGGCCTCCACGGGAGTGGAGGGGTCTCGTGCCTATGAGGGCGGGCCCACGATGGGTGAACATCGACGGGTGTTCACTCGGCAGTACCGGTACTTGCAAAGTGAAAAGCATATGAGCATGTAGAGTAATGAGGCATGGCATTGATGGCATTGCTTGGCTATGAGAATGATGTTATGAACATGATGATATATGTGCATTATGGTTATATGCTTACTTATGTTGGTAGTGTCTATTGTTCTATTATGTACTTGTTGAGTCTTCGGACTCACTCTTGCTTCGTTGATGCTTTTTAGGTGACCGTTGAGGACGTCATGCTCAAGCGGGAGTAGTACATGAATAATCAGCACGACCCAGCAGCACTTTTGTATCACTTTTGCCAGTTACTTTAGCTTTTACTAGGCTAGAGTAATTGTTAAGGATGCTATGTTGTTTCTGAACGCAGCAAAATAAATAAACCTAGTGTTGGCTTAAATTCTGCTAGTAGTGATGAAATATTTTGAGTACGCAGTGGAGGTAACATTCTGGCCCAGAGGGTGGGCGGGGTGTTACAGTTGGTATCAGAGCGGGCGTTAGGTCCGTGGTATAGAAATTTGGTAACTTAGGTTAATTATTCGACTAAAATTTGATTTAGGTCTAATAATGAAACTAAAATTTGACACACTGGTGCACCATAGGATGGGGAATGGGTCTTACATTACATTCACGTTCTCGTTAGCATTGATGTCATTGTGTGATGGATGTTTGTGGGCTTGTTGTGTGACTGGTTGTCTATCCTGATCAGATATGCCGAGAGCAAGAGGACGCGGGCGTGGCCGTGGAGGTCGCGGCCGTGGTCGTGGTCGTGCCCAAGCGGATCCACCGCTTGAGGACCAGCAGGATGCACCTGATGCAGAGGTTGCTTCTGCTAAACATTCCGTAGTTGGAGATCCAGCAAGGGCTTCAGCCTTGCTGCAGGAATTCTTAGAGGAGGTCCGTGTGCGTCGCCGCCAACCGCAGGCAGCCGCTGCGGCGGCCGTTCCCGCTGTTGCCCCTGTTGCTGTTCCGGCCGTACCAGAGGCAAGAATGGGCCTGCGTGAGTGGTTGGCTTTGCGACTAGACACCTTTGATGGTTCGGGCACACCAGTTCAAGCTGCGGATTGGTTGCGCTACATGGAGAGGCAATTCGAAGCCCTTGAGATGAGCTCTCAGCTGAAAGCTCGCTATGTGGCTTTTCAATTGAAGGGTCAAGCGGACATCTAGTGGGAAGGAGTTCTTTCAGCCAGGACCCCTGCTCAAGGTCCCGCTACATGGGAAGTCTTCACCGAGCAGTTCAAGGTGAAGTATTACCCAGATTCTTTTGTGGAGAGTATGGAGGTCGCTCTGTCGACCTTCGTACAGGGAAAGATGACCGTGGCTGAGTACAAGGCAGCATTCAATAACTTGATCCGCTTCGTGCCATCGGTCGCGAAGAACGACGTTGAGAAGGCCAAAAGGTTCCGCCGAGGGCTCAACCCTGAGTTCCGGCATGTCATGGGAGCTACTGCACCGCGTGACTTTCGATCCGTGGTAGAGCAGGCCAGGGGGATGGAAATGGAGATGCAGCTCACTAAGGGGCTACAACCCTCTGGTGGTTCAAGCGCTTTTGGTGGTGACCAGAAGAGGAGCTACACTGAAGGGGTGGGTCGTCTCAACGGCCCGCTCCTAAAAAGTCCAAGTGGGGCCAGCATCCCCCACAATCATCCAAGTCCAAAACTTCGAGGCCGTCTTCTTCAGCGCCACGTACTTCATCGACGACCCCAGGCTTGCGTCCTGTTCCGGGGCAGGGCATGATTTGTTTCAAGTGTGGAGGTGGGCACCGTGCCGCGGAGTGCTCCTGGACGGGGGAGTGTCGGCACTGAGGCCGATTAGGCCACATGGAGCGGGTTTGTCGTCAGAACCCCTCCAGCATTATCAAGTGGGAGCCAGTTTCTTCAACTTCATCAAATACTTCACCTCGGGGGTCAGTCCAGATGATGGCGGCTGCCCCTGCTCTGCAGCCTCCATTCTCATGGGCTCCACCCGTCGGCTATTTCTGGCATCCTACACCGACTCCTTCATTCCAGCATGTTACGCCGCCTCCAATCCCTTGCCGCCACAGCAGAGCGTCGGGGCTCTCGCCGCCCTAACACCACCCGGAGTTTACTCACTGCATGCTGCTGAGTCCGCAGTTCGTCCTGACGTGATGACAGGTACCTTGTTAGTGGACTCATGTGAAGCCTTTGTTCTTTTCGACTCTGGTGCTACTTATTCCTTTGTGTCCCGGGAGTTTGTTAGAAAGGCCAAGTTGGGTGTCCAGCAAATTTCTCAATCGGTTGTTGTTAGTACTCCAAGGGGTATCATTGCTAGCTCCGTAGTATGCCCTGGCTGTGTGGTTGCAATAGATGGTGAGGAATTTATTGCCAACCTTATGGTTATTCAGTTAGAGCCTTTTGATGTCATCCTTGGCATGGATTGGCTGCATCGCTACCAAGCTGTGATTTCCTGCTTCTGGAGGACAGTTGCCTTGCAAGCTCCTTCGGGGAGGGAGATAATCTTTCAGGGGAATGCACCCACGTGTTCCCTCTTTGTGTTGGCCAGTCTGTTCCCTGGCCGATGTACAATGAAGTCTGGGTTACTTCTAGCTCTTACAGAGAAGCCAAGTGCGCAGTTGCACATTGAGGATATTCCTGTGGTGTGTGAGTATCCCGATGTGTTTCCTGAAGAGCTTCCGGGTATGCCACCCAAGCGAGATGTGGAGTTTAGAATTGATCTTGTTCCTGGCACAAGACCTATCTCCATGTCCCCCTACCGTTTGGCACGACCCTTGCAAGAGGAGTTGAAAAAGCAGCTGGACGAGTTATTGTCCAAGGGCTTGATCCGACGCAGTGTGTCACCTTGGGGAGCCCCTGTCTTATTCACCGAGAAAAAAGATGGAAGTTGGCGCATATGTGTAGATTATCGTGCTCTCAATCAGGTGACCATCAAGAATAAATACCCATTGCCTCTAAGATTGATCTACAATCTGGGTATAATCAAATCCGGGTGCGGGAGCAAGACATTGAGAAGACAGCTTTCTCCACAAGATATGGGCACTATGAGTTTACAGTTATGTTCTTTGGACTGACGAATGCCCCTGCTGTCTTCATGGAAATGATGAACAGTATGCTACACAAGTACCTGGATGACTTTGTAGTGCTGTTCATCGATGATATCCTGATTTATTCCAAGACGGAGGAAGAACATGAGCAGCATCTGAGGCTCGTGCTTGAGACTCTGAGGAAGAATCAATTCTTTGCCAAATTGAAGAAGTGCGAGTTCTGGATTTCTGAAGTGAGCTTCTTGGGTCATGTAATCAACCGGGAAGGTATCTTAGTAGATCCAGGCAAGATTTCCACTGTCGCGGATTGGAAAAGGCCATCTAATGTTAAAGAAGTGAGAAGTTTTCTTGGTCTAGCTGGTTATTACCGGCGATTTGTGAAAGACTTCTCCATTATTGCCAAGCCAATGTCTCAACTCACGCGGAAGGGTGTGAAATTCCAGTGGATCGATGAATGTGAACGCAGTTTTAACACTTTGAAAGAGAAGTTGGTAACTGCTCCTGTTCTCACACTTCCTGAGCCAGGGAAGCGTTTCACGGTCTATTCAGATGCGTCACGAGTGGGTCTAGGTTGTGTGCTCATGCAGGATAACAAAGTGATCGCGTATGCCTCACGACAGTTGAAGAAGCATGAGCAGAATTACCCTACCCATGATTTGGAGCTTGCCGCAGTGGTCTTTGCTCTAAAAATTTGGAGGCATTACTTATATGGAGAATCATGTGATATCTTCACTGACCACAAAAGTCTCAAATACATTTTCACTCAGAAGGAGCTAAATCTGAGGCAACAGAGGTGGTTGGAGCTTATCAAAGACTATGACCTCACTCTTCAATACCATCCGGGCAAGGCAAATGTGGTTGCTGATGCTCTTAGTCGCAAGAGGACACCCTCCACTTTAGGTTGTCTCGTTGCTGACTTTGAACGGATGGGAATTTCCTATTGCTTCGCTGGTACAGCACAGGCCGAGATGCAACTGCTGCTGGAATCAGCGATTCCGGAGCGAGTAAAGGAGGCGCAACAGCATGATCGGATGCTTCAGCAAGTGAGGAAGCGCCTCAATGAAGGGAGAACGGGGGACTTCAGCCTTGATGACTCAGGTGCTTTGCGATTTAAAGGCCGCCTTTGCGTGCCGCAAAAGGCTCAAGTCAAGGATGAAATATTGAGGGAAGCTCACCGTACCCCCTACACGGTGCATCCTGGAGAGACTAAGATGTATCGGGATCTCAAGAAAAGCTACTGGCGGAAGAGGATGAAAGTGGATATCGTCAAGTATGTGGCATCTTGCGGGGTTTGCCAGCAAGTAAAGGCCGAGCATAGGGTTCCGTTGGGCTATTGCAGCCTTTGGAGGTCCCTCAGTGGCCATGGGATGATATCACTATGGATTTCGTGGTCGGCCTACCTCGTACCCAGCGAGGTAAGGATGCGATTTGGGTAGTGGTGGACCGATTCAGTAAGTCCGCACACTTCATTCACATTCGCACGACGAATTCGGCAAGTGAATTGGCACCCATCTATGTGCGAGAAATTGTGAGATTGCATGGTGTTCCCAAGTCAATAGTTTCAGACAGAGACGCCAAGTTTGTCTCCAAGTTTTGGGAGAGCTTGCAGGGCGCTCTCGGCACGAAACTTCAGCTTAGTACTGCTTTCCACCCGCAGACAGATGGACAGTCCGAACGCACCATTCAGACACTGGAGGACATGCTGAGGTCCTGTGTTTTGTCCTGGAAGGGTAGCTGGGAGGATCATTTGGCACTTGCAGAGTTTGCTTATAACAACAGCTACCACTCCAGTGTTCGAGCAGCGCCATTCGAGGTTCTGTATGGGCGAAAATGTAGATCGCCACTTTGTTAGGATGCCGTGGGCGAGAAGGCCGTTCTGGGCCCAGATTGGGTCCAGCAGACAGTGGAACGAGTGGCGGAAATCCGACAGAATTTGCTAGCTGCCCAGAGTAGGCAGAAGAGCTACGCAGATGTCAGGAGGCGAGATCTAGAGTTTGAAGTGGGGGATCATGTGCTCCTGAGAGTATCTCCCACTAAAGGCATAGTGCGATTTGGTACCAAAGGAAAGCTTAGCCCGAGGTACATTGGGCCATTTTCAGTTCTGGAACGAATTGGAAAGTTGGCATACCGTTTGGAACTCCCTGACTCCATGCGAGGAGTGCATAATGTGTTCCATGTTTCGATGTTGAGAAAGTTCTTGCAAGATCCAGAGCATGAGATCGTGTTAGAACCGGTGTCCATAAAGCAAGACCTCACCTTCAAGTCCTGTCCAGTTCGGATTATGGAGGAATCAGAGAGGGTATTGAGAAATAAAGTGATAAAGTATGTTAAAGTGCTATGGTCGCATCAGTTCGAACGAGAAGCAACATGGGAGTTGGAGTCTCGCATGCGCGAGAAGTACCCAGAGTTGTTCTCCTCGGGTATGAGTTAAAGGTATGATATGAGTAGATCATTTTATTGTGTTCCGTGCGATTGTTGAACGCCAGAATTCGGGGTCGAATTCTGTTAAGGGGGGTAGAATGTAATACCTAGCAAGACACCCCACCTACCCTTCCCCCTGCCAGAGAGACGTGGCCAGCGCGAGCTTGCTTTGGCACAGCACTGCCTAGCACTCCTTAAGTCAGCCCAAGCAGAAAGCCATCGCCACAACCCTCTTCTTCCTCCAAGCCAACATTCGGGTAAGGCCCCCTCCCCACAGCCCTATCTCGTTCTTGGCACGGCTCTCTGAGCAAATGGGTAGGCAGGGGTAAAGGGGAGGTGTACCTTGCGTACCGAGGGCGGAGGGCAGGCCAAAGCCAAGGGCGGCAGCCAGGCCGCCAGCCGTGCCGCCCGGGCGGCGGCGCCCAGCGCCCCACCGCCGCGCGCAAGGGGGAGGCGTGGATCCGGTCGGGGCCGGCCGGATCTGAGGCGAGGAAGAAAGGGGCGAGCCGGGGGGAGGCTGGCCGGCGATGAGCCCGAGGCCGGCAAGCCGAGCCGCCCCATGCCGTCGCGCCGCCGGTGGTGCGCCCGAGCGCGCGAGAGAGAGAGGGGTAGGAGGGGAGAGGGAAGGAAGGGGCGGCGGGAGGGCCGCCGGCGCCGCCGCGCCTGGCCGCGCGCCGCCCCAAGCGGAGTAGAGGAGGAGGGGGGCCGGTCGGCCGAAGAGAAGTGGAGGGAGAGAGAGAGAGAGACGAGTGAGAGAGGAGAAAAGGGGGGCCGGCCGGTAGAGAAAAAAAGGGAAAAGGGGGCCGGCCGGGTAAGAGAGGAAATGAGGAAAAGAAAAGAGGAGAAAAAGAAAGAAAAAGGGGGGTTTTGGTGCTTGCGCGACAGATCCCTGAGACCCGTGCGTTTTTACGCTAGAATCGGGGAAAGGCATAAAGTATCGTCGTCGTCCAATTAATCTCTGGTTTCGTTATGATGCGTTAAATCGGACTATTTGCTTGTCCAGGTGGAGGTCCCGAGCCGACGCCGTCCGCACACGCTCCACTTCGTTTGGTTAACAGGCAAGTACATGGTAGAGCGGTAGACCAAGGTTTATGAATATGCGATGTTTATCTGGTATGATGATATTTATGTAGAAAAGCGTTGATTACATGATATCTATGTGGAAATGTGATATTTACCTGACAAGGTTGCATGGTAAATGATGGCAATGATGATGGAGTGAGGTAGGCAAAGATGCTTGTCTACTAGTAATGCTAGTGATGAGCATGATTATGATCATGGGCATGTGCATTTGCATGAGGAGCACTCAAGAGTGAGGGCGATGAGAAAGTCCCTAGCTATGAGTAAAGCTAGTAGACTAATCCGGAGTGCTCTTGAGTAAGACCTACTTTGGTAGGCCTCCACGGGAGTGGAGGGGTCCCGTGCCTATGAGAGGGGGCCCACGATGGGTGAACATCGACGGGTGTTCACTCGGCAGTACCGGTACTTGCAAAGTGAAAAGCATATGAGCATGTAGAGTAATGAGGCATGGCATTGATGACATTGCATTGCTTGGCTATGAGAATGATGTTATGAACATGATGATATATGTGCATTATGGTTATATGCTTACTTATGTTGGTAGTGTCTATTGTTCTATTATGTACTTGTTGAGTCTTCGGACTCACCCTTGCTTCGTTGATGCTTTTTAGGTGACCGTTGAGGACGTCATGCTCAGGCGGGAGTAGTACATGAATAATTAGCACGACCCAGCAGCACTTTTGTATCACTTTTGCCAGTTACTTTAGCTTTTACTAGGCTAGAGTAATTGTTAAGGATGCTATGTTGTTTCTAAACGCAGCAAAATAAATAAACCTAGTGTTGGCTTAAATTCTGCTAGTAGTGATGAAATATTTTGAGTACGCAGTGGAGGTAACATTCTGGCCCAGAGAGTGGGCAGGGTGTTACAACTTCTCCTAGGACGAGCTCCGCGCGTCATGGTACAGCTATATGTTCAACATCGGAGATAGCATTGGCCTTAGCTGCCCACCCCTACCACTCTCGCGCTTCCCGCCCATCTTCTCTGCACTTGATAAGCTAGAGGTGCTTTAGGATTAGTGATGGACACGTGGTAGGATCTGAGGGAGGGGTTCAAGGCCCTCCCCTAGAGAATTTCCTTCTGGGAAATTATGTTCTCCACAGAGCTAATCAGAAACAAAGAATTCAAAACACTAGCACTAAAAAAGAAATATGATAAAACTTCAAGTCCATTGTGGTTACGATATATAGGCTCTATTCTTTTCAGTTTATAGCTTATGGCTTCCTCGAACAAATAAATGAAACAGTTTCCCCACCGTCTTTTCGAAACGGTTTAGCGGGATATTCTTTTGGAAACGGCTTATCATCATTTGATTTATTTACATAAGCATTCATGCTAGAGTAAAACAATCATTAGCCACAATATAAAAGAAGGCGCCCATGGTTGGGGGCGTTTAATCATTTATTAAGGTCAGTCTTACGTGGTACCCAGCCCTTACTTCTGCCCCGTTTGGCACAGCTCTAGCTCCGAGATCTATACTGGATCTGTAGTTTGTTGACTAAATTAAAGTGATTTAAATATTTTTATTTAATATATAATATAAATGAAATGAGTCATGCAAATGCACTTAACATGCCTGCAACTCTAGATCCAGGATTTCCTAGAGCTACAGATGACCAGCTCTAGAAAATCTACAGATTTCCTAGAGCTAGAACTCTGCTAAACGGGGCCTTCGTCAATAATCCAGTAGCTAGTGTTAGGTCGCAAAGACATAGGAGCCTTTCGACTGAACCATGGCGCCTGCATCTCAAAACAAAGCCAGGCACCTACAGATTAGGAGCAGGCACGAAATGGCCAAGGTCTTCACATGCAGAACAACGGCATAGCTAGGCCGACACAATTTTGTCCGCGGTGGCATTCATAAGGCCAGTGGATCTTCTGACAATTTGGCAAAGAAGAGAGGATCTAGAGGTTGCCACTGGGGACGGCTTTCGAGCTGGCCTTCCTGTAGCTTATGTATCAGCTTATCACAGCCTCTCCCCAACGACAGATTGTCTTTTGCCATCATGAAACCTCACAGGTTTTTCAAGTCTCGGAGAGGGAATGAGCCAATGGAAGAGCATGTATATGGTTCTGTACTGTTGATCTGAATGCAGCGCCCTGTAGAGTGTACTCTGCCTGCCAAAGACGATATTGACCGCTACCGATGAGGACGACTTCAATGGTGGCCGCTGCTGAATGCTTGACAGTTTCGCAAGCCAACAACCCCTTTACTGTGGTTACATAATTTCACCATGGCGTTTACTAGCAGACAAGCCCCTGAGGCCCTGAATCGTACTCCATGTGCGGTGTTTGCAAGAGCAGGGTTAAAATAAAGGATTTGACTGGTACGTAACGTTTGCCGAAAATACAAAGCAATAAGCATTGTTTGTTGTGATAGTTCTGGGAAGTGTTGCAATGCACTAGTTGCAATATTGCACATATATGCCTTCAGATTGAATCAAGTATTTCAAAGGAAACGTGTATATATTTCAATGCTTAGGTATAATACCCTTGATCTTCTGCTGTAACCTAGCAATAACTTCATACAATACAACTAGGAATTACCCGTACAATTGCACATCACAGCTAGATATTAGAATAATACTGTTTTTACTATTCAACTCTAATTTCTATGATTAAAAATACAACTATATTTGTTATATATACAGTTTTGCTATTGCACAGGCAATTGAAATTTTTTTATGTTTCAGTCACATAAAATTGCACTATCAATGAACTAAAATTACAGTCCCCCTAAAAAAACAGCTGCAATTTTAGGTGATTCAGAGTCAATCAACCAAAAATTGCAGCCCCCCTCCAAAAAAACATGTGCAACTTCAGGTGATTTAAAGTGCAACTTTAGGTGACTGAAAGATAAAAAAATTTCAGTCGCTTGTGCAATAGTCTATCCCTTATATATATCTAATATTTATGCATTGCTAACCTAACCAAACTGAAACCAACGTCAAAAGGTGAAAATGTTAGAAGAAACTAGTGTTAAACATTGGGGCTTTGATTGAAAAACAATAGAAGATTACAGACCCAACTGAAAATAAGTCAGAAGGGGACCAATGCGTTGCTTGAAGTCCAAAATAGGCACGAGGCTAATACACATGGACCTTACATACCCCTCCTAAGGAAGAACCGACAAGGGGAACTGTATGTGACCATGGAAAGTGAACAACTAGAGTGTGTGTCAGAGACAAATCTCTTATCCCAAGGCCGTAAGAGTGTACCTGAGCAAACTCACGAGACTTGATCAATTGTAGTAGAGACATCGCCGCACCACATGGATAGATGGCCATGCATTACTCCGCTCCAAGATGGAGGCATCAAAGAAACAAAAAAAAATCTCACACAGCCATTGCACCTGCACATAAACAGGCAGTGTGATGTCTGCATTCGAGTTGCCCTGTGCCCTAGCTCCTCCGTTGGGTTGATATCCACATGCCCCCTAACCGCACAAGCGGGAAAGCACACATGCAAAGCGCCGCTCATATCGAGCCATCGCTATCCACCACCCGACTGATTAGAAGTACATCGCAATCATGTCCAATCTCATAATCAATGGTAATTCATGTATGAAAGAAGGAAAAAATGGCGTAATTCTGCTGCTGTCCCTGAGCAGATTCAGCTGTTGAGGTAACAACATGATTGATGCAGTGAATTGTTAAAAAAAATAGCAATGCATATTTGAAGCTTCAAGAGTTATTAAGTGCTCTACTAAGTTAAAGAATAAAACTAGTCTTGACTAGTTAATTCTGGATGGATCATGAGACACCATGTCGGTAATGGAGTTTAGAGAGACTTGTAGCTATTGCTGACTTAGCTTAAGTATGAACACAGCCCATGTGAGGAAATTACTGACTTAAGCCAGAAGATTTTAGTAACTTATCAATTTGACTATGAACAGTAAATTCAGTTGGCAACAAGTAGCAGTGGCTGGAGACCTCCAGATTAATCTTTTTTTTTTTTGCTGTCAACAGCTATTGAATGGCAGGAAACAAAAATGGCTGAACATGATCTGCTAGCTGTAGCCAGTAGGAAGTTAAACTAATATACTTCAAGTTGGTTTAGTAGCAGTGCATAATATCTGAACCCCATGTCAGTTCAGTAGCCTATAAAAGACTTGTAAACCTCTATGTATTAGTAGGGATGTAGATATAGAACAAGTCTCTGTGTTTTCTTGGTGAAGCCCTCTCCATAGCTGCTGCAGCCCCACTATCCTCTGCCTCCTTGCTTTTCTCTAGTAAGGTCCATCCATACTAGAGTGCTAACAGATACCACAACACTAGAGTCTCCCAACAATGAATTGAGCTGCTTGCACCGTTGTAGGGGTACTAGAAGTTACAGACCACGACTGATGCAGTGATCTCTGGGGATGTCTGTTGTTATTGAATGGTCAACCGGAGCTGCTGCAGCAGGCGCCATTAACTATTAGCGCAACCATCTCTGATGCGTACGGAGGAGCTCAGGATGCCCATGCATGGCCAGCCTGCAGATTGCTGAGCTCATGAACAGAAACTTGCCATTGAGAATCCCAGCCGATAATACGCACTTCTGAGTACCTTTTGTCTGGCCAGCATCCAAAATACTCTTCTATCAACGTGTGACGGCCAACCAGTGGCAACATGGCTTGCAATCTGCATATCTTAACTAACGCACACGCTGAAGATTAATTGAATTCGGCCGGTTCCAATGTTTATGCACTCATTTCGCATTTCCATGACGAACAGAGTAGCCGCCACGATAACTGAATTGCTGATAATCATAATCAATAAATGGGTAACTGATAGTCGTACAACTAGCTGTAGCGTAGGATGCACGCAAAATTGCCCATGTCCCACCTCAATGAAGGTATTTAACTGACGCTACACATACATCCAGTTGTCATAGAGTGAATCAAGTGAATAAACTGAAGTAACCCGTTCTTCTCGGCTTTTCAGTCAGCTCTTAATTTCAGCTTCTATCAATTAATAATATTTATCATATCTATCAGTCGTAGCTAAAAACAATCAGTCGTAGTCTAACCGAAGCAGTGGGCACATAAGTATCAATTACAAAGTGGTTCCCAGTCAAACCCACAAAATGTGTCATGCTCTACCTGCCAAAAAGTCAAGATCTATCAAGTCCTGTAGCAACGTTTTTCTTTAACAAATAGCTAGTATTTGGTTAGTACGCAGAATATTCACGTTATTTTACAAAACAGCTATAAAAAAACATTATTTTTACATATAGCTAGAAAACTGAACTTAGTGTATTTGGTTATGACGCAGAATATTGGCACAGATTTAGTTAGCACATCTCATGTTTTTAATTGAGGAAAACCAAAGTATTTTTAAGGGTCGACTAATGCATATTCGTATTAGCTTTTGCTTCTGACTTCTGTTTGAAGAAATCATAAGTTAATATAAACATCTGATTTCTTGAAACAGCTTCTCCGCTCCTCTCACTCCTATCTCACTCCGAGAATTAAGTCAAAGGTTCATGGCCACATCACTTACCTCATTCCTCTCGCTCTCGTCTCACGCATGTATCTTTTCCTCACTTTTTGTATCACTCGCTCTTTTCGTCCAGAAGACACTTCTTTCAGCTACTATTATTCATCTTCAGTGAAAAGCCATCAGCATGAGTTAATACGAATGCCCCCTTAATAGAAGGCTCAAGGTCAACATCATAACAGGAAAAAATACAAAAAGGCGTAGGATCTTACCAAGAGCATTCACACTTAGTTTAGCGATGGCTTATGATTTTTTCACTGTAGCTGTCGGTGACTTATTTGCCATAATTAAATTTATAAAAATTTAAAAATAGAAAAAACATATTACCCATCACAAAAAATACGAAGGATTACGGGGAAAAAAGAAAATGCAAAAAAAACTTTAAAAAGCCAAAAAACTAAAAAAAAGGTGAAATAAAGGAATAGTGAATTAAAAGTCAGAAGTTGAAGCTGAAACGAACGGGAATAAAAGTAAAGATAATTTAAATAGGAAATTACCAAACCTACAGAATCAACCAAACAAGATCAAAAGGTTGTCATTAAAACCGCATTTGTAAATTAGATGCTGCGATATAATTAGTGGATTAACTGACATGGGGCCACTAATCACCGGATCAGAATAGTCACAGAAGACTTCCTCAGTCAGTTCCGCTGTAATGTCAGGACTTCAAACTTTAACAAGCTAGCAACCTTTAGTTTTATGCTTGACTATACGTTAAATTTTAATCCTGCAAATATCATCAAGCGCAAGCACAAGAACACATTCTCGTAATACTACGTAAGAAAAATAATAAATTTCAAACCCATAAGGACAAACATGCATTTACTGACCAAACTATTTGGCTATAGAAACAGCGTCAGAACACACAACTGTAAATGCGGGGACCTTTGATAGGACATTGGTTTGTCATTTAGTCCGAGTAGAAGCCATCGACTCAAAAGAGGAGGAAAAACTCCAGACCTGCAGTGCTTTGCACATGTAGCTTGGAATTCGAAAGATGACAAAAATAGAAACTCAACAGATGCAAATAGTGAATTCACCACAAGCATCATCAAGCTTGTGCCAGTGCTACGGTCAACTCCTCATTTTCCCATGGGAGATTATAATGAAACAAAAAATGAAGACACATCAAATGTGGTAACTCAGTGTTCTAACAACTGCTGGGCATCGCGACGTATAGATATTTGATTCATCCAAACCTAATACTTTATACAGCGATACTGTTATGAACGCGGTGGTGAGAGGGGATTCCGTAGGGAAGCCGGCAACTAAACGTTGCTCTGCTTAATTCCAATAGCATGCGGTAGCCCTCTTTATATAGACGGGCTCCCCCTAACAGATCGAATCTAATCTCAATCATATCTCTAACAATATCATATCTCTAATTATATCTCTAACATAAGGAAACTAATCTCTAACTCAAATAGAAACCAATCTCTAACTTAAATAGAAACCAATCCCTAATTCCTAATAATAACCCGACTGGCCAGGGCCCACGTCTATGACATTACACCCCTCCTGGACATGCAGCTCGTCCTCGAGCTGCTAGATGGCGGTCAATGGAAGACCTTCGATGATGTAGAAGACGAACGGTAGCGGGGTGCTGCAACGGATGGAGACGCCTGGCCCGATCCAAGCAGAACAAGGCTACACGAAGTGAAGCGCACTTGTGATAAGACCTGCAAAATAAACTTTTTTTTATTTTTTTTTTGGATTTTTTTTTGGAATTTTTTTTTTGGATTTTTTTCCTTCACCGGTTGGTTTTAAAACCCACTCAGACCCACAGAACTCTGGGCGCGCATCGGATGCATCGTCAAAAGCGGCGGCGGTTCCGGCGAAGGTGGCCACGGCGGCGGCGGTTCCGGTGATGGCGGTCCCGGTGGCGGCGAAGAGCGGCGGCGGCGGCTGGCGGAGCGGGGGTAACCCGGGCGGATGCGGAATCTGGACGGCGGTGGCTCGGGCGGGACCGGCCCGGATGGCGGCGGCTCTGAACGGAGGCGGACCGGCCGGCGACGACGGCTTCCGGCGGAGCAGCGGCCGCGGCGCGGCTTCGGGCGCAGGGGAAGGCCCCGCGGCGTTCGCGGCCTCCGACGGCGGCTGCTTCGACACGGGCGGAGGAGACGGCCCGGCCGGCGGCGGCGCCATAGCCGGAGATGGCCCGGGCAGCGGCGGATCTGGAGCGGTGGCTGTCGAGGGCCACGGACGTTGGCGGCCGACAGCGAAGCGGCAGCCGAGGGGCGGAGACGGCCCGGGCGACGGCGGAGGAGATCCGGGCTGTGGCAACCCGGGCTCAGCGTCAACGGATCGCGCGGCGGCGGCTGGAGACGACACGGCCTGCGGTGGCAAGGAGTGGTGGTGGTGGCCCTCGAGCGGAGACGGCCCGGGCGGGTGGCGGCAGCGCAGGCAGAGACGGCCCGCGCGACGGATGGCGACTCGCGACCGACGACGGCGACGGTGACCCGCGGCGGCCGGCGGAGCAGCAGCCGACGGAGCGGCGGCCTGCGGGGGCGGCGGCCGATGGATGACGGCCGACCTCGCTCGAGCGGATCTAGGGCTCCTGGCGGCGGCAACGACTTCAGCAGATCGCCGGCGACATCCCTTTTTGCTGGGGCGTTGGATGGAGGTGCTACGGCAATGGGAGATGGCAGCAGATGAATCGAGGGTTCTTGGTCTTGTTGTTGTTGACGATCTGGTGATATGGTGATCTGGGGATCTGGTGTTGGATGATGAGGCTGGTACTTTGTCTCTTGTTTCTCCTCCTCCCGCTCCTTCAAGATCTTCTCTAATAAAGCATGCAGGTTGAGGAAGGCTTCCCCCAACCCTTTGCCAAGGTTGCCGCTGGCCATCTTCTCAGCGCTAGCTTTCATTATGGCCAATGACTCGGCAATAGGAGGAATCGCAGAACCCATGGTAGCAGAAGTCGTGGGAAGGGATCGACGGCTCTGATACCAAATTGTTATGAACGCGGTGGTGAGGGGATTCCGTAGGGAAGCCGGCAACTAAACGTTCCTCTGCTTAATTCCAATAGCATGCGGTAGCCCTCTTTATATAGACGGGCTCCCCCTAACAGATCGAATCTAATCTCAATCATATCTCTAACAATATCATATCTCTAATTATATCTCTAACATAAGGAAACTAATCTCTAACTCAAATAGAAACCAATCTCTAACTTAAATAGAAACCAATCCCTAATTCCTAATAATAACCCGACTGGCCAGGGCCCACGTCTATGACAGATACTTCTGTAGAAAATAATTGTATTGCCATTTGGAATTTGGTTTGTACGCCAAAAACTACAGAAAATCATAATAAATGTTAAAAGAATCACAGCACCTGACCAAGCCCATGTGGCCCATTTTGTCTGCCACTTTCACACAGAAGTCTTTTAATATGTTACTTGCTTGGTAAAGTACGTAGACGATTCAACCATAATGGTTGGAATAGTAGCTAAATGCAGTCAATACAAGCAGAAAGAAGAGAGCATTACGAATTGCCGATTTTATTAGTTAGGTTTGAGTTAGGAGTTAAAGAGTTTTTCCCTGGAAGTGGCAGCAGTTTATTTAGTTCAAGAAGGCGGCCTGAGCGGCCGCCTAGGCGCCGCGTAGGCGTTGGGCGGCAGGGTGCCGCCCGGCCTTGGCCCCTAGTTGGTGGTTGGGCGGCGAGGCGGTCCAAGGCAGAAAGAAGGCGGTCCAAGGCGGGGCCAGGCGACCTAGGCGCGGCGGATAAGGCGGCGCGGAGGGAGCAGCGGGGATGGGGAAAAGTGTTACCGCACACGAGGCCGTCGTCGCCGCCGTCGATTCGCCGGATTCCGCATCACCATCTTCCCTCCGGACGTCCGCCATCTTCTCTACCTCGCCGGAGGGGAGGTCTTCTCCCCGCCCGTCCGCCGCTCCCGTGGCCACCGCCACCGGATCCGGACTTCTCGCGCCAGATCCCGCCGCCGCCGCCGAATCCGGACTCCCCGCGCCAGATCCGGAGAGATGGGGGAGGCGGGGGGCGGCAATCTGCGGGGGAGGCGGCGGCGATCTTCGGGGGAGCGATGGAGAGGCGGGCGGCGGGATCTGCGGGGGAGGCGGCGGCGATCTGCGGGGGAGAGTGGGGGAGGTGGCGGCGATTTGCGGGAGAGAGTGGGGGAGGCGGGCGCGACCGCGCGAATGAGCCGGGAGGCGGCGGAGGATTTAGGGTTAGGGTTAGAGTCGGGGCCGCGATATGCGGGGCGGCGCGGGCGCGCTGGTGGAATTAGGGTTAGGCCGTTAGGGTTAGAAGATCTGGACTGTTAGATCTTTATTAGATGGTCTAAAATCTGACTAATTGTTTTAAACATTAGTTATAAGATTTAATGACTCGATCTGAGACGTTAGATCTCAGATATATAGCAAATATATACTTATCATCTGCCTGTTATCTTTATTTTTAATTTGGCCGCCTAGGCCCCCTAGGCGCTAGGCCCCACCTAGCCGCCCGCCTAGCGCCTACTTGAACACTATAGAGTCGGTTGCTGTTCTTGCTAGTGGCCAAGCCAGGAAAGCAAGGGGGAAGCTAATACACGGTGAACTGCTTTAGGAACTCATACCATACTAGTCAAAGGCTTAGCTTAATAGCCGAATTAGCTTATAACCCTCTCACAAAATTATCATGAAATCAGAAAATACATGGAAACGTTATTGAAGGAACTTTGATGAAAATTGTGTACAATTATACATGCTAGCTTAGAGAGGTCTCAGCTCCAACTCCGCTCCAGATTCGAGTTTTCTCGGAGCTGGCCTATTTGGCATGGCTCCAGCTGCTCCAAATGAGAATCCGGGAGCCGGAGCCATGCAAAACACCCCCTTAATCTCAGCACTGTTGATACTTTCTTCCACTGTATATAGCGTAACTATTGTTATGAAACAGTAGTACCTTCAATTATCTGCTGTCAGTGCCCCTCAAAATTTTGTTAATATACTTAATAGTTCAATACACTACACTAGAAAGATCCACATGCTCATGTCTACTTGTCTAGTGCATGGATAATCTGTGAGAAAATTCTCAAATGGAATTTTGTGACACGGTCTATTCATCTAATTTCCACTGCAAAGTAAATAATTATATAGTAACAGTGGCACCAAAATAGAAAAACATGAGGGATCACTGATATCATAATATACCATAGTCATCTAACAGGTTGGCATTGATAGAAGAAGCACTATTCTCGGTTTTGGGGTAGCAGTGGCAACGAATTTGCAGGAAATACTGCAGAAGGTGACTTTGTACCTTATTCCTCGGCTGCTCTAGAAGCCTAAGGGCTTCTTTTAGATCCTCTAAGGAACCAGTGCCACAGCTTTTGTAAGCATCTATAACTCACTCTTGGAAATCCATTGCACGCTTGTAGCTGCAATTCAAAGCAGTATTAAATGCAAAAACAGCCACAAGGGTACCCATGCCATATAAAAAAAGTGTTTTTACAAGAAATCGTTATAACATAGTCAATGAATCGCATTCAGCTGTTTCGGTACCTGACCTGACCGACGAAACATAAATTTAAGTTATCAATCGAATAACCACTGCTCAGCAAGTGCATATGCAAATACATACATACATACGAATACTAAAAAATGTTAAAATAACTAGTACACCATCTGGTTTTTACCATGTACGTGAGCTAAACTAGGGGGAATTCAATCCTGCAGCATGCTGATAGTGTCAGCACAAATCAATACAAGTCAATAAGCACACTTAACTATAGTTCAGCAAGCATCACAAGAAGACAGTTTCCCTATCACTCATTAGTCGTAAAGTATTTGGCAACAAATAAGGGCATCTTCATCTTTTTATTAAAAAGGCATGTTCTATTTGCTAATTTTTGGGGAAAATTCATCCACATCTGCAAATAAGCATGTAGCGTGATCGAGAAAGATCAATTAATGGTTATTATATTATCTGTATCATTTTTATGCTCTATTAAGACCTTCTAATCTTGTACCTATTTCTGCAACTAGTAATAGATAAGCACTACATCCCTAATTGGCCTAGCTTAAGTTTACACTTTTGGGGATTATAAGGTTAAGCTGGGGCCAAACAGGAGGCTTATCTTGTAAGATAAGCCTAAGTTCCCCTTCCACTATTCAAACGGGTTACATCTTGGAGTTCACATAATTCACCTCTTCAAATAACCCCCCACCAAAACACATGTGCATGCACTGACAACAAAAGGTCCTTCTACCTCAACGTCTTTGGGCTGGACTGCAGGTTCAGGTTCCACGCAATGCTCAGGCTTTATTTAAAATTGCTGTGCAAACCACGTTGGGCAATGGCGCTTCAACCAAGTTCTGGTCGGATCGTTGGCTCCATGGAAAGACAATAGCTGAATTTGCTCCCAACCTGATTCAGATCATCTCTAAGAGAGCAGTGAAGCAACGAACCGTGGATCAAGCCTTGCATAACAGAAAGTGGGTGTCGGACATCAAGGGGGCTCTTTCAGTGCAGGTCTTGGTGGAATATCTGCAAATCTGGGACTTGGTTGATGACTTTAATCTCCATCAGGACATCCCCGATCATCATCAGTGGAGGCTTGCAGGGTCTGGTTCTTATTCAAGCAAATCAGCCTACGAGGCGTTTTTTACTGGGACCATCATTTTTGCGCCTTGGAAGCGGGTTTGGAAATCTTGGGCCCCTCTCCGTTGCAAATTCTTTATTTGGTTGGTAATTAAGGGCCGCTGTTGGACAGCTGACCGACTTGCAAAAAGAGGACTTCCTCACCCGTCTGTTTGTCCCCTATGTGATCAAGCTGATGAAACAATACAGCATAACCTGGTTGCTTGTGTTTTCGCAAGGCAGGTGTGGACAGCTATCTTTCTTGGGTTGGGCTTGCTTCCCCTTGCACCGAAGCTAGACGATTCTCGTTTTTCTAGCTGGTGGTGCAAATCAATCAAGGCTGCTCCAAAAGAGATAAGAAAGGGACTGAATTCACTCATCATTCTGGTTGCCTGGGAGCTGTGGAAGCATAGGAATGCTTGTGTTTTTGAGGGTGCTAGTCCCTGTGTCCAAAGAGTGTTATCTGTAGTTTCTGAAGAGTGTTTGTTGTGGTGTTGGGCTGGAGCTAAGGCTCTGCATCAGCTTCTTAGTAGGTTGCTACCTTTAGCTGTTTAGGCGTTTCTTGGGCAATGGTCGTCTGTTTCTTCCTAGCGCGTGGCGCTAAAGAGTCCTGTATTTGGTTCTTGGGGAGGCAGGCTTTGCCTCTCCTCTGGTGTTTTTATTCTCTTCTTAATGAAATGACACGCAGCTCTCCTGCGTCGTTCGAGAAAAAAAATAGTTGCTTTGTGTCACCGAAAAATTTGTATTCTAAGAAGTTTCAGCTCAGTATGTAAACCCCAATTCTTCAACTAGTGCTACTGCGCTGCCACTTATGGACCAACAGTAGTGAATGCATGTAGTTCCTTGTGTCCAGTACTCCATGTCAGTGTGACAACAGATGGTGCTGCTATGAAGTCCATACAAGGACTGATGCGACTATAAAAACTCCTAAAGTCCAATACTGAAGACCAGCTTAAACTTCTTGGGTTGCTTCATGGGTCAGAGTAATTGTTGACCTGCCCTTGGTACCTTATATACATGTACAGAAGCATCTCTTGACAGAAGGACAGTATCAGTGGAAGATCCCAAAAGCTAGGATTTTGACTAGTAGCTTCTTTACACAAATAAAATAGACTTGTAGTAGTATTTAGACACTAGTAGTATTTAGACACCTATTCACTTCGTTTCCTGTTCTCCAGGTTTACAATAAATCCCATTAAGATGGCATACCAAACTTTGTGTGAGAAAAGGAGGCATTGTTAAAATTAACTTAACCTATCTGCCTCTTTACGGTTGGGGAAAAATGGAAACTGTGATCTCGAGATTGGATAAAAGATCAATTTTCATTGAACAAAGCTACGTTGTAAGCAAGGTTTGCCTTATAATTCTGTACAGCCATTTTGTCCATTTCAATGTATTTCTAGCAGGGCTCTCCCCTACTGTCTTCCCAAAAAAGTAACTTTTGCTTCTCTTCCTATATCCATCTATGCTGCCACCAGATTGATATTGAAACCAAAAGTGTGCAGGCAAGAAAAACATTGCAGCAACCAACTGTAGATGTTGTTGAGATACTCCTATGCAATATTGAACAACAGTTCCTAGCGCAGCAGTGGTTGCATAATCACCAAATGAACATAAACGTAATTGTCACTATAGCATACGGTTGCTCAATTAATTCCTATAGGAAAACTGTATGATAAGCGGCTCAACATAACGCACAAGAATGTTCATTATGTTTTCTGAAAAAATACCACAGTGTTGCTCAGTTAATTCCTAGGAAACAACAGAATGGGAATATAGTCCTTCAATCAATATAATGCCCATTGAAAGACTATGATGTTTTCTGTCCCACCTCCAGTTATGCATATATGTATTCTGGATAAATCAATAGCATAGCAACCAACTTAATGGACACTTGGATAGTACAGCAGCACGAACTTACAGGTAACTCTTCACTCTTTAGTACTAGGATAGAATCTTTATATCATAGAATAGTAAAGTGGCCTCAATGACGCAATAATCAACATATGAACAGGGTCGAAGAATTTACCTCCCCCTCAGTCCATATGCATTTGCAAGGGACTGATTTGTGCCGATGGCATCCTCATGTTTTGGCCCAAATGTAGCATCAATAATGTCACTTGCAAGAGTAAGAAATTTCACAGCTGATTGCGGTTGGTCCATGTCAATATAAGCCTCCCTAAATTCTTATAAGCAAACCCTAATCTGAAGGGCAGTGGTCCAAAGCAGTTCTTCAACTTCTCAACTGCTCTCTCTAGATAAGGAACAGCCTCCTAAACTCGGACAAGTGATGGCTGGTGTTATACCCTAAACTCGGACAAGTGATGGCTGGTGTTATACCAAAACTCGGCCATAGCAAGCCACCTCTTCCATTTCACTGGTGACTGATGAACTGAACACCGCAAATACATCTCAAGGCATTGATTGACTTGCTCGCTTTGCCCATCCGTTTGTGGATGATATGTTGTGCTATACATCAGCTTGGTGTGGAACACTTGAAATAATTCCTTCCAAAACTGACTGGTGAAAATTTTATCACAATCACTGACAATTGAGCGAGGTATCCCGTGTAGCTTGGCCACATGCTCCAATAATACATTAGCAACTTGTTGAGCAGTGAAAGGATGTTTTAATGCCATGAAGTGAGCATATTTTGAAAATCTATCCACGACCACTATGATAGTATCGTATCCATCAGATCGAGGGAGTCCCTCAATGAAATACATTGTAAGAGCTTGCCACGCACCTTCGGGTGTAGGTAGTGGTTGAAGTAAGCCAGCTGGTTTGGTATGCTCATGTTTTGCTTGTTGACAGACCCCGCATTGCTTGACAAAGGTTTCTACATCTTGTTGCAAGCCAAACCAGTGAAACATCTTCTTGACTCTCAGATATGTGGCTGCCACACCAGAATGCCCACCAATTGCACTTGAGTGAAAAGCTTCAATCAATTTGGTTTGTAACCCAGAATTAGCACCCACATGTATTCTTCCTCTGTAACGAATAATTCCCTTAGATAAAGCATACCCAGCATCATTAGGACTATGAATAGCCAGCTGAGCTAAACGAGTTCTCGCCTCAGTGTCAACTTCATAAGAATTGACAACTTCCTGTATCCAGAGAGGTTGGGCATCACTTACAGCTTGCAATGCCATTACATGACCCACCCAGGACAACGCATCAGCAGCACGATTCTCTGTCCCCTTCTTATACCAAATGGTAAATTGAAGTCCATTCATTTTGGTCATGGCCTTACATTGTAGGTCTGACCATAGTTGTTGATCTTCTAGATGACATAAACTTTTATGATCAGTGCAGATCACAAATTCACTATGCTGCAAGTAAGGCCTCAATCTGTCCACAGCAATAATCAAAGCGAGAAACTCCTTCTCATAAATTGAGAGTTTGTGATGAAGAGGACTGAGGGCTTTGCTCAAGAAAGCAATGGGGTGGCCATTTTGCATAAGAACTGCTCCTATGCTTGAATCACATGCATCGGTTTCGACTTCAAATACTTGAGTAAAGTTTGGTAAAGCCAAGACCAGTGTAGATGCCATTGCTCGTCTTAGCTTTAGAAAGGCCTCCTGAGCTTCCTCAGTCCACTCAAATGTTTTCCTCATCAATAAATTAGTAAGTGGCTTCGCAATCACCCTGTAGTTCTGAACAAATCGGCGATAGTATCCAATGAGACCCAGAAATCCTCGGAGCTCAGTGATGCTAGTGGGTGTAGGCCAGGCTACCATTGCTTCAGTATTGACAGGATCTGTTGCCACCCCCGCATCTGAAATAATATGGCCTAGGTAATCCAATTGATGCTGTGCGAAGGAGCATTTGCTGTGCTTAATCCAGAGTTGATGCTCACGCAAAGTCATGAAAACCAACTCCAAGAGGTGCGCATGGGTTTTCAAACTGGGGCTGTAAACCAGTATATCATCTAGAAACACGATGACAAACTTCCTTAGATATAGTTGCAGTATCGAATTCATAAGGCATTGAAATGTGGCCGGTGCATTGGTTAAACCAAATGGCATAACCTTGAATTGATAATGTCCTTGATGTGTCTTGAATGCCATTTTCTCCTCATCCGCTTCTACCATTCGGATTTGATGATATCCGGACCGAAGGTCCAGTTTGGAGAAATACTTGGTACCTGCCAGTTCATCCAATAATTTCTTGATGGTGAGAGTGTCTAACCTCCAATAGTCCACACAAAAACACCAGCTTCCATCTTTTTTTGTTGCACCAACAGTACCGGTGACGCAAAAGAACTTACACTCGGATGAATAATACCTGCTGCTAGCATCTCTTTCACTTGTCATTCAATCTCATCTTTATGCAAAGGAGAATAGCGATACGGTCTTGCATTCACTGGAGTTGCTCCGGATACAAATGGTATAGCATGGTCATATTGACGGTGAGGTGGCAAACATTTAGGTTCCCCAAATATATCAGTGAACTCTTTCAACACGTTAGTGATTTCAGCAGGAACTTCCTTTGGCGCTTCATCGCTGGTGTGTTCCACAACTGCCAATGCCCAGATTTCATTGCCCCTGCTCCACTTGGCTAGTTGTTCAATACATATTTCAGACAGAACCACGGTTTCTGTGTTGTTCACTCCCTGTAACTTGATTAGTGATCCTCGATGCACAAATTCAATGGACTTGTCACCCCAATGGCAGGTCATGGGACTCTGGGGTTTTAACCAATCCATTCCTAAAATGGCGTCATAAGCTCCCAGGTCTAACACTCTCATGTCAGTTTGAAATGTGTGCCCCTGCACCCACCACTCAAATTCATTTACCATTCTGTTGCATGTGAGCTTTTCACCATTGACTACCTTAACTTGCACTTCTGGGATAGGAATTGTGGTATATTGAACGCGCTGTAAGAACGTTTGATTGACAAAACTATGAGAACTCCCAGAATCCACCAAGACTAACATGACTTGGTTTCCAACCATAGCACGCAGTCGGATTGTTTCTGTGTCCACTACCCCTGACAGAGCATTTAGTGATAATCTACAAGGCTCACCCTCTGAAACTGAATCCATCCATTCTAATAATTTCAAAGTCTCGCCTGTAAGTACTTCGGGAGAATCTTCTACCACCATAGCATGGACTTGCCCTTGAGCACTCTTCTTGCATTGATGATCTTGTGAATATCTCCCCCCTCATGTAAAACACAAACCATTTGCTCGGCGGTAATCCCTCGATTTCTTTACCTTCCATATATCTTCCAACACCTCACGAGGTGTTCCTGCCTCATTCTTTAACCCTGGAACTGCTACCTTTGTATTGAAATTGAACTTGTTAATACGCACCTTACGATTTTCGCACATCTCCTCCTGTATCATTGCCATCATGCTTGCCCGCCCCACTGTCTGGCAATTGGATTTCCACCGCAGTTCACAATTCTTCACGCAATCCGAACACAAACTTCTCCACAAAAATAGATTCCTTCAAATTCTGATTATAAGCAGTAACCTTGTACATGAGAGCTTCGAAATTAGCCTTGTACTCCACCACAGTCCCAGTTTGCTTCAGTTTGAGTAGAGCCTTCATGTATTTTCACTGGTCATAAGATCCAAACTCCACCTCCATAGCTCCCATAAATTCCTTCCATCTGCCCAATGCTGGCTGACTCTGATACGCCTGCAACCAGAATGCGGCATTTCCTTCCATGTGAATTGTTGCCGCCGTCACCCACAAGGATTCACACACATTGTGCACCCAAAAATATTTCTCACAACGATGACGCCACACCTTAGGATTCTCTCCATTAAAACTTGGAAACAACAATTTCGGTAATGGAGCACGCCTATCAACTGCTCCCTCTCCAGAAGTGAGCGTATTATCTGATGAATCTGAGCGTCTGGGCCGGCATACGCAGCTCGTCTCCATCATTCTTCCGAGCAGCCATGGGAGCACAGGAAATCCTTTCCACTGCTTGCGCCGTTACCTTAAGTTGTTCCATCATCTGAGTAATGGCCACCTGATGATCCCCCATCTGCGCTTGGATCACGGGGATGGCTTCCACTGGCCTGATTTTCTCCGTCAACTCAGCGATACTGGCGCCCATCTCCTTCCAGCGCCCGTCCATTTGCGCCCAGCGCCCCGCATCCTGCCCCGCCGTCTCCTCCATCGCTGCTAGGATAAGTTTCGACTGACCCGATGGCTTTGGTGGAGCCGTGGTGGCTGCTTCTCCGAACCGAGCCGCCGGCATTGGGAACTCCAGGAACCCTTGATCGGACACGATCGCGAGTTCCCCCAACCCTCCTCTGGGATTTTGCTAGCTCTGATACCAGATTGTGATGACCAGTAACTGCCAGTTCCCCAACCGGACGAGGTGACTGGAAATCGAGATACGAGCGTGACGTTGGACAGCAATTTTGGGGGTAGAAAGAGAAGAACTAGAGAAGGGAGTAGAAAAGCAGGTAGAAGATAATCGGTGGGTTTTTTTTGGCTGATGTCTTATAGTTTATAGTTTAAATATTTAAATTTTATTTATTTATAAAAGATGATATATAGAGAAAAATAGGTATATATAATTTTGACCAGGATAATTGAACTCAGTATATTTTTTACTATAATTTTACTATTGACCTACCTTAAAAACTACATCTAATTACCGTAGATAATACAAGTATAAATTAACTTTAATTTTAAAAAATAAGATGAGTGAGGAAACTGATATTGAAGCTAGAATCAGAAGAAGCTATGAAATTAACATGAACTGAACTAATTGATACGAATTGTGAGAGACGGTACATGATAGAACAAAGAGCACGTATTGGTGCGGAATTCATATTCCTTGTTGCCGTGTACAAGGAAACCGGCCCGTCAGCATAGAATGGTAGAAGAAGTAAAAAAAAAGCTGCGACGACTCAAAAGAAAACAGTAAAAAAAACTGTGCGAAATGTGGCCGTTGTCCAAATTTGTGTTCGAAAAAAATTAACCAATGTCACTCATGCAAACAGTGTGCATATATCCGCCAAGCCAAGCCACCCTGTTCGCCGGAGAAACGCAAGATCTGCCTCCGCTTTCCCGGTGGGCTGATGCTGAAGAATCATGCAGCAGTTTGGTTCTCGCGAACGATGCAAAACGATTGGGAGTGATCACTTCTTGCCCTGATCAACTCGGCTTCGGGTTCTGACTTCTGGCTTATTTTTCACTATTCATAAGTTTCGTCTTTTTCTGAACTTTTGGCTTTTTGTTGAGCTTTTTTGCCGGTTCTTTTTTTCCATATTTGTTTGTATTATACGTAATGAGCTAACATATTTTTTATATTTTTAAATTTTTTTAAATTTAATTATGCTAAATAAGCCTCTGTCAGCTACAGTGCTTTTTTCAGCCAGCTACAGTGTTTTCAGCCATAAGCCATGAGCTTTTCAGCCGAACCGATCACCACCTTAGGATCTGTTCTTTTCGACTGCGGCTTATGATTTTTGGTTGAAATTTTTGAATTTTAGCTGTTTGTGACAGAGATTACGGAGAAGGAGATACTCACTTGTCATTTTTATTGATACAGATGTTAGGCTTTTAACATGTACTACAATTAATTTGTAGATCTCATCTTAAAAAATACTCTATTTTAAAGTTAGGTATTATAGTAAAAATAAAAAAACCGCTAGTTTCGAAGGAAAAGGACATGCCCATAAACATTATGCCCACATACCCGGTCCTGCGTGTTATCTGGATCTTCAGTAGGATGGCCGGATACAAGCGGGACAGGTACTCATTCCATGCATGCCGCATCTTTCTTCGCGAAAATGCCAGACTCATTGGGAGGAAAGAAGAATGCTTTATTCTGCAGGTGAGGGAATGGATCGATCCATCGGCTCCAATGGCCAACATGGCGCAGATGGCATCCAAATTGCTCTCTATTTGAGATCAATCCAGAGGAACAGATTCTTCAGCTATTCACCGCGTGAGGATTAATTACGACGATCCAACCGCGAGAAAATTGATGATTTGCCATCTTCAAGAATGGGCTTCGCACTTTTGCCACTCTCAACGTTGGCTTCGCAAAAATACCATGTAGTACATTAGTCCCTTGATTAGTATGCCATTTCATCCTTTATATTCATTTTCTTTTTCATTTTCTAATTTTAGGGACTGGAAATGACCCTTCTAACCCTGGCTAATTTCTTACATGCATGGATTTCGATCGAGAGCTGAAGCGTCGACGTCGAGCGCGCCCTCGGCGACGCCACGCTCATGACGTACGAGCAGGCGGCCAAGGAGGAGTGCTGCGCCATCTGCCTGTCGAAGTACGCCAAGGCCGACGAGCTCGTGCGGGTCGTCCCGGCCTGCGGGCACTTTTTCCACGCAAATTGCGACGTCGACAGGTGGCTCCGGACGCGCCGGACGTGCCCGCTCTGCCGGGGCGAGCTTTGGCCCCGGCTGCCAAGGCCGGAATGCGCGTCGATGCCGCCGCGAGTGAGCCGCGCCGCGGTGGTCGTCGCCGTAGTTTAGTCAATTTTGTTTCTTGCATCAGCTTTCGATGGCTGCTTGTTAGGATTTGCAGAGTACTGAGAGAGGAGATACATTGCACCTCAATTTCGATGAGCGTGGCGTCGCCGAGGGCGCGCTCGACGTCGACGCTTCAGCTCTCCATCGAAATCCATGCATGTGAGAAATTAGCCAGGGTAGAAGGGTCATTTCCAGTCCCTAAAATTAGAAAAAGAAAAAGAAAATAAATTAAAGGGATGAAATGGCATACTAATCAAGGGACTAATGTACTACATGACATTTTTGCGAAGCCAACGTTGAGAGTGGCAAAAGTGCGAAGCCCATTCTTGAAGATGGCAAATCATCAATTTTCTCTCCAACCGCAGCCACAGAACAGTGAAAAAGAAGAAGAAGAAGACCAATTGATACGTGGCACGCTGGCACACTGTTATGCCTACTGGATGCCACATTCTCCTAACCACCAAGCACTGCGGGTTTTGGGTCCGTTCTTTTTAGCTGCGGCTTATGGCTTTTAATTGCGACTTATGGCTTTTAGTCTGTTTATACGAGAAATTACATAGTAACAGAAATTAACGTGCGGTTTTTGTCGATTTTTTTTTTAGAAAATGGAAGAAAGACTTCCCGCCTCTGCGTTTCCGCACACAGCGTTTACATTATTACAAAGTTCCAACACCATTGCTGATGAAAAAGGGAAACAAGGAATGCAAAAATTATGCATGACAAAGTCTATTATTAAATTTCCATCCATGGGCAGCAAACAGCTCCAACGCAGTGGTCTCTAGTTTACTGCTTACTAGCTGGAAAGACTCCTTTGTTTCATCATCACGCTGCAGCAATGCCCAAAACCGCAGCCAGTATGTTCCCCTGAAAAAAGCCTGCACGAAAGACGTATATTTACAATTTGCAAAGATTAGATCATTACGACATCGCCAAATTGCCCAACATAGAGCGGCTGCCCCAACCAAAATTAGCTTCTTTTCTTTTAAATCAAAATTTGATAGCCAACTCCCTAACATGTGGGATACAGATCTGGGTGGTGTTAACCCAATAGCTATATATACAGTCCTCCAGATCGTCTTGGCATGATGACAATCAAAGAAAAGATGCTTAATAGTTTCGTTACAATTACAAAAACAGCACCTTTGACTGCCTTTTCAATTCCTCTTAATTAGATTATCCTTTGTTAAAATTACCCCCCTCTGGAGATACCAAAAGAAAATCTTAATTTTTAGAGGAATTTTTAACTTCCAAATCACCTTGTGAGAAAAGGCGTATTCTGATTTATCATGTGAAGGTACATAGAATTGACCGTAAATTGACCATTGTTATGTAAACTCCACATAAACAAATCTCTCTCATCAGTTAAATGGATATGAGTGATCTTGGATACTAAATCTTCCCATGCATCAAGTTTATCCCCCACCAGAGTTCTCCGAAAAGAAATATTTAGTGGTATGGACCTCATAATGTTAGCCACTGTATCATGCGGGCGAGTTGTAATATTATAGAGGGTGGGATAAAGGTCTTTGAATGGGCGATTGCCTACCCATGTATCTTCCCAAAATCTTGTTTGTGATCCATCATTAATTTTGAAGGAACCACAAGCCAAAACCTGATCTTTTATTTTCATCAGACCCTTCCAGAAATGAGAATCATTGGGTTTGACGTGGACTTGTGGAAGAGAATGTGAGCTTAGATACTTGTTTCTAAGCAATGTTTGCCAAGTTCCGTCTTCATTAAGCAAATTTATAATCCACTTGCTTAATAGACAATTATTCTGGACTTGGAGGTCAATGATCCCAAGGCCTCCTTGGTCTTTAGGACGACATAAGATGTCCCATTGTGCAAGGCGATACTCCTTTGTATCTTTGTCGCCTTGCCAAAAAAATCTAGATCTGTAATAATCTAATTGTTTAAGAACACCTTTCGGTATTTCAAAAAAGGACATCATGAACATGGGTAAACTGCTAAGAACTGAATTTAGTAGGACTAATCTACCTCCATAAGATAAATGCTTCGCCTTCCAGCAAGTCAATTCTTTTTCAAACCTCTCTACGATGCTCCTCCAATCTACATTATGGAGTTTTTTTATGATGCATCGGTATCCCTAAATATCTGAAAATCGGTATAAATGAAATCGGTAAAGTATGTACTACAATTAACTAGTAGATCCTATCTTAAAAAAATACTTTATTTAAAAGTTAGTTACTGTAGAAAAGCCGAAAAACAGCTTTTAAAAACTGAAAAGAACAAGGCCTTTGTTTGCCACTAGACATCAACCTTACCTGCTTCTGCACAGAAGCTACTCTATTCCCTGCGTCAACATGGAATTCTTGCTCTACCGATCCAAACCTGTGCATTCCGATTGTACCTTTTTTCTGGCGCGCAGATTTTCGCTGCCTCTCACCACAAATTTGCAATAGATTGTGACAAACATCTGTTACATGGGTATGCCAAATTACGTAGCCTGTGACTGAGGTCGGGTATACCGATTCAAGTAGCTTGTAAAAGCTGTGTTGCAACGTTTTGTTTGCCTTGACGAGTAGGTACATCAATGTGCACTTCTGTTGGGACATTTGTACGTGCATTGTTTGGCGAATTGGGCCATATTGACCTGTCAAAACTCAAAAAGAAACATAAAAAAATAACATGAGTGTTTGGTGAGATCTAACAAAAACATCATAAAAACAAATATATTCTTACAAAACTATTAAAAAAAACTGCACTTTAGAACTAGTTTCGTAAAGCATACTTGTTCTTACCAATCGTTTCAAATAACCACACTTCTGTCAACTGCAATATTTTGATAGGGTGACCCCATATGTCTTGAGACTCCATCACGTAACCCCGTTACATTGATGCAAAGGGTGTTGCTGTAGCCAACTAACATGGAGGGTGCTGCTGCGTAACCAACTGATATGGAAAGTGTTGTTTGCTGCTGGATAATCTGATGGAGCATGAGAAGAACACTATGTTACAGGAGAAGGAAGTTGAGTTGCAGTGAAGTTGATCACATGCCAGTCGGTTGGCCAAACCCTAGTGCCCTCTATGCCAGCATAACATGGTTAGGTGTTGGAGTCTGAATGATATGCGGGTCCACCCTATCAAAACGGTTATAAACTGGTAGAAGTGTGGTTATTTGAAACAATTGATTAGAATAAGTGTGGTTTTGTGAAAGTAGTTTTAAAAAAATAGTTTTCTGGTAGTTTTGAAATAATAAGTGTGTTCTCATAAAATTTACTCAAAACCGAAATATGTCTAGTGAATCAACAAGATAGTGTGGTCTAGGCCTGGCCAAGTCTACTGGCTTGGGCTGGGTCAGCAATATTTCATTTGCCATCTTAGCTACCTGCCTAATGGGCCTCCTCCTGCGTAACGGGTTAGTTTGCCACTAAACTTCTCTTCAATGTTTCATGGCGAATTTTAGTCGCCGAATGGGCATGCAGTAGAAGAATCCACGAAGCCTCGCTGGAACTTTGAAGGTTTTCAGCAGTCCTTTCGAAAAGCCTTTTCTTTTTGGAACGTCAGGATTTCGCTGAACCTCTTCGATGATTCAAAGTTTTGGAAGTTTCGAGTAACTTCACTAGAACTTGAGACTCTCTTGTAAACTCCACCTAACTTTGTCGTGACTGTCATGGATGTATTGTTTGGAAGTTTCTTCAGTCAAAGTCGTCACAGCATTTTCCACACGAACGCTAGTTACGCTCGATGGTTTGAATGGCAGCTCTAGCATTGTTTTATCTGAAGGACTCTTGTGAGCTGAACTGCTAACTCCGGTAACAGGCACAAAATTTTTTAGTGACCTCTGTCTTTTAGTTAGTGGTTTTTAATTAAAATTATATTGTAGTGATTGTTAATATTTTCTGAGTCATTCAATTGAAGGAAAATATGAAAAGCATTGGTATATCACTACGAATAATGAAAAGAAAAAAAAGAGGAAAAACAAAAAAGCTAAACTTAAAAAACCAACGCATTCATCCTAAACTGAAGTCGAACGAACGGGCAAAAATAATGAAAGCACAAAACCGACTGGTTCTTTTTCAATCGTAAATTGTGACCATCCAGCTCGGAAAGGAGTGGAGTATAGCAGTAGTAAAAAGCAAGGCATTTACACCATCCTGATTCCTGCCGCCGTCCTAGCTCCTGCCCCGCGAGCCGAGCCGAGCCGTGCCCACAGCGCACGCGGTGGTGGTCCACCCCGCGGCGGGGGCACGCGCCTCCGGATTCAAAATTTCGCCGAGCCGCAGCGCCCCCACCCGCCCCCCGCGCCGAGGCCACCGACCGCGCACAGGAGGCGCACCGTGCGACGCCCGCCCGCGGACGCGCCGGGCTAGGCGCCTGCCTGCCAGGGTCGGGGAGTAATGGGTGGCAAGCGGGAGAGATTTTGTAACGCCCCCGTTTCCAGGGGCGCGTACGGACACGGCACCTCGCAACTATTCACGCATGAACAGTTATGAAGTGTCGCGCAAGAGTATACCATCGCATGCTTACGACAAAAGTCCAGCATATATTTCACATACGGATTAACATCCATTTTTCAACAGCGGGGCGTGCAAGCCCAAAGTATACTTACATCACAAAAACACCAGAATCCGCTCGAGCGCGGCCAAGACCTAAAGCCACGGGTCCTTGTCGAAGAAGAGACCTTCCGGGGCTTCCTCAACGGGGAGACCTTCACCTTCGTCTTGATCCTCTAAAGAAGGGCAAAAGCAAGCCGTGAGCCAATCAACCGGCTCAGCAAGTCCCAAAGGGACCCTAACTTATTACATGCACGGAACATCAAGGGAAGGGAGTATATTTGGTTTATTAACTTTGAGTGGATGCAGTTTTATTTGCAAACATTTTTAGAAGACGGACCCAAAACTACTCCTCAAGAACTCAGGGGTTTCATGAAATTTCAATTAACCAACTAATCAAGTTAAACATTTACAAAACTACTTAAGCTTTGCGGCTGGAATCACCCAAGTGACACAGCTCCAATAACCGGGAGCACGGCGTATTCGAATACCATTTATTAGACTCTGCAGAGTTTGCTCAGCTTTACCCACACGATCCCTTAACTCCCGCGACAGAGTTAAGAAAGCCAGGTCGTTTCACTGCTCAACTCTTTATATAGGCTCTACCCGGTAGAATTCACTCGGGTCTGGCTCGCTCACACACACACACACAAAGAAAAGAAAACGGTGCCGCTTCGAGTGAACTCTACCGTTGTTAGGCACCCAATCACGGTCTGCCTAACCTTTGTTACCCAAACACCTTCTCCACAACACCTGTAGAGTTTCAATCGAGTTGAGCAGCTACTAAACCAGTGTTGATAAGTCAACTCCTGTGGTTGAGCGGTCACCATGTCAATTGCTCAGCGTAAGGGTCTAGTCCTTATATTTTTCCCCCGGAGTCCGCAACCCCGGCCAGGTCCGCAACCTGCAACCCAGGGTAAGAGGCGGGCGAAAACCGTCTCGCGGCGCACCACAGCCCCCCTTACCCTATCTTACACGTCGACATACTCCGCCCTAGGGCACGGCATCCCATACTACCCTGCCCTAGAGTCGGGTTTTCCAAATTCTATTGGCCCGCAGCCACAACCTTAACAGTGTAAGACTTTGCATGATAATAATAACTTACAATTTATCTAGAATAACAGATAATTAATTCTAGGGTTACAAAGGCATGGCAACAAATTTAACGGGGCATTTAACGGTGGTAGGATTAACTACATAACATGTCATTCTAAACATTTTATTTTATTTTGAACTAACATTTCAGAACTAGCTCAATGCAAATAATGTATTAACATATTTAAACATTATGGGATACAATATGATCAAAGGATTTGGGACTTGCCGTAAACCGGGACGAACTCGGCTAGCTCGAACGAAGAACCTCCTGGCTCCTGAAACTGCACTTGAACTTCCGGGGTCTTCGAAACTAGCGTAAACATACAAAATAAATAAATCCGGCTTGAGACTAATCAAGCGAGGGAAAATAAACTATTTAAAAAGGAGTAAAATGCATAAATCTCCAAATGGGGAATTTTAGGAATTTATCTGGGAGGAATTTGTGGAAGTGGAGGTCACCAATGGGTCTGGAATATTATTTGGAGCAAAGTGGTGAAATTTGGGAATTTTTGGGATTTTCTGTGATTTTCTAGGATTTATTTGGATTTCCTGGGATTTTAGAAAAGAATAAAACTCTGGAAAATGCTGTGAACAGTGATGGGCCGGCCTTCGGCTACAGTGCGGCCTGGCCCGGGGTTTGAACGCGCGGCCCGCGGGGTTTCGCGCACGCGCGCGCGGGAGAGGGAGATGGGCCGAGGGGAGACGGCCCGCCTGCGCTGCGCCCGCACGGCTCGGATGGCCGACGCGTGGCTTGGGGCGGACGGCAGCGGGGCGACGCGGGGCGAACGGACGAGATGGGCTGCGGGGCAGATCGGACGGCAGGGAACGGTGAGGGCGGGCGAAGCGGTATGAGGGAGATCCAACGGATGTGGGGCGGGAGTTTTAAGAGGATCGGACGGCTGCGGCTTGATGCCATCGGGCGGTCGACGTTAAAAGGCGACGGGGAGGATCGAGCGGCGGAGGAGGGGCCACGTCCCTCGTCTCCTACCTCTCGCCGGGCGCGCATGGCAAAAAGGCAGAGGGGCAGCGCCTCCGCTCTCCGGCGACAGCCATGGACTCCGGCGGCAAGGGAAGGTACCGGCGGCTAGCTCTCGACGAGGGAAACTCGTTTTGGGCGACTGGGAGGCAAGGGGATCAGAGGGGACGGCAGGAGGCAAAGAGGGGAGGTTCGGGTCCCCGGCGGTGGAGGGGGCTACCGGCGCCAAACGGGCCCAATCTGCGGCGGCTACACCGGCAGGGGAGGGGGAGGCTCACCTTGGCGGCGGAGGTGGGAGCTGCGAAGTCTCAGAGAAGGCTGGCCACGGAGAGGGGCGGCGGCCGAAAGGGGGCTTCGACGGCAGAGCTGCTCGGGCGATCACCGGGCCTGCAAGGGTTACCACGGCGGTCAGGGGATGGGGAGGAAGCTTCAACCGAATGCAATCGAGGAATGAAGGGAGGAGGAGGGAGATCCGAGTTACGGGGTCGCCGGCGCAGGGGACGATGGCGGCGGCGACTGGAGCGACGGGGGTTCAATCGGTAGCTCGGGGAGCTGCACGGGAGTGATGGGAGGAGAATGGGGCAGTGGAGCCGCTCGGGAAGCAAAGGGGGTAGGAGAGCAGCGGGGAGGGGGTTTTATACCCGAGCGAGGGAGGAGGAAAGCTTCGGGGAGAAGGCAACGGGCGCGGCCGGAGGTCAACAGGAGCTGGTGGGGGGTGTCTTCTCCGCGGGATGGAGGTGACGGGGTGCTGCCAGGGGAGTAATGGCGACTGGACGGGAGAGGGAGTAGGTGGAGCTGCGGCATGGGCGGAGGAGTGCGTCCGCGCGCGGAGAGGGAGTAGACGGCCGCTGGCAGGTGGGGTCGGGGCAGAAGAATGGCGACACGTGGAGCGGAGATGCTGCCAGTTTCGGTCCGGGGCGGCGGGGCGCGAGAGGGATCCGAGGGCGGCGTTGAGGCGGTGCGGGGCGACGCAGGCGCAGCGCTCCGCGCGTGCGCGAAGAGAAAGCGGGCAAGAGCCGGGGTGCCAGCGGGCAAGGGGGAGCGGAGGGAGGCGCTGGGCGAGGGAGAAGGCGGGGTCGGGGTGGCGCCAGCGCAAGCGAGAGAGAGGGAGGGGGCAGAGGCGCCAACGGGAGGAGGGAGCGGGGAGGCGCTGCGGGAGAGGGGAAGGAGCCAGCGGAGAAGGAAGCCGGGCAGCGGGGAAAACGGAAAGGGAGGCGGGGCGCCAAGCCAAGGAAAAGGCGTCCGGCCGAAAACGGAAAGCGGATTCCGGCAAAACTTTCCCGAAAAGGAAAGCTTTCAAAATTCACTCAAAAATGCAGCAAAAATCACAAATTTTTCTGGTTTTGAATTTTGGGGACTTTTCAACCTACCCCCCTTAAAAGAACTTGGTCCAGGGAGTAAGTTGGGGAAATCCCGCTGCAAGTCTGATTCTCGTTCCCAAGTGGACTCATCCGCTGTATGATTCTTCCACTGTACTCTGCAAAACCTGACATTCTTGTTTTTGAGCTGCCTCTCTAATGCTTCAAGTATTTGTAGTGGTTCTTCAGCATAGGTGCAGTCATCTTGCAACTCAATATCTGACAATGGTACTTCATCTGTTGGTTGGCGTAGACACTTCCGAAGCTGGGATACGTGGAACACGTTGTGAATTCTGGATAAGTTGGGTGGGAGCTGCACTTGATAAGCTACTTCCCCAACTCTTCCAATTATCTGAAACGGTCCCACCTATCTTGGTGCTAATTTGCCCTTGACTTGAATTCTCTTGATTATCTTGAATGGGGTGACTTTGATATAGACGAAGTTTCCAACTTCGAAGCTCAAATCCTTCCTTCGGTCATCTGCATAGTTCTTCTGTCGGTCTTGTGCATTCTTGAGTCTGTCTCTGATGACTCTAACATGTGCTTCTGCGTCTTGAGCAATCTGAGGTCCTATGAGTTGTCGTTCTCCTGCTTCTGTCCAATTCAGTGGGGTCCTGCGTTTCCTGCCATAAAGTGCTTCAAACGGTGCCATTTGGACGTTGGCTTGGTAGCTGTTATTATGTGAGAACTGAGCAAACGGTAGGCAGGTGTTCCATGCTGCACCATATACGATTGCACAAGCTCTTATCATATCTTCTACAATCTGGCGGGTTTTCTCTGTCTGTACATCTGTCTGAGAGTGATACGCTGAACTGAAGTTCAAATTAGTGTCTATAGCTTCATGTAATTTCTCCCAGAACCTGGACGTAAACTGTGCTCCTCTAGCTGACGCAATCTTCTTCGGAACTCCATGGAGTGTCACTATTCTGGTCAAGTACAACTCGGCAAGTTTATCCTTCCCATAAGTTTGCTTGATCGGGAGGAAATGAGCCACCTTGGTCAATCTATCAACAATGACCCAAATAGCATCATATCCCTCACGAGTCTTGGGAAGTCCAGTGATGAAGTCCATGCCAATGCTATCCCATTTCCATTCGGGAATTGGCAAAGGCTGCAACAATCCCGATGGTTTTTGGTGGTCTATCTTGATCTGTTGACAGACATCACATTTAGCTACATACTCTGCCACTTCTTTCTTCATTTGGTTCCACCAATACCTCTTCTTCAAATCCTGATACATCTTTGGGCCTCCTGGATGAATTGAAAACTGAGATGAATGGGTTTCGGATAGAATCAACTCTCTTAACTCCTTCTTGCTTGGTATACAATAGCGACCACGGAAAGTGAGGATTCCATGCTCATCTATTGCGTACTCTGCTGACTCTTCTCCTTGAATATCCTTTTTCAGTTTTTGAATCTCTCCATCTTCATCTTGTGCTGCTTTAATCTGACCTGGTAATAACGGTTGAATTTCTAATGTTGTTTCTTCATCCTGTTCTGTGATCACCATGTTCAGCTGTAATATATCTCTCTGTAACTCTGGTGGGTACTCTGATCGACTGACTTTGCTTGGATAAATTTTGTGGCTAAGGGCATCGGCAATTACATTTGCTTTGCCCGGGTGATACTGAAGTTCAACATTATAGTCTTTAATCAACTCCAGCCATCTTCGTTGTCTCATTTTCAACTCTGGCTGTATGAACAGGTACTTCAAGCTCTTGTGATCAGAAAATATCTCACAACGATTTCCTAGCAGGTAGTGCCGCCAAAATTCGAGTGCATGCACCTTAGCTGCTACTTCTAAATCGTGTGTGAGGTAATTTTCTTCGTGTGGCTTCAGCTGTCTTGAGGTATAGGCAACAACTTTTCCGTCTTGCATAAGCACACAACCCAAACCTTGCTTTGAGGCATCGCAGTAAATCTGAAACTCCTTCTCTGGATTGGGGAAAATCAGCACTAGTGTTGTTGTCAACTTGGTCTTCAACATCTGAAAGCTTTCTTCGCATGCATCAGTCCACGTGAACGGTTTGTCTTTCTTCAATAATTGAGTGAGTGGACGAGATATTCTTAAGAAACCTTCTATGAATCGGCGATAATAACCCGCCAATCCTAGGAAATTCCTTACTTCAGTCACGGTCTTGGGTTGTTTCCATTCCATAACTGCAGATATCTGCTTTAACCTCTGCTGGATTGACTTTGACTCCTTCTCACTTGTACCTGCATATCATCATTGGGTATATGCTACAGGTTCACACTTAGCTGGATTATGCAGTACCAGGGCCACATATATGTCTGGGTCCGTTAAGATCAACTTCATTGTAACATGAACTTCTCATCCATTACATTTTACACAGATGGTTTTCATACATTTTCATAGTCTTGCCACAAGCCTTAGTTAAAGTAATTTACAGACATCCATTTAGTTCTAGCTTACAAAAGGATAACCAAAAGTACATCATCTCATTTCTTGTTCTGCCTAGCTCATATTTTCTTGACTGTATGTTGGCTTTGGGCTTGGAGTTTAGCTGCTTCTGATGACAGACTCCTCCTGGGACATTGATGCTTGTAGTGTCCATTCTCTCCACAATGGAAGCATGCGTCTGTCCTTCGTGGACAGCTGCTAGTAAGATGCTTGCCACCGCAGGTGAGGCACTTGATGGCGAGTGGTGAGGGAGTGGCATACTGCTGAGACTGTTCAGACTGGGTCTTCTCAGGGTAGGATTCTTCATCTTCCATCGGTGGCGGACGTGATGTTGATGTCTGCCTCTTTGCTTGCTTTCTAGCTTCTTCTGTAGGTAAGGACTTCAGTGGGCATTGGCAGCGGTAATGTCCATCCCGTTCACAGTGAAAACAAGCCGTTGGTGAAGGAGGCGAAGGCTGCTTTCGTTTCATAACTTTCACGTAACCTGGTCTTTCTTCTAATTGGAGAGCTCGATCAACTAGGCTTAATAGGCTAGAAAACTTCATGGACTGAAGGCGTTGTCTCATACTAGGTCGTAGGCCTTTCATAAAGCACTCCATCCTTCCGGCTTCAGTATCAATCTCTTCTTGAGCATACTGGGATAACTGATGGAACTGCTGTAGATATGCTGTGATGGAGTTCTCTCCTTGTTGAAGATCGAGAAAATCCTGATATTTTCCTGCGATAACTTCAGGAGGAATGCAGGCTTGGCGAAATCTCTTCACAAAGTCTTCCCAGGTAATGTCTTCCTTATTTGGGTGCATCCACTCGATAGCATTCCACCAAGTAATTGCGGGCTCGGACAACTGATAGGTGGCAAAGATAACCTTCTCCTTATTTGTACACTGGATAGTATTCATTCTTCTCTCAATATCTTGTAACCAGTCATCTGCATTCAGTGACCCTGTTGTTGAAGGGAATATCGGGGGTTGAGTTTGCAGGAAGGCTATAAACTTCAATGTAGTTGCGCTTGACGCTGTCACTGACTCTTCGGGTGTCACCTTGACAATAAACTGTGATAGTGATTCTCTTGGCTTTTCTGACATCTGGGCTTGATCTGTGGCAGGTGCACCCTGCCTGTTGGTCTGACCACTCTGCTGTGTTGGATCCATCTGCCAATTGGGAATTTGAGATCAGCTTTGCAGCGGCTTTGGAGAACAGGAGTAGATAAGTAAGACATTGAATTTTTAAGGTAAGTATAGGATGAAAAAGGTAAGAACGAGAGCGAAAAGGGGACAGGAGAAAGCTTTGAACTGAGAGGGATTACTGATAATTAAGCAAACAATATACAAGGATAATGAACATATATTTACAATATGCAAGTGGCACACAAACCTCTTAGGGTTCATGATTTCACCTGCTTTACATTACAAAAGCACCACTACTACTCAGGGTCAGTCTAGTCTAGCGAACGACGGCTACTCCTCCAGCTGCCGAGAAACGAAATTTTGAGGCTAGACGAGCAAAGCAGTAAACATTTTGCGAAAGTAAAACTTAAGCAGGAGTAAACTAAGATAGATAAGGTAGCAACAAGAGAGGGAAAAGACAGCAATAATACTTATATTTTTCGTAAATCCTTTTTATGGCTTTAAATTAAGTTTTGCGATAAAATCGGTTCCTAGTTTGCCTTAGGTCTCAACCTACGGTCAAGAGCCTGCTCTGATACCACTTCTTGTAACGCCCCCGTTTCCAGGGGCGCGTACGGACACGGCACCTCGCAACTATTCACGCATGAACAGTTATGAAGTGTCGCGCAAGAGTATACCATCGCATGCTTACGACAAAAGTCCAGCATATATTTCACATACGGATTAACATCCATTTTTCAACAGCGGGGCGTGCAAGCCCAAAGTATACTTACATCACAAAAACACCAGAATCCGCTCGAGCGCGGCCAAGACCTAAAGCCACGGGTCCTTGTCGAAGAAGAGACCTTCCGGGGCTTCCTCAACGGGGAGACCTTCACCTTCGTCTTGATCCTCTAAAGAAGGGCAAAAGCAAGCCGTGAGCCAATCAACCGGCTCAGCAAGTCCCAAAGGGACCCTAACTTATTACATGCACGGAACATCAAGGGAAGGGAGTATATTTGGTTTATTAACTTTGAGTGGATGCAGTTTTATTTGCAAACATTTTTAGAAGACGGACCCAAAACTACTCCTCAAGAACTCAGGGGTTTCATGAAATTTCAATTAACCAACTAATCAAGTTAAACATTTACAAAACTACTTAAGCTTTGCGGCTGGAATCACCCAAGTGACACAGCTCCAATAACCGGGAGCACGGCGTATTCGAATACCATTTATTAGACTCTGCAGAGTTTGCTCAGCTTTACCCACACGATCCCTTAACTCCCGCGACAGAGTTAAGAAAGCCAGGTCGTTTCACTGCTCAACTCTTTATATAGGCTCTACCCGGTAGAATTCACTCGGGTCTGGCTCGCTCACACACACACACACAAAGAAAAGAAAACGGTGCCGCTTCGAGTGAACTCTACCGTTGTTAGGCACCCAATCACGGTCTGCCTAACCTTTGTTACCCAAACACCTTCTCCACAACACCTGTAGAGTTTCAATCGAGTTGAGCAGCTACTAAACCAGTGTTGATAAGTCAACTCCTGTGGTTGAGCGGTCACCATGTCAATTGCTCAGCGTAAGGGTCTAGTCCTTATATTTTTCCCCCGGAGTCCGCAACCCCGGCCAGGTCCGCAACCTGCAACCCAGGGTAAGAGGCGGGCGAAAACCGTCTCGCGGCGCACCACAGCCCCCCTTACCCTATCTTACACGTCGACATACTCCGCCCTAGGGCACGGCATCCCATACTACCCTGCCCTAGAGTCGGGTTTTCCAAATTCTATTGGCCCGCAGCCACAACCTTAACAGTGTAAGACTTTGCATGATAATAATAACTTACAATTTATCTAGAATAACAGATAATTAATTCTAGGGTTACAAAGGCATGGCAACAAATTTAACGGGGCATTTAACGGTGGTAGGATTAACTACATAACATGTCATTCTAAACATTTTATTTTATTTTGAACTAACATTTCAGAACTAGCTCAATGCAAATAATGTATTAACATATTTAAACATTATGGGATACAATATGATCAAAGGATTTGGGACTTGCCGTAAACCGGGACGAACTCGGCTAGCTCGAACGAAGAACCTCCTGGCTCCTGAAACTGCACTTGAACTTCCGGGGTCTTCGAAACTAGCGTAAACATACAAAATAAATAAATCCGGCTTGAGACTAATCAAGCGAGGGAAAATAAACTATTTAAAAAGGAGTAAAATGCATAAATCTCCAAATGGGGAATTTTAGGAATTTATCTGGGAGGAATTTGTGGAAGTGGAGGTCACCAATGGGTCTGGAATATTATTTGGAGCAAAGTGGTGAAATATGGGAATTTTTGGGATTTTCTGTGATTTTCTAGGATTTATTTGGATTTCCTGGGATTTTAGAAAAGAATAAAACTCTGGAAAATGCTGTGAACAGTGATGGGCCGGCCTTCGGCTACAGTGCGGCCTGGCCCGGGGTTTGAACGCGCGGCCCGCGGGGTTTCGCGCACGCGCGCGCGGGAGAGGGAGATGGGCCGAGGGGAGACGGCCCGCCTGCGCTGCGCCCGCACGGCTCGGATGGCCGACGCGTGGCTTGGGGCGGACGGCAGCGGGGCGACGCGGGGCGAACGGACGAGATGGGCTGCGGGGCAGATCGGACGGCAGGGAACGGTGAGGGCGGGCGAAGCGGTATGAGGGAGATCCAACGGATGTGGGGCGGGAGTTTTAAGAGGATCGGACGGCTGCGGCTTGATGCCATCGGGCGGTCGACGTTAAAAGGCGACGGGGAGGATCGAGCGGCGGAGGAGGGGCCACGTCCCTCGTCTCCTACCTCTCGCCGGGCGCGCATGGCAAAAAGGCAGAGGGGCAGCGCCTCCGCTCTCCGGCGACAGCCATGGACTCCGGCGGCAAGGGAAGGTACCGGCGGCTAGCTCTCGACGAGGGAAACTCGTTTTGGGCGACTGGGAGGCAAGGGGATCAGAGGGGACGGCAGGAGGCAAAGAGGGGAGGTTCGGGTCCCCGGCGGTGGAGGGGGCTACCGGCGCCAAACGGGCCCAATCTGCGGCGGCTACACCGGCAGGGGAGGGGGAGGCTCACCTTGGCGGCGGAGGTGGGAGCTGCGAAGTCTCAGAGAAGGCTGGCCACGGAGAGGGGCGGCGGCCGAAAGGGGGCTTCGACGGCAGAGCTGCTCGGGCGATCACCGGGCCTGCAAGGGTTACCACGGCGGTCAGGGGATGGGGAGGAAGCTTCAACCGAATGCAATCGAGGAATGAAGGGAGGAGGAGGGAGATCCGAGTTACGGGGTCGCCGGCGCAGGGGACGATGGCGGCGGCGACTGGAGCGACGGGGGTTCAATCGGTAGCTCGGGGAGCTGCACGGGAGTGATGGGAGGAGAATGGGGCAGTGGAGCCGCTCGGGAAGCAAAGGGGGTAGGAGAGCAGCGGGGAGGGGGTTTTATACCCGAGCGAGGGAGGAGGAAAGCTTCGGGGAGAAGGCAACGGGCGCGGCCGGAGGTCAACAGGAGCTGGTGGGGGGTGTCTTCTCCGCGGGATGGAGGTGACGGGGTGCTGCCAGGGGAGTAATGGCGACTGGACGGGAGAGGGAGTAGGTGGAGCTGCGGCATGGGCGGAGGAGTGCGTCCGCGCGCGGAGAGGGAGTAGACGGCCGCTGGCAGGTGGGGTCGGGGCAGAAGAATGGCGACACGTGGAGCGGAGATGCTGCCAGTTTCGGTCCGGGGCGGCGGGGCGCGAGAGGGATCCGAGGGCGGCGTTGAGGCGGTGCGGGGCGACGCAGGCGCAGCGCTCCGCGCGTGCGCGAAGAGAAAGCGGGCAAGAGCCGGGGTGCCAGCGGGCAAGGGGGAGCGGAGGGAGGCGCTGGGCGAGGGAGAAGGCGGGGTCGGGGTGGCGCCAGCGCAAGCGAGAGAGAGGGAGGGGGCAGAGGCGCCAACGGGAGGAGGGAGCGGGGAGGCGCTGCGGGAGAGGGGAAGGAGCCAGCGGAGAAGGAAGCCGGGCAGCGGGGAAAACGGAAAGGGAGGCGGGGCGCCAAGCCAAGGAAAAGGCGTCCGGCCGAAAACGGAAAGCGGATTCCGGCAAAACTTTCCCGAAAAGGAAAGCTTTCAAAATTCACTCAAAAATGCAGCAAAAATCACAAATTTTTCTGGTTTTGAATTTTGGGGACTTTTCAGATTTCTCCCGAGATCCGGTGGTACTTCGGGCGCTACGGCGGCTCCCGGCCGCGGATTTGCGGAACAAGCCCTTACGTTGCCTGAAATCGCACAGATATATTTTGCAGAGGGTAGGGACGATTGGCTACTGTAATCATTATAAAACTATGTTCTTTATGTCTTTTGAGCTGGTTTTTGGTTTTGAATTCTTTCAGTAATCACTGGTTTTTAGTCTTGACTTCTTTCAGTAATTACGATTTATTAGATTAATAAGCTGTAGTCCAAAAGATTAGATCCCAAAACTCACAATCCATATGTCATAGGTTCAAATTCTAAACAAATAAAGTGAAAAATTCACATAAATAACTCACCCAACTGTGATTGGTGAGAGTTAAATTCTGATCATTAGCTAGAAAAATAAGATATCACACTGCTAAGTTATGCTATGGTTGGCGAAATCGCACGGATACAGATTGTTAGACATTCTTGCACCAATTAGCTACACTAATTGCGTTGTACCGTTGGGCAAATGCAATGATGAATACAATGATTGCAAATCACGATCAAACCTACACCAAAGCTTATGTTGGAAGATATTAAACCCACCATCAATGTTTCCATTAGTCCTGTCTTGCGTAAACCTAAACTGAAAACACACTCTTTCTGAGCAATATCTGACAAACAGTAACAACCAAATATCCGCTTTGCAACTTCAGTACAGTTGTTGTGATGCCATATGCAAACATCCATATATCTTGAGCCAGGTTCGAATATGATTGGATACGTACTAAATACAATGACCATGCATTTTGGACAGTGTCTGATGACTTTTAATATGTTTTTTGAGATGTAGGCGCTACCTTAGACGGTGTATGCGTGGATGAACTCAAGAAGCTATTGAAGAAGTGGCTTCGAGAAACCGCTCTATTTATATTGGCTTTTGGAGAAACCAAAGACAAAAATAATAGAGACAATTTGGAGGAAGATATTAATTCATTTCGATTAGATTCGGATAACCACATGATTCATGCGTCAACTTGACAAATGACAAAACTTATCAAGTCGCATAAAACACTATAAACTATTGTAATGTGTTAAAATAGATTCAATAAATAATATTTGACACTACGGCTCAATCTCGCGGGTGCTATGGGTGTTATTTTTAAAGTGAATGTGAAGAAGTTATGAGAAGTCTATTAATCTTTTTGTAAATCACAGTAAAGTTAGATACATTCATTTGTCCATGATTGTCCTATTATTTCATTTCATTCTTTGGAATGTACTAATACATTCGTTTGCAATTTGAGAAAAAAGTAGCCAAACTCCAAAATATCCAAAATGGTACAGCCAAACAAATCTACCATAACCCAGCACATGGCCAGATGCAACCCCCGCACCAATTTTATTTTTTATTATTTAGAGTCCAAGTTTACAGTGTATGCCCCACATAACAAAAAATAATACTCCCACATACTAAGAACTACATTTATGTTAAGAAAAGAAGGTTTAGGCCATGTTCTTTTTCACCTTTTTGCTTTAACTTTTGGCTTTTCTGTACTAACTAGCTTTTAAACGGAATGTCTTTTCAAGATGAGGTCTACTAGTTAATTATAGTACATACTGTACTGACTTCATTTATATTGACAAAAATCACTCGTGAGTTTTTGTTACTTTGTAATCTATCGCATGAACAACCCAAAAAGCCACAAGCTGCAGGCAAAAGCCAGTCAAAAAAGAACAGGCCCTTAAACATGTTGACAAATAGGGAAAGAAAAGAAAATAAAAACATATAGGATGTTGATAAAGCAAGACACTCCAAAAAATATATAAGTTGAAGTTGCCACGACACAACATATCTACCAACGGTGAAAAGAGAATAAAATAATATAAGCTACTTGAAACGATCTAGCGTACGCTACCAGCCGATCCAACCCCAAACCAATGTCAGCTCAAGGCTCAAGAGTCCAAGCTAGCACCAACCCTAAACCGACCAAGTAGGCAACACCAGTTCCACATGATACCTTACATACCTTCCCCTACTCCCCATGCCACAAACGCAACCTTTGATGAGTTAGTCCTTTTGTCTACAGTGGTGACGGCCCGACGCCGGAGCTGCCGTCATCCAAGAGCACACCGACTGCTTCTCGCCTACACATGCATGCATTGGATTCGAATGGTATGGTTAGATTTCTCGCTGTGTTAATCTCACTGCGTGTGCATGCAAATAGAGTAAGTCTCGGTGTATGTATCATTGTATGCAGTATGACCGACGGTCACACTAATAGGTGAGATTGTCCACTGACTCCTTACTTTAAAGTTCAACGATCTTCGTAACTAACGAAGTAACGATCAACCGATCAAAAATAGGTACTAAATTTTGTAATATAGATTTTAAGGTTTCAATTATATGATGTTTAAAATATTTGTGGGTTTAGAATGTTTCAATTTTAGTGTTTAGAATATCCAGTTCCAATTTTTAATATTTATCATTGAACTTTATCATAAAATTAGTTGATGTTATAAAATTTAGAATGCATTACTATCTACTATATTATTGATGAAAGTATTGATAAGTACATGCATGAAGCATAAGGCCCCTATGTTATTTTGATAAGTATTGATAAGTACCTTGTTGAATATAATTGTTTAATTATCAGTGGTATCGCAACAAGAGTGGGCAAATGATTATTGGATTTGAATTAAAGTGCAGATTTATATAGAGAAAACAATTATCCGAATGTACAAAAAATATATTAAAAAACCATATTTGTCTATATGTATTTAAGAGGGATCATAATACAATTTCGGATGGGAAAATGGAAACCACGCCCGCATTTCGTCGGACTCAGCAACCACATGTTTCAAATACTCCTTTTGTTCCACTATATTTATTCATATCCCACTATCCATATATACCAAAAAACATTATATCTAAAAAAATATTATTTACAAAGTAAACATATATACCCTTATTAAATAACATAACACAAACACTTAATCTCTTCCGAAACATTCTAATAGAGAGTGAAAATGACCTCCACCACGTAAAAAAAAAAGTTCTTACCATTTCAGTTCTAATCTAGATCTAACTAGGCACTAGCAGACGTTCTGTTTTTTAGGAGAATCTCTTCGAACATTAGTGCAGGTTTCTTCACCAAGAAAGTACCAGGAAGACGCACGGGACGACGAGCGCAACAAAGCGCAGACAGGACAGGAGGAGCTTCACCCACAGGGCCATGGACGAAATATCGCAGGAGTCGGGGGGGCAAATCCCCGGAAAGGCTAACGTTAACCACCGAGGCGCGTTATAAGTACGGAGTGGGGCTGGGCCAAGGCCCGTCTCCATCCCACGCTCCGAGAGCTCCAGAGGTCGCATCCACCGCGCCGCCTCCCCCACTCCCCACCAAGTATCCCCGGCCCGGCGGCCCGTGCCGCCTGCCCCATCCCGCCCGGTCGCCTCGCTTCCTGCTGCTCATCGCCGCCGCGGGCAGAGATGGGGTTCGTGTCCTTCGCCGGGAGGGTCCTCTTCGCCTCCGTCTTCCTCATCTCCGCCTACCAGGAGTACGCGCCTCCTCTCAACTCCTCCTCCTCATCCTCCTCCATTTACCCTCATTGTCGTCGTGCTTGCTTGCTGGGTTCGATTTGAGGTCAGATTCGTTAGATCTGGTGCGGCGTTCGCGGAATCCGGGGGATACTGGGGGGTGGGAGCGCCCCAAGTGCCTGGATCTCGCGGTAGTTGGTTTGTTCTGTGGGGGACTGGGGGTCCCGGGGTGTGAAGCGCATGGATCTGGTGGGACGTTTCATTGTGGCCCATGAAAATGGCCAAAATTTGGTTTCTGGTTGTTTTGATCTAACCTTGGGCTGCTGAACTGTGGCATTGATCCGTGGATTTAGAGAGAAATGAAGTAGAGTTTTCTGTAGAGACTAATTTCTCAATATTACTTCGTCTGATTTGGTGAGCGTTGGACTTGCTAGCTTGTTTTAAGTGTGATTGCTCTAGTGGTACGGTAAATATCGTGTTACCAGTCAGCTTAGATGTCCCAGAATAGCCAAAATTTCAAATTGGGCTTTGTTTCATCTTGTCCTTCGGCCGAATGAGACATCGGATCATTATATTTTCAATTTTTCATGATCGATGCATGCTAGAGTTGTTAGATTGGTGCATGCCAAAGCTGACATCTTTGTTGCTGGGCTTTGGTTCTTTAGATGCCCGATAATTTGGACCATTCCATTTTGAATTTTCTGCGAAGATGCCGTATTCTAGAGCGAGTCACAGCACCGCTTGGATTTGTGCGATTGTTGCTGGAATTAGTGCCGACAGTCACGTAGTGTTTACACCTAAGTTACTGCTACAAAAAGATTTAAGGGGAAGAATTTTAAAAGTTAACAGCTAATATGGAAGTTTTTAAACTAGCGAGGTTGCCATTTATAAAGTAGCTAGTTCTGGGCTATCTTTGGATGTGACATCAGGCCTTTTTCGGAATTATTACTCCCTCACACATATTTCGAAATTCAAGGTTTCTTAATTTTGACTAACAACTAGTCCAACAGTATACGGCTATACGCACACATATGTGTGCGTATGTGCATATAGATGTGTGTACATATACATGTGTGTATATATATGTGCGTGCGTGTGGGTACACACATATAGGAAAAATGCCCTTTACTCCTTGTGTAGTTACTCGCACCTTTGATATACCACTTAAATAAACTTGAAATACTCTTTTATCATTTTGGGTACACTTATATACTAATTACAAGATACTCCAATGTGGTACACAAGAAAAAATTGCAAGGTAGTCCATGGTTTTTAGTGTATTTTGCAAATACCTTCATATTCACACATAAAATGGAGTATGTCTAGAAAAATATACATACCATCTCTGGAAAAGCGTACATACCACCTAGGTGGTCTTATATACTTATATACTATACGTACACACCCTTCGTTGCTTGAGATACTTCCTACGTTGTAAGTAGTAACTACTCTCGGAAGTAGAAAAAAGCTTTTATATGTAGGTAAATCAGATGAGACACCTGGGTGTCTAAGCACCCACATTAAAAACGGTCCCATACACGTGTATGATTGATAATTCTTTTTGGAGTTTGGGTATGAAAATGTTTTATACCCTTGATATATTTATGGTAAGTGAGTTTTGAACTTAGTTTGAACTACTTTTGAATTTAACATGACTATAGTGAGTATATACTATGAAACTAATTAAACTGAAGTTGAATTTAATTTTTTCGGAGTTTGATATCTCAAATACACTTTTTTATTTGTATGTGAAGATATCCACGTCAAACGTGTGGATATCAAAGGACATCAACAGGTATTGATTTGGGTGTCTAGGTACCATAGTAGGAAAAATATATTCTACTCCCGGGTGTAGTTACTTCCATCTAGATATGCCACCTAAATGAACTTAACATACTTTTTTATCATCTTAGGTATACGTATATACTAATTCTAAGATACTCTAATGTAGCTTGGTTGAAAAAAATTCATTGGAGCCTTTTATTTTTGTTATATAACCCTTTCCATATATAAAAGGAATATATACAAAAATTATTCTATAAAAGTGGTTTTTGATGAATTTTTTCATGGAACCCACTTAGGAGTATCTAATAATCATTATTAGAGCATGCTTAAAAGGATAGAGGTATTACAACATCATTTAAGCTGTATATGAGAAGTGGTAGTATGTACTCCTAGGAGTATGGAATCATTTTCTTATATATGACATACAAGTGATACTGTTGGATTTGTATTTAAAATGACTTTCTTATTGTTATGATTTTGTAGCTATGAACAAACTGTTATAAAAGAAATTTACAATCAATGCTCAATTTTAGAGACCGCACGACCGCACCAAGTTAAACCGTGCCTTACAATTTTCTACGGAGGGATTATTATTATTAGTTGCAAAATCACCAAAACCTTGCCGAGACTTCCAGATACCAAGCTTCTATCTTATTGAGGTGTCCCTGACCCTGACAGGCCTTTTCACTTGGAAGTGAGCCTGTTGAATGATTGGAGGTCCAGTAAAAAGAAGAGCTTGAATTTGGTGGGCGTAGTAGCAGCATTTATAAAATGTAACCTGAATGGATGGTTGATCCTGGCCAGCTTAAGAATTTGCTGCCAATTCACACAATAATGTTTGGTGAGGTCTACTAAACATGCATGCAATCTCTTGATTGACTGGGCGCTCTGATCATATGTGAGATGAAAGAGCCAGTAGATTGAAGTGCTAGTGATGGGATTGGCGATCTTGCATGTATTTAAAAGCTAGTAGGTCGACATAAATGTTTTACCATTTTATTAGATGTTCTTAATTTACCTGACTAGATGGATGATATGTATGTTGGTATTATTCCGCCCTTTTTATAGTGCTGTGTTAAGTATTGCAGAAAAGAATATTCCCTGAATGTATGTTCATTTTTTTAAAAAAGTTGTACTTGGTTCTGAATACAGGTTTAGTGAATTCGGAGCTGATGGTGGGCCAGCTGCAAAGGTCCTTAAGCCTAAGTTTAACATTTTTACCAAAAATATTTCTGCACATCTGGGAGTAGTTGTGCCACATGTTGAGGTGAGAATTTGCTTTTGCTCATGATATGGTTTATGTAGTCCTAATGTTCTCTAGTCATTAATTAGTTTTGCTTTCTTTTTTGAATTTATCCAGTTGAAGCATGTGATTGCTGCTACCATTGGTCTGAAGGGTCTGGGAGGTCTCCTTTTTATCCTCAGCAGTTCGTCCGGTGCTTATCTCCTGGTATATACTCAACAGTCATCATGCTATATCATAATTTATTTGTCTTAATCTTCACATTCACATTTATTCTGATGTTATTTTAGCACAGCAGTGTGAAATGATCTAAATTTCAAATTTCTAGAATCATGAAACCATTTTCTTGTGCTGGGTTATACTATATATGACACCACATGTACAAATGCCCTATTTCAAGGTGCTCTTGATAGGAATATTGTCATTTATGTGCGTTTCAGGAAAATTATCTACTGAATATTGTCCTGCAGAAAGCATTATCGTTTGGTCATGCCATGTTCTTTGATTTTCATTTGAATTTAAATGCTAGCAAATTCCGTGGGACTGGACTATTCACATATTTAGGGCTTATATATTTCTTTAGGTTTTAAATTTATTGAACCTGGTCACCAAGATGTTCTTTTACGTTTTATTTATGTCGTGGTGCTTTGTATCTAAGAACTGTTATATGTTGATACAACCAAACTTGTTATAATGGCACACCCCAGTTCATATGTTTATTTGATGAGTAATTTTAGCCATAAAGCTGTTTGAAAATAATTTATTTTAATGCAATCTCACCACATTTTTGATAGCTGGTTTGTTCCTCCAGTATCAACTGTCAAGTAATTTGTTCAGTGACTGATGACCTACATGTATTCCCATTACCAATTACTGTTGTTTCTCTTGGAACATTAGTAGTTGTTAGTTTTTTTGCTACAGATGATATTTGTTTTGGTTATATAAGAGATTTAACTGATGTTGGTGTAATGCAAGCAACACAATCTGATTTCCTAGTCTCTGAATAGCGTATTTTTAGAGTTTACATATAGTTTCCTCCAAGTTTTGGCCAGATATTGTTAGTGTTGTAGTGTTTTGGCCTTCTGGTATTCTGCTGGAGAAAATATTCAGTGATAACAATTCGACCCTTTATTTGGTTAAAGATGACCTATTTCACATAATTTTACTTAACCTGAGCTCTCTGCCCCCGTTGTTCCACCCATTGCCACTCTACAGAGTTGCCCTACGAAGTATACAGTGTCTGACTCGAGACTTCTATCTTGAGATAATGTATTAATATTTTTGTTACTCACCTTCCATTGATGTGCCCATATGGCTGTGTTATGAATCCTATGATCACTGCTGAATGATGGGATCTTACTTTATCTGGTGCTATGTGTTGTATGCTTCTGTACACATTTTGCTGCTTTCTGTCAAAGTTAGAACATCATTAGTTTGTAATTTCCTTATTTTACTCCTGTGGATACTGTGCTATGATAGATTACTAGATAAGTTGATCTAACTTTCGGGCCTCGGGTCTTACGAACTGCTGTTTGCAGCCTCCCTAAGCACTATGATATGTGCTAGTGTTCGTTGTGAATTTGAACCAATCTGCGGTGTTGGTTTGTTTCTGCAACCTCCTTGCACACTATCTAATGAAGTTTTTTTTCCCTCTGCAGTTGCTTTACCTTGCTTTTATCACACCTGTTGTCTACGACTTCTACAACTATGACATGGAGAAGGCTGAATTTGTCCAGCTCTTTATCAAGTTCACGCAGGTAAGGATGCAAATTTCCACCTGTTTGCAGGTCTGTCAAACAAAGAATACTCTATCATAGCTGAATAACCCATGACCCCTTGTGATTGTAGAATCTGGCACTCTTCGGGGCTCTCCTCTTCTTCCTGGGCATGAAGAACTCCATTCCCAAGAGGCAGGCCAAGAAGAAGGCGCCCAAGTCGAAGACAAACTAGGGTGTCTTAGATAGTCGCAGACATAGCGGCCTCAGGCCGTGTGGGGAGACAGTCTATTTTGAAACACAAGCTACAGTACCAGTGTCGTTGTGCTGCCCTTGCATATCTCGGATCCTTTTTTGAAGGGAGCCCTAATGAGGTGTGAGTGGAGGGGATAGGTGACTAGATTGTACCATTATGTACTCGCGATTTGTTTGTTAAACTAGGCTGCCAAGGGTTAAGATTATCCATTTGTTTGTTATGCACCCAATCTTATTGCTGATGCAAAAGATTGCTAGGGTTTCTTTGCTTGGGCATTCTTTTTGGTGTTGTCTCAGCTACCTTGTGCGTTCCTATTTGCTGCTTGTTGTAAGTTGAGCGGACTCGCAGAATCCGAGGAGGCCATGTCGGGGTCTATGCCTATGCGTTCTGGAATGCGTGGAATTCAATTCACCGGTGGCTCCGTTGGCGCTCTGTGTTGTGCGAGAGAGGATGGCCAAGTCTCATGCTGGGCTTCGTCACGCGAGCCCTTTGTGATTGCTGAGCGCAAACCCTGAAAGGCAAGGCGTCGGGTGTATTAGAGCATCTGCAATGGGTCTATAGCAGCTCTCTACAAGAGAGTCCATATCATCAACTGTCCTACGTGGAAGATATTAAATGAAGAAAGAGAACGCAGCTCTCTACAGCTCTAGAGATAGTCTATAGCGACAAACGAGGCAGCCTCCATAAATTCTGTGTGTGCATGTAAGCATCAAATAGCTATCTTTATAGATAGTTCTTTAGAATGCTAACTTTAGTGTGTACTATATAGATGATATGGAAATCTTATAGTTAGTTACTAGCTATAACCATTAGAGATGCCCTTATCTGCTGTCATGCTCGTGTTCTGCGTACAGGGTTCTACAACGAGCTCGTTGCGGATTATGAGGACCTAATGGTCTAATGCCTAGGCCTTACGACGATGATTACTGGATAGGAATGATTTCCAATAGGCAATAGGTGACTTGATGAAACGTCTGGAGAGTCCCATGACAGTTGCGTCAGAACTTGGCCTTTCTTGGGCTCTTGGCACAAGTCTCGGAAGATGAGTAAGCTCGCCTCTAAAAAGAAAAGAAAAGCAACGCATTCTGGGACCTGGAGGATGCCTTGAGTCAGTCAGCAAGAAATGTACTACTGCTAGGTAATAAGCCTGAAGTTCCACGGAGGCTTTGTCCCCGGACCGGCAGTGAAGTCCACCGTAAAGGAAACGCCACAAGCTGCTGCACTCTTTGAACGCGGTTTCGCAGTGTTGCTGCATTTGTCGCACGTAGCCAGTCCACCATTATCAGGCAAACCGAGAGCGTCAAGTCTAAACGGCACGGCAAATGCTTCCCTCCTCTGAAAGTGAAGAAAGCAAATGTGTCAACCTCTGGGCGAGTAGCATCATGTCCCGGCTATTCTCCAACATTGCTAGGCGCGTTTCACTATGGTGCAATCGGAGATACCAACAGATATCTCTCCTCCTATACCATATTTTGTATTTTTTTTTATTAGATTTAGAGTTGAGATATAGATAATATCGGATACTTATTTCTCTAATCTGTATTCGTGCTACAAGTTTTCGGATAGTTGGTCGGAAATTATCCGCTTCTTTTGCATTCCTACACAGAATATTGGATAATAGAAATGCAATTAGAGCAAACACAGAGAGACTAATTATCGAGATATCGAAGAAAGAACACTCAATACTCTCTGTTTATTTAGACACGACTATCCACCATCTATTATCTTTTTTTAAGTGAAGCTATAGTAAACTTTTTTATATCACTTGACATATAGATATATATGGACGGATATTATTCATCCCGTATCTTATTTCGTATTTTTTTCTCACTGGAGTTGGACACGGATAGTGTCGAATAACTATTTACTCATTTCGTATTCGCTCCACGAGCTTTTGATTGATGGATCAGATGAAAATATCCGCTCTGTTTGCACTCCTGTATGTCCCCCAGACTTCACCAACCGGCCGTGGACACCAACATGATTGCCTAGTTGGCTGTATCTCTAGGGCTCTGATCAACTCGGCTTCGGCTTCTGGCTTCTGGCTTATTTTTCACTATTCATAAGTTTCGTCTTTTTCTGAACTTTTGGCTTTTTGTTGAGTTTTTTTGCTGGTTCTTTTTTTCCCGTATTTGTTTGTATTATACGTAATGGGCTAACATATTTTTTATTTTTAAATTTTTTTAAATTTAATTATGCTAAATAAGTCTCTGTCAGCTACAGTGTTTTCAGCCATAAGCTATGAGGCTTTCAGCCGAACCGATCACCACCTAGAATGTTCCACGTGCAAGTGAATTTGAGTGGTTTAAACTTTTGGATGAACTGGTCGATATGTCAACACGGATATAACTAAAAACGTTGAAGGAAGAACGGAGCGCGGTGGTGTGTAACGGCGTTTTTCTTTTTTCCCTACTAACTCACATGCATGATGTAACGACAGTGTTTCACGGCAAACAGCGACTTAATTCAGACAACAGGTTCATTCATGCATGGCCAAGGTAATTAGTAGATCCATGCGTCCAAAAGGCCGGCCAAGTCTTTGGTCCTCTAATACGGCCAAATATTCCATAGCGGCCAACCTTACTCAAGTTTCGAGTTTTAAAACTCTCTCTTGTTTGCCACGGCCTAACGGCACCAAACTGGAGTCCTTGTCACGAACTCTTGCTTGCATTGGACGTGGGACTCAGCATGAAGCGACTCCATCACTTGTTCTCTTGCGCCCAGCTACTCTAAATTGACCAATTAACTAACATTAATTACTCAAATACTATCAAGTCACAAAAAGATGCAGCATCACATATACTATCGTCATTAATCTTGTTAGTTACAATTTGTTTCGGATAGTTTTAGAGGGGGTTGGAAGGCCTGTCTGCACATCAAACTACATCTACTTACACGCTTAATTAGTTACATACTACACGCTCGGCAGAAAACAAAGCAAAATAAAGGAAACGCTTCTTAATGGAATCATTCTTGAGCCTCTTCGTGCAGAGAGCGACGCGGTTGCGTCGTGTCCGGCGACCGTCGGGCAGGGCTGGCCTGCCCTGTCCCCCAATCTTTGCTCTCCAGACGCTACGTCGCCGTGCACGTACGACCGATCGAGCCCGCGAAAACCAATCGATTTAGTTTAAGGAGATGCGTCATTGATCGTTGGAAGAACATGTGATATAGATTGCCCTGTTTCGTGTTAGTTTGGACAGTGACAAGGGACCTAATTAAACGGCTAGCTAGGGAGAGTGAACCAACACTCCAACCAATTGACCAGCAAGAGAGAGGTTCTTTAGGTGGTGAGATTCATTTGCCGGGTTAAACCTGGGTTCTACTTATTTGAAAGGCTTCCTGTACCGTAACCGAGAAAAGTTACGTCAGGGACATGTATTATATTGGATATATTGCGGCATAACACGCGATGAAGAACCTTAAGCTTGAGTCTTCTTGATAGTTAAAAAGCTTCATCTGTTCCACATTGTTCAGAACTGCATCATTGTGATTAGGCTTCTTCCATGTTGGAGGCTGATTGGTCTTGAGGATGTCTACAAATCGAATACTACTACACTAGTTAATAAGCTGGATCCACGTAGATCGATGATGCGCTTTTATCCGCTATATTACGATCACACCGACATATCAATGACCATTTCCTGAAGACTTGAAAAGTTCAAATCATTCAAGCCAAACGCTCTTTGTGGGCGATCTGACGTATATGGCATTTTAGGCAGTGCGTTGTCCTTCACTGACACAGCAGAGACCAAGAACTAGTGTTTTTCAAGACTGAACTGTCGCTGAACTATATACGTGTTTGATACTTCTAGACGACACTGCATGCGACAGAAAACGGCGTTCATTTCCTGTAGACGCTCCCTTGTATGTTTTCAAGTCCTTCCCTCATCTTTTGCGGCGAAAGTTACACGAACACACCATGCAACGACGTAAATCCTTCAAGACCAACATTTTGGCTCCATTGTACTCACTGTACTACATTGGGAAGAAACTGCAATAAACAACACCAACTGTGCCTATCGTCATTACTAGCTGTTTCTTACCGGTCATGCCACATAGGAGAGATTAAGAACTGACGAGCAACTAGTATATAAACATATGTACATACAGATAACAACTGCCAAAAAATTCCTCTTATCTTTGACTATATCAATGTGGACCTGGATTCATGAGGATATATCTAGCGTTACTAACATACTGTAATCGGCAGCATATCATTAGATTGTGCAATGAGTTAGTTGTAATAATATCGCGATGATTCTAAGAAAGGAGCGACTCACGTCCAGACGTTCGATCTGGACGTAGACACCGTACGCTGTGTTTTACCCTAGGGTTTGTCCATGAGTAATTTCCACTGTTCAATTCCTCCTAGCAAAAATACACCGCATCCACCCCTGCTTTCTTCTCGCGCTCACTCGTGGGGCAGTATTGCGTGGCCGGTAGCAACAGCATGACTCACGAGCTCAAAATAGGAAGTAGCGGAGGCCAATCTCCGGTGTCTCTATGTCAATAGGAGGGATAGATTTGGCGAGGCAGGACCGACCCAGTGCACTTTCGACTGCTGCAGCCATAATGTCCTTTCCTCGTGGTAGCTAGAGAAGGAATAGATAGAGCAGCAAGAGAAGTTGGTTGATGGTGGCCATGGAGCTTGACGCTGCTGCTATAGCCCCAGGCTATGCCTACTCCATGCGTAAATAGTTCAAAAAACAAAAAAAAATCTATCTCTAAAAAGATGTTCATCCTTGCAACAATTTGAATATGTGCATGCAACAATTGAAAATATTTCTTGCAACATCACAAATAACTTATTGCAACAATCTAATTCAATAAAAATGTTCAACAAAATAATTACTGAATTGCAACAAAAAATATTTTTGTGCAACAAATCACCCCAACTGCAAGAAAAATTATATTTTGCTACTAGATATGAGAAAAACGACATTGCAACAAAAAAACTTTGTGCAACAATAGAGGAAGTGAGCCGCAACAATTCGAGAAAACACCCACAACAGACCTACCAAAGAAGGAAGGGCATGGACGGTGGGGAGTAGCAGAGCTCACCGAAGAAAGGAGAGGGACCATTTGAGAAGGTACATGATATTGTTATGATGAACCATTGCTATGTTAGTAGAGTTGAAATTTCAATTTTGCATCGTTTGTATTTTTCAGTGGGTTTTATTAGCAAAGCCGGTTCGATCGTTGGCTATTGTTGGTCAGACCACCAGTGTGTTGCCGATCATATTGTCTGGCGGTACGACCTTGGCGGTCAGACTGCCAGCTAGTATGACCAGGGATTTAATGCCAGTTGTATTTTTCAAGAGAGGGTTGTTTGTACTATTTTCAACTAGTTTGACCGCCCTCTGGTTGGCGGTTAAACCAACCCAGAAGAGTATTTCTCAGATTTTAGGAATTAGGTCTTGGTCTGAATTGAATTATATTTGTTCAGTGTATTTATGTTGCATGAAGTATGTTTTGGGTTAACATATGTTAAATTGTGAAGAACTCAGAAATAATTTCTTTATCTTTGGATATGCAGGGGGGCTTTAAGTTAACTATGGTCAACGACGAAGATTAAGGCTATGTTCATAGAGGAGCTGAGACTTAGAATGGTCAAGAATGCCCGGTGTGATAGTTGAGCTCAAGCATGGCACAAGTAAAATATGAAATATTGAAGAGAAGATTTGAGCAATAGGTTGCACAAAATGGCTTGGTCAGTCTAAGTGAGGTGTGGTCCGGTGTAACCAGAACAGAAGAGACATGCTGATGTGTGGTAAGCCATTGATGCACCTACACGTGGTGAGCATGGTAATTGCTTGCAAGAAAAGAGAAAGACCGAGTTAAGGTGAGAGTATTTTGGTAGTTTGTCAGATATCAAAAACTTCGTTTGATCAAAACCACGGTGCTTGAGTGCCGTTTGGGAAAGTGGTTTAGATCAAGGAGATGCTTAGTAAATCAAGTGGATCAAAGGCTAAATACTTAGTGATTCGAGCTCATGTGCTTTGAAAGCCGTGCATGAGTTAAGTGTGAGTAAAATCCGTATTGTGTAGGATTAACATGTTTTCTCCAAATGTGCTAGTGGGCAGTATTCATTAGGGTTAGATGTAGGTTGGTTACCTCATCTATTTAACGGGTTGGGAGGCTTGCAAGCTAACCATCCAACAATCCAAGATAACTTCGTGTTTTAGGGTTAGGGTTAGGGAAGAGTGAGTGTTGTGGTGCGCTATCTTGTTTTTCAGGTGGAGTGGCTGTAAAACCTTCATCCTCAAGTAGCAATAGATCAACTTTGTTCATCACTCATGATGTCTCTTTGTTTTGGTTGAATTGTTCTTATTCTTGTTGATTTTGATCTCTTCTATCCCTTTCTTGGTCTTGTTTGCTAAGGACGTGTAAATGATGGAGATAACTTATGGAGATCAAATCCCATTCATTTAGACTCTAAGTCTTGCAAGATTTTAAAGTTGCCTGATTTTGCTTAGATTTGGCCTGTTTCTTGATCCCAAGGTTTTTTGCTTTGAATCTTTGGGATATTTTGTTCACTGTGATATGTGGGAATTCATCTTCTACCTATGACCAAGTTATATACTGAGTTTTTGGTTTTTGTCCGATTTTAGTGCAACCTTGCTTATCTTTGAAAAAGGTAAGAACTTTAACAAGAATTAATGTGATTCTTAGATGGAATAGGTTCCTGAGACTCTAAGCAAGGTGTGTGCAATGCTTCATCTCATTTTGCTATGGATTTTGGGAGTTGCACTAAAAGTGGTTTGAACTCAGATTGATTTTTGTTGTAAGAACAGGAGAGCGGTCAGACCACTTCTTGGCTTGTTTAAAGTAATCACCAATCAAACCGCCAGCTTGCCATCGATCAGATCGCAAGGACGTCATCGGTCAAACTGTAACTCTATGGTTGGTTAGACTGCCTAGGTGCAACTGCAAGTAGGGGGTGTAAAGAGCGGATAATTTCCGTTCGATCGACCGATCGAACGCTTGCAAAGTGATTTCGGAAGGGGTAAATGGGTATCCAGCACTATCTATATTCGACTTTGTCTCCGAGGAAAAAATATGGAATAGGGTACGGGATGAGTGATATTCGTCTGTATATATCCGCATGTGATATGAGGAAGTCTGTTGTGACTTTATTTAGGAACAAGATAACAAATAGGTGGATTGTCGTATCTAAATAGGCAAAGAATATTGAGTGCAGTTCCTTTGATATCTCGATAATTAGTCTCTCTATGTTCACTTTGATTGCACCTGTACTATCCAATGTCTTGTGTAGGGATATAATAGCAGCGGATAATTCTGTCTGACCGACTGTCAGAAGGCTTGTGGAATAAATATAGAATGAAGAAATGGGTATCCGATACTATTCGTGTCCGACCCCGACTCTGAGAAAAAATATAGAATAGGATACAGGATGAGCGATATCTATTCGTATCCGCTCTGATTGCACTCCTATCTGTAAGAGCTAGGCTCTTTGTTTTTTAGAGGTGTTGCTTTATTCTAGGCTTCTAATTTTGATCTTTATAGCTCTATAACTACTAGTGTGAAGGATTTGAGAATACTTGAGAGAAAATTTTTGAGGCACCAATCACCCCCTCTATTGCCATTGTGGTCCTACAAAGATTGAAATGACACTAGCGAGGATCCTATGGTAATGGAGCTTAGCTCACCATGGCAAGGCTCATGGGCGGAAGGTTGCTGCTCGTGCACCAGGTCCATGATGGGGAGAGATCCATGAGATTAGTGATGGTGATGCCCAATGAGAGATCCATGAGGGAGAGAGTAGAAGAGAGGGAAAGAAGGGCATGGAGTTAATGCACGTGTAAGAGAGACATTGGAATGAGTGATTTGTGTTTGGCCAATGATGTGGATGGATAAGGTAAGGTGGAAGTAGCCGTGGGAGTGAAGCATCCAACACGTTGGCCGTTCGAATAGTAGCAAATTCCCCCAACTAATTCAATTTGGCACAACAAAAAATTTTAAAATCACAAAAATTAGTTCATTTGCTTGTAACAAATCTTTGCTCTGAATGCAACAAATATGAATTCAATAAACAAAATTGTGTAACGAATTTGATGTATTTGGGGGCAACAAATACAAGAACCTATTGCAACAACAAAGAACCCCATTGAAACATCTGTAATATTTGATGTCTTTTGCTGCAATGTTCAAAAACAACTACTGCAACAACTCGACTTATCAGTGTCAACATTTGATATGAGCATATGGGAGAAGGGGGATGTGGCCTTTCAGCTTATGGCCTAGAGACAAGGAGGCCGAACATTGCAGTGAGAATCTTGCCGAGGAGGTCGGTAGCGTGGTCCTCGGCCACCGCCGCCTGATCGCATCCGTGGCGGTGCCAAGAGCAGCACAAGTAGCGCCTACAGCTTGTGAAGTTTTAAAAGAGTAGGGCCTGAGGTATGTGAAGGAGCAGGGCTCACAACTTGTGGGGGGCGTGGCACCTAGGGTTGGCTGTGAGTAGGCCGGGCGGCTAGCCATGGTTGCTAGTTTCTTTTGGTTGGTGTTTGCAAGGTAAGGAGGACAGAGGGATGAGGGCACGAGGAGAGAGAGATGCTCAATAGGCAGGTGGATGGGATTGGATAAGGTTGAGATAAACGGTTGGTTCTGTTCAAGACGTGAATAGAATGTGGGTACAACTATAGGATTAAGTACGATATTTGATACGAATTATTGGTATCAGACGTATGCATCGTATCAATTCTCTTATAAGAAACCCATAAGCGAGAACTAAACCATAAATATAAGAAGGATTGAAGCCGGCAATCATGTGGGCACGTTCCGCGGTCCCACACGTGCGAAGCCTCCCCTGTTACGTATTTGCAAGCTTGGCGTTGGGCTTTTAAGTTTTCCGGACGGGTTACGGTTATTTTGGACCACCGACCGTTCCACGGACACGACCAAATTTGACCAGCCAACCAACCGTTTGGCGCCTTCCTGGCTTTATGCTTAGCACGCCATGTGAGCCGTGACGTTTAACCCTCATTCCTTAACCCCTTCCTTGGGATAAGCGGCTTCTAATTCTCGATTTCTTTGACCAGCACTGGAGAACATGCTCTCCACCCAAGGCGATCTCCTCCTAGTCTCTTTCGGTTCAGAACTAATGGATCAGAGTGATCGCAGAGATATATCCGTGTTGCCGGCTCTTCAGAAACATACAAATTATTGAACGGTGCAGATCAATGTGTGCTAGCTGCATGCGTGCACGGCACGATTAAGTGAAGACCAAAGTAGATAATTTTGCGGCAGATCGATAATGCAAAGAAGAGGGATGTTTTTGTGGCATATGTATTATCTATTGGAAATAATCTTATTATTAAGGGTGGTCGTAGTTGTACTCGGTAGTCATAGCTACTGTTGAGTGTAATCGTAGTTGAAGTACTCGGTGTGATCGAGTACTACGTGGTCGTAATTGTATCTTAGTGTGTCATGTATTGTATAGTGATCGTAGCCACATAGGTCGTATCCAAATTATACTCGTGTATCGTGTACTGTACAATGGTTGTAGCCAGTGGTAGGTGCCATGGTCGAGGGAGTGGTCGAAGCCACCATGACTCAGTCGGCACTCGGTAGTCATATCTGCCGTGGTCGATGGTCGGTAGTCATTGCTGCCGTGGTCGATGGTCGGTAGTCGAAACTGTCATGATCAATGGTCGGTAGTCGTTGCTACCGTGGTCGATGGTCGGTAGTCAAAACTGTCGTGATCGATAGTCGGTAGTCGTAGCTGCCGTAATCGATGGACAGTAGTTGAAGCTGTCGTGGTTGATAGTCGGTAGTTGTAAACGGTAGTCGAAATTGCCGTGGTCGATAGTCGGTAATCAAAATTGCTGTGGTCGATGGACGGTAGTCGAGGCTGCCATGGTCGATGGTCGGTAGTCGTAGCTGTCGTGGTTGATGGTCGGTAGTCGAAGCTGCCGTGGTCGATGGTTGGTAGTCGTAGGTACTGTAGACTGTAGTCGATAGTCGGTGGTCGGTTACGACCATGTTGTGCGTGGTCGTAACTATTAGTGTTGTGGTCATAAGCACCGCGGTCGTAACTCCTGCGTGTCTGTGGTCTTGGCGCCTGTGTCTGCAGTAGTCGTAGCTGCAGTGCCGCGGTCGAAGCCAAGATTAGATCAGAGAAGCGATTGAGGAACAGCTGAGGTTGAAGCCAGTGGCTGTGATTGTGCGTGCAGTCTCTGGAGCAGTCAGCGCAGTTGGTGGTAACTATAGCAGCGTCAGCACGGGTCATCGTGGATGATGTAGGCCATACATTGGTCAGTGAACTGCTTGGTATGGGCATGCGACTAGTCGCTGTAGCAGTCGGTAGGTGGCTGAGTGAAGCAGTACGAGCAGACGGCTGAGCGACGTGGTCGTTAGAAGTTGTAGCAGTAGTGGGTACGTGCGGTGGTGTAGCCGCCGTATGAGTATGATGCCTATTTAAAGGCATGTAAATCTGTAGAGTTGGTAAGGGCATCTGTAGTGTATGAAAAGAGGAGGTCTTAAGCCACCTTAAGGTCAACCTTATATATTACAGGGGTGACCTTAAGTAGACTCTAAGCAAAAAAAGCTTAAGACTGGTCCTCAAGCTAAAGACCTGGCCACAAGCATTAAAATATAATTTTTCTTTATCTGTCAAGTGGGACCGTCTTAAGGCCCCTTGGGTTATATACACTATGGAGTTGGTCTTAAGGTTTAGATGGGACTCACCTTAAGGCCCTTTAGGTTATATACACTACAGATGCCCTAAGAGTTTGAGAAAACAGTGAATAGCGGAGGAAGACATGTGTCGCCAGAAAAATGGAAAGTTCCCTTCTATGTTCTGCTCCTTCTTTCTTCACTCTCCCTGCGCTTCTTCCCTGGGGCCAACATTACCTGTGTCAAGAAAGTCCAGCCTACCAGTTACATACGCACACATTTAATTGGTCAGAGCAACTAACTCTCTGTCCCTATCAGTCTCCAAGTTTACTATGCAAAAACATTGCAGAATTATCACCGCCGCTACGCACCACACGTTGTTGAACAGCGATTTGCATCAGCTACATGGTGATGGAGTAGCAATGAGGAAAACTAATGGGTGCGTTAGTGTACCATTGGACCTTGAGTCTTTATCAACATTCTTCTGACCAACATCTGCATGATCTGCTCGCTGCTCGCGCGTGTGGAGAATATTGTACGTTAGCTGTGTTCTAAGCGCATTTCCTGGCAAACGAGTTGAAGTAACGCTCATCTGGAGAACAAATCATATGCTGCTGACGATCTCACCATTCATGGAAAGGAAAGATTTTTGCCATCTTAATTGGTAGCAACTTGAAGTCCAGTCAAGGATCTGTGAGAGTGGATGTTCTAGGAAATGGGAGGCTTCAATTGAAGCCTTTTTTGACTACGCTGATTAGCAATGGATGAAAACGAGTGTTAGTAGTAGTATATAACGTTTGGAATAGAAGTGAGAAGTTGAGGACGCGGACGTCATTTCGTGGAGACCTTTTAGTTAAGAATTTTTCAGCACTGATCGATGGTCATCTCGTTGCATGATCACTAAGTTAAAATACACATGCAATCCGCTTGTAATCAGTTCTCTAAAAAACATGTACACAGTACACGTTCCTGAGCATTCGGTTCGGAGTAAGCGATGCTAGAGTGGACGACTGAACTTGAAAAGCAAATTAACCTAATGCAGTAGCTAGCTGTTGTTGTACTTAATTTCCATCTGAATCTGACATGCACACCAAGCCTATTGCCTGTTGGTATTTGGTACGAGCTCTTTTCACATTGCGCACATGTCGGGTCCATGGATGAGCGAGGGCATGCGCTAGTGTTCGTTGAATTGTTTCATGGAACTTGTGGGAGAGTAGGCGAGCAACGAGACCCACCACTGAGCTCCCTGTCAGGGCTAAAGCACTGAGATTACTAAGCTCCATTTGCTCATACATCCATCCCCAGGAATACTTGGAACATGTCCTTCGCTTGCTCCAACATATATGCATATGCACAGTGCATGCGATGCCAAATCGCCAACCTCTTACAGGGAGCTTTTGGTGTAGTTTTTAGCCCCACTTCTCCTGGTTTCCCGGCCGCTAAATTGGCAGCTGTGGCAAGGGCCCAGCTCTGGCACATCCAGCTACATGCCACACATCAGCATAAGTTACTAAAGAATGTCCTATTCTGAAAGCTAGCTAATGGAATATAATTTGGGTGGCTACCTTGTTCCTGCAAGTACAGGCCCCATTTCTTTCTTTCAGCCCTGTGCCTATTTAGTGCCTACTTCTATGTAATGTACTTGATACTGACATCTTTGATTCTTCCATTGTTTGGAGTTTGTATGGGGTGGATATTTTTAGGCTATAGTTTAGGATTTTTGATTTAAAACTTTGAATTATGCCTGTTCGCTAGGGAGAGTATGAAAAGATACTTATGTAAGATTTTCGTAGATAAAGATGAAGTGGAGACAGTATCTATTATAATTGATTCATAAACCTTGTCATAAAAAAATATTTTATTTAAAAACTAGTTACTATAAAAACTAAGCCATAAACCCAAAACACTCCCTCGCATGACTCATGATGAACAGATTTTTTCGCATGCAACTTTGTGACGTGTGTAAAGGAAGACACAGCTGGAGATGGTAGGCAAAGGTGAAAAGAAGGCAAGAGTAGAATCTAAAAGGAGGTAATAGCAAATAAAGATATTGGATTCCCCAAGAAAAGGAGGGTGATTCTGAAGCCTCCGATCTCAATCAGAACACAAGTGCTCACATGACATTCATCTGCAGGCTGGATGGTGAAGAAGATTGATTGGATTGGGTGAGGGGACAAATGACAGGTGAGAACAAGGCGTTGAGCACGCGCAGCATTCTAAAGAGGCAACAATTGTTTGCGGCCTTCAGAGGTTTCAGGACCTCCTTGTCCCTTCTGCTTCTGGACCCGTCCGGTTGGGGCTCACCGCTGCTAGGTGACAGTAGTTTCAGCACTGTTACTTCCTCATCCTAGGAGCTCGAGTTTTATCACCTAGAAGCTCGAGTTTTAACTTTATTTTTCATATCGAGTAAGTTGAGCCGCTTTATTTTTCATACCGAGTAAGTTTGCTCAACAATGTGGCCACAACGCAGCCTCCAATTTAGTTCTAAGTCATTTGAATTATATAACATTGGCTGGATTTTTTTTTGTTTTAGTTTCGACTTATCACTTTTTGTTACAGTAATTAACTTTTAACCGGTACGTCTTTTCAAGATAGGGTCTACAGATAGATTGTGGTAGACATTATACCGAGTTCAACAATACCGATTAAAATCGTATACAACTATTTTACGCTGCGTACTGTCTCTCGCAAACAGCCATAATTCAAAATCTATAAGCCAAAAACCAAAACCCAAAATAACCCACCCATTATAGATGGTCTCTGTTATTCTGAACATGTCAAGTTCATCATCATGCATGTAGAGCTTTAATTTGTCAGAAACAAAATTTTTGACAGCCGTAGAACCAAGAACAATAACTAGAGGGGTGAATAGGAGCCAATACAATACAAGCCTTTTACCAATCTTTTCCTCAAAGGAGCAAAATAAATCTCTTTACTCTAATAGCTATGAGAAGCTATAAAGATCAAAAACTGATCACTCATAAGAAAAGCTCTAAAAAAAACAAGCCAAACGAGACCTTAACCTTCCAGCCAGTCAGACTGCCAACTAGGGGCCAGTCTGATTGGGCTGGTCCGGTCTGATCACAATTAGACCATGATCTACTGCCGGTAATGCAAACTGGTTGGAGGTTATGATTGAAACCATCTTCATGTTCGTGATGGATTTTACATCGACTTGCACCATCATAGTGTCCAAAGGTATTTGCACCGACTAGAATCAGACATGACTTCTCGAGGTGCTTCCAACTACAATTCTTCACTGTTATCTTCTAAGACTTTGTTTCATCTTTGAGTGGGGTGTTGTTTTTGTCTCCGAGCAAGTTATTATTCTAGTTTCTAAGTAGGTCACTGTTTTTATTGCCGACTAGAACTCTGTTCCTTTTTTGTCTGGGACTCTTGTTCCTAAGGCTATTTATTCCCCCTGTAAGCCTCATGATAACGAAGCATGCACAATACAAGTTATCTCCACATATAATACGTCAAGGGCATTATGTGACTTCTTCTCCACATATAATACGCCAAGAGCGTTATGTGACTTCTTCTCATATAGTGATATTACCGATTGCACATTCATGTTTTTTTGCAAGGGTTTTTCATGTCAAATCTTTATCTCATGATTATAATTATTTTTCATTGTGTTTTTTATATCTCGCTATGCATTCTATAACAAGTGTTTCAGAGTACTTGTTTCATAACAAACCAATCAAAAAGTAAGCTGGATACTCTGGGATTAGATGTGTCAAATGCTCAACATATTGTGCATGTGATGGAATGTAAATCCATTCAAAAGGAGATGAATGTTCAGATCACAAAAATTCCATTAGAAGTAATTATGGAATCTGCTTTGAAGAAGGTAGACATAAGCACTATAACTGAGGTCAATCAACAAGAGGAGGGTGATGATGAGGAAGGTAGAAAGGATGATCTCAAAATCAACCGAGAGATTGAAAGTAGTCAGCAACAAAATGAGGATTACTTACAGAATTGTAATGAGATAACTAAAGTGATAGTGAAGCTGGGTGTAGATGAAGCTCATAAACAAACAGATGGATATAGATCTCAGAAGAAGGATGAAATTGAACTGAGCAGGAGGAAAAGCAAGAAATCCAAGATGACCATATTAAGGAGAAGATGAAGAATACTCACAATCAAGGATCTGTGAGAAGAAGTTCTCGCCTGAAAGGTCAAAAGCTGTGAAGATTGTTGATAAAGCCACTGATCGAGCCAAAAAGAGAAATCTGGAAGGTAACAATATCACTTCTCAGAACTCATTTGCTGTTCTTGATGATGATGAAATTGTTGCTAGAACCAATTGCATGGGTATTGATTTTTCTATTAGTGATCTTAAACATATTGATGATCTGAGAGATCTCGAGATAGCTAGGCATACTTTATATATTAAAAATGTTCAGATGCAAAATAATAATAATAATGAGGGCGCTAATGATGAAATTAATGAACAAAATGATGATATTCAATTTCTGGATTGGAAATCTTAGGCTTCTGAAACTAAAGGTTTCACTATAGTCTCGTCTAGGAAAAAGAAGGGTAAGAAATTTAAAATTGGTTCTGTTGGAAAAAAGGATGAGTGATGCTCAACTTGGTGTTGATGTACCAGTCCTAAGGGGAAGGAACAACAGATTGGTTCTGTTGTGTACCTTACCCCAAAGAAAAATAAATGATTGGGCTCATTTGGAATTGTAGAGGGGTGGGGAGAAAAGGAATGAGTTCCTATCTGACTGAACTCATGATTGATTTCCAAGTTGATTTTATTGGTATTTAGGAGACTATGAAAAAAGATTTTAAACAAAGTTTCGTTAGAAAAATTGATAAAGCTGGGGAGTATTTGTGGCATTGGTTGCCTTCAGATGGTAAGTCAAGTGGAATCTTGTGTGGTATAAACTCTGATAGATTTGATGTGATTAAATTCATAGGGGGGCTTCATTTTGCAAGCTGAAATTTATGACAAAAAGTAAAGAAAAATTGGATTCTTGCTATTGTTTATGGTGCTGCACAAGAATAGGATAAAGAAAAGTTGCTAGTTGAACTGGCTAATCTTTGTGCTAATCAGAGGTTCCCTCTCTTGGTAGGAGGTGATTTCAATCTAATTAGATTCAATTTAGAGAAAAATAAAAAGTTGTACAAGAGTAAAAACAATGATGTATTCAATTACTTGATAAATACTTATGAACTCAGGGAGTTAACTTGATAAATACTCATGAACTCAGGGAGTTATCTCTGTCTAGAGGAAAGTTCACATGGTGTAATAACCAGGAAGATCCTACTTTGGAAAAGTTGGATAATATTCTAGTTAGTAAAGAATGGGAGTTAATGTTCCCCTTAACTATTGTAAAAAACCAAGATTTCTTTCTGATCACAAACCTTTTATAGGACCGGATGGTAATAGAGGGGGGTGAATAGTGCTAATTCAAATTTTTTCAAGTATTCAAGATTCTATTCTCACATAACTACGGAGTTACAGAAAATAAAATTTTCATCTAAAATCTCAAGGCTAATAGCTTAAGAACACAAAACTTTGAAGTCAATATTTCCCCAGCAGTTTAACCGGCTTACAAATGGCGGTCTGACCTCTCCTCCAATAGCAGTCTGACCACTTGCTACAGTAAAATCAGTGCAATGAATAGTGTTTTTATCCCGATTTCAAAACCAAAATCGAGATAACTTTTGATCCATAGATTCTAATGATATGAAATTTTGCAGGGATCTTATCTACATTATCAAGAACCTATTCCAACAAATGATCATGAAAATCATGGTCAAAGTTGTAACCTTTTTAGTTTAACGAAAAAGTTTTATAGTCACTCCACCTTGGAGTACAAAGTGCACACAAGGCAATCAACTCTCAAACGCTAACTCTAGACATGAGAGCACAAGAGAAATGGATTGGATGTATAACACAAGTCTCCATCCCAATCCTCTATATAGGTGGGTTAACCAGCCACATGTAATCTTTAGTGGATACTATCCACTTAGCACAATGGGGAAACCCGATAACCCCCCACACAGGTTTTGCTCACACATGTTCACTTATGCACGCTTTTCAAAGCGTATAAGCCTAAATCCGCTAAGTCCTTTGCTTTGATCTATCTTAATCAAACTAGCTTCACCTTTACCTAAACCGCTCTCCCAAGCGCTATATATGCGCCGTGGTTTTGATCCAAGGCGGTTTCTAATATTTTAGCCAAACTACCAAAATACTCTTTCTTGACCGGGTCTTCATCTTTCACTGTAAACAATCGCCATGCCTGCCACATGTAAATTCACCATTGGCTTGCCATATATCGGCAAGTCTCTCCCACTTTGGTTCCACCGAACCACGCCTCACTTGGACCGACCAAGCCATATCGTGTAAACCCGCCGTTTGAACTTGCCTTCCAACATTTTTTGACTTTCTCGTGCCATGCTTGAGCTCACCATCTCACCAGGAATCCTTGATTGTTCTGGGCCTTGGCTCCTACCTGAACGTAGCCCCGATCCTCGCCGTCGACTATAGTGACTCCAAGCGTTCCTGTATATCCAAAGATCAAAAAATCGTTTTCGGACACAAATTCTTCATAACTTGACCCACGTTAGCTAATACATGCATCATATAACCTTAATGTAATAACCTAGGTCAACCCAACTTGATTCATGACTCAATTCCTAAAACCTTGTTTTTTTGGAACTTCGAGACACTACTACAGAAAACCGTATTACAGACGGTTCAGAAACGTCATCACAGACGGTTTTGTGAGCCGTCTGAATTTATGGGTCAGTAATGATATGAGGTCATCACTGACGGCTTTCGAACCGTCTGTAGTGGATGAGTGGCCTGTTGTGAGGCTCAGATGTGTCTATATAAGCCATGCTATCTGTTGAGAATAAGAGTAAGTCGAATAAGAAGAGGAAAAAGAGGAAAAGCGACACAAGTGGAGTTCGCGTCGGTAAAACTTCTCTCTGTCTCTGTGTTCATCCGACTTCCCCGTGTAATGTATGTTCATGGGTAAATTTGTGTGTGTGGTCCTGGTACTGTGTTTCAATAAGGTATACATGCCTACAAAATAAAATTTAGAACTCCTACTACAGTGCATAAATATTTTCCCTGATAATTTAACAAAGATGTCTCTCACCAAAAACTATTTTTTTCCCATCACTTATTGTTTGCTTTTCCTTTTGTCTCCTGAAAAAACAAGGAAAAAGGTAGGAATGAGAGAGCAACGACAACACCACGTCTGAAGCCATCCATGTTCAGGTGATGTATGAATATATGGACTACACCATACACTCCAATTTAAAACCCGTTTATCCCCAAATTATCAACTGAGCTGTGCTCGCTATTTGCGCAGCAATCGAGCCCAACTAATCAAAAAAGAAATCATTGCAGAAGCAGGCAAAGGAACTAAACTAAACCACACCAAAAACTCAAGGAAAAAAAATGTATACAATTGCACCACCCAGATGACCCAGGCCCCTTGTCCATTGTTCTAGCCAATGGCTTAACCCTCCCTGGATTGGCAGTGTGGTAGCTCCTCCATGTATATGTAGTACACACAAATGGGCATAAAATTTAGCGGCAAGAGGCGAGCGCGATTGTGAGCTCAAAATAATGGAGCCGCTTGCCCACTGGGGAGACACGGCTGAATTTTTCTAATCCCCAGGCCCTAATCCTCCATTCCTCTCCTTATAAACGATGCAGCTGGTGTTGCACCACTCCACACCACACCACACCTCAACCTCGTCGCGCCACGAGATCAAAGAAACGCACAGAAATCACTGAGCAATCGGGCTTGTCAGTATGACGGGGTTTGGGTCGCCGTGCGGGGCGTGCAAGTTTCTGCGGCGCAAGTGCGTGCGCGGGTGCGTGTTCGCGCCCTACTTCTGCCACGAGCAGGGCGCGGCGCACTTCGCCGCCATCCACAAGGTGTTCGGCGCCAGCAACGTGTCCAAGCTCCTCGCGCACCTGCCGCTCGCCGACCGACCGGACGCCGCCGTCACCATCTCCTACGAGGCGCAGGCGCGCCTCCGCGACCCCATCTACGGATGCGTCGCACACATCTTCGCGCTCCAGCAGCAGGTGCATGATCCATCGATTGATCAACACAACGCTGCGTTTCCTAGTGATCATTCACTTGTATTATGCGTGGTTTGCTGATCTTTCTTGGATGTGATTGCGTATGTTCAGGTGATGACCCTGCAGGCGCAGCTGGGGTCGCTCAAGGTGCAGGCGGCGCAAGGGCAAGGGATGCAGGAGGACTCCAAGGGCGGCTACATGAGCAGCGCGGAGAAATTAGGGTACGGCTACCCGTGGTGCGGAAGCAATGGGGGAGGCCTCGTGGGCGCGGCCGCGCAGCCGTGCGCGTACAGCAATGGCGGGCACGAGTCCATGAGCGCGCTGCTGGCCGGATCAGACTCGGACTACATGCAGCAGTCGTTGTACCATGCGTTTGAACAAGTGGAGGTCGACGACGGGCAGGCGGCTGCGGCGGCCTTCGACGCGGCGGAGTTGTCGTCGTTCGGGGCGGAGGACAGCGGGTGGAGGTCGTCGTCGGGGTACCAAGATTGCGAGGACCTGCAGAGCGTTGCTTATGCTTACCTTAATCGCTCGTAAGAACTAAGAACTACTAGTAGTGCAGAATACATCACAAGATATATATAGACATATATATACAATTAAGCATATCCTCAAATCCCGATCATGTTTTGGACTTGAGTTTGGGTAATATATGTGCGATTTTAAAGCGTCGGTCGAGCAATCTCTGATAGTAATAATTCAGAAGGCATGTGAAAATGCATTGATGGATCTATATATGATCACTGTAGAAACCAAATTAATTAGACAGCAAAAATTCTTCTTGATATGTTCATGGTGCTATTTATGTTTGGAAATCTGTTTTCTTCTCGAGTTCTTTTGTAACTGCAGTAGTCTGCACATAAGATTCGCATTGCCATGCCAGAAAATGAATTGCAAAGAGAGGAGAACCTACTACACAGTAGTAATATAGAAGCCAACATAGTGACAGACAACTGAACCATGGCCACACACACACATGTGAAAAATCCAATTAGACTTTCATTGACTCCTGCAACTCTTTTATGGAACATATCTTACAGTGCCTTTCTAAAGATTCCTATAGCGCTCTAATATTGTGTGTTAATTGTTTATATAATCTCTATACTTGATTCAATTAGCTAGCTTGTGACATGCGATGATGTTGTAGTAGAATACTAAATCATGATAAGCTTCATTCTTTAAAAAATGAACTTTGGTTGGCTTATAATCCTCCAAAATAGTGTCAAATGTATGCCATTTTTCCAGTATAATTGATGGAAATTTCTTCTGAGTTTTTCTTGAGGACTGTATATATTGATAGAAGTTTCCAATACAGAGGTAGTTTAATTTAGATATAGGTATGAGATTCTCTTCTTTCTTTTCATATATTGTTGTCCCTTCAAAGTGGGTAGGGTGATTAAGAACCTAATTGTGAGGATCAGGATATTTTTCTAAATTAATAACGTCATGACATGTTGCGGCAGAATGGAACAAGCAAGACATAAGTAAGGAAGAGAGATGGGGCGCAACTAATGTCCAAGAGTACATTGTGATCAATATAACTGAGCGTGAATTAACCTAGATGAAGTGCAAGTACTTGCACCGAGATGACCAATTAATTAATTGAAAAAATTGGTTATATACCATCAAAATGTTCCTGGTTTTGTTATATACCGTAATAAAACCTAGGTTCATTTTAATACCATCCAAATCTCCAAATCTTTGTGAATATACCACTCCGTCCACTTTCACGTTAGCTCCGTTATCTTGTTCATCTCTTCTCACCGAGGCACTCTCGACACCGACTTCGGCCTGCTATCCACCAGCTCCTTGCCATTTCCATGGCGATTTGGCTTCACCAGAAAAGGTTGTTGCAAGGGCGGTAGCATCGCTGGCATCCTTCGAGGTTACCTTTACTGGGCATTGAAATGGCTCTACTGCCCAGATGTAACATCCCAAATTTTGCTTTTATTTGGAAAGAATAATTTTAAATTAATTATTTCAATTTATTTGGAATTTTCAGAAATTAAAGTCTCTGTTTAAAAATAAACATTTAAATTAATATAGCTTGAAAATATTTTTATGTTCAAAGCATTACCAGTGAATTATGTGAATTTTTCTAGAATTTTTGAAATTTATTTGGTATTTTTCTGAGTATTTTTAAGCCTCCTATTGATTTCTGAAATCTATAAAAGATTTAAATTCTAAAATCCTCCCCGGCCGCCACGTGGCGCCCATCCGGCCGTCCATCCCCGCCGACGGTCTGATCCCGACCATTCGCCCTCATCCCGCCTTCCCTCCTTCTCTGTGCGCCATCTGTCACCCATCCGCACCCCGCGCCCGCGCCCGCGCTCATCCGAGCCGGCCGTTTCCACTCGATGCACCGGACGGCCCAGATCAGATCAACCCCGCTCGATCTAATCTCCGCCGCTCATCTCCACTTACCGATTCATTTCATCCGACGGCCCGTTCCTTTCCTCTCCGCCACCTCTCGCTCATCCGACCGCTCACCCTTTCCCCTTCTCTCTCTCTCGCTGACAGGTGGTTCCCACCTGTCAGGTCCGTCGTCCCCGCGACGGTTTCACCTCCGCGCGCCGACGCCATTGATGCCGCTCGCCGAGCTTCGTGCGTCGGCTCCGCTTCGCCATTACTGGCCGCACTCGTCCGTCCGACGCGCGCACTCACCGCCGAGTTAATGCCGCTGCCGTTTCCCCTCGGAGAGCGCCGTTTTGCCGCTTCGCCGACGGAAACTGAAGCATTTACGCCGGCGAGGTTTGCGCGGCCGTTTCCATCTCCGCCGTGTATAAAACGAGCCCCGGCCACCCCTCTCACCCCTTCGCACTCTCCCTCTCTCTTCCTCTCTCGCGTGTGTCGTCGCCGCCGTCCAAAACCGTCACCGCCGACCGAAAGCGCCGTCGCCGGTGAGTTCCTCCGCCGCTCCGTTTGTCCGCTCCGCCGCACCGGTCGCTCGCGCCGCCCCTCGGTCCCCGAGCCAGCGCCGAACGCCCGCGCCCGCTCCCTCGGTCGCGCCGCCCGCGTCCGCGCTCGCCCGCGCGCGCTCGCGTCCGCGACGCTTCGTGCGACGCGCCTGGACACGCGTCGTCGATCGCCCGGACTCCCGCCTCCGCGCCGAACCATCTCCACCATTCAATTTCCGACGGCCGGGATGCGTCTACGTGTCCCCATCGCCGCCGTCCAAGCCGCCGTCCGCGCGACGCCTCGCGCAGCGAGCCGCGCCACGCGGCATCCATCCACCGGACGCCCGCGTCTCCGCCGCCTCATCACCGCCGCTCATCTGGATCTGAGCCAACGCTCGGGATAGAGCCACGCGTCAGAACTCCCAGCCGTCCGATCCACCTCCGCCGACAGCCGCGCACCCGCCGCGTCAGCTCCGCCACCTCAGCCTCCACGTCAGCCCTATCCGACGTGTCAAGCCACGTGGCAGACATGTGTTTGCCACGTCAGCGCCACGTCAGCCGAAACCCTTCGCCCATGCCACGTCAGCATGCCACGTGTCCCTCTCGGTCTGCCACGTCAGCAACTGTAGTTGTCCGTGGACGCGGTCCACCGTAGACCGGGCCCACATGTCGGCCTCTGTATATTATTTTAATTTTCTTGCTGACGTCATAATTAGGATTTCCTTTTGTAAATTAATTCTCAGAAAATCCGTGCTGACGTCATAATTCATTTTCAGTTCAAAAATAATTCTAGAAATTATCTTTTTCCCATTTTCTCCGAATTCAAACTTCCAACAGCCATATCTTGCTCATTTTAAATCCAAATTGATCCATTCAAATTTCTAAATTCATCTAAAATTCCAATCTTTCATTTGGTATATTTATTTTCAATTTTTGAATTTTTATTTTATTTTATTTATTTGGTTTTCTCGATTTACGTGTAGAGACCGATTTGTCCGAAGATATTCAGGATCAAGCTCAGGAAGATACCAACCCAGCACAGGAAGGCAAGTCTCCTTTGACCATCTTGCTCCTATGATTTACAAAATGATTTGTGTAGTTATTTTTAAATTATTGCATGCTTATGTTGTAAAAGTGGATAACTTGATTTTAGAAAAATTTAGTTAAATGTTCCAATTGTTATACCTTCCATTGAAAATCGTTTACCTTGTACCATTGTCAACTTAGGATATCCCTTTGACTCAATAATGAGTTAGTATTACATTTTGTTAAATTTATACTAGCAAATGCTTAGTTTAGCGAATCAATATAAAATGTTCAAATGAGAAGCATGTTTGTTAAATGTTTTGATCAATGGTTTGTTTGAACATTGGTAATGGATGTTACCATTGTTAATTGATTTGTTTGAAAAGTGGTAATGGATGTTACCACTGTTAATTTGAAAATAAAAATGAAGTTCAAAGGGAAAAGTTGACAAGGGTGGATGGAAGGTTTGGCTGGTGCAGTATAGCACGAGAATTTTTGGGATTGTGAATGAGCCACCCTGGTCGTTTAAGGACCGACGCTTGTGTTTGTCCAAACTGAGCAAAACAGTGCAACCACAAGTCTATATGGGTACGACCTAGCTAACTAACCTATAAAGGTGTAGTTTAGATATCACCAGTGGTGTATTGAGTGCCAGGGTGTACTGGTTACTCATAGTGAGGGACATGGTTTACTGTACTCATACGGCGCAAGAGGGGGCTCCAACTCGTGGATTCGAGTTGTGGTGAAACCTTAGCGGGTGGTATCTAGCTATACTGGAGTAGGTGAAAGGCTTTGTGATATTTTATCTGGGTCTCATGCCAAAGGAAGCATGTTGACCATTAAGATAATTTATCTCTTGTGGGTAAAGTGTACAAACTCTGCAGAGTAAAAACTATTCGAATAGCCGTGCCCACGGTCAAGGGCGGGCAAGGAATGCATTCACATGGTAGAAGTTTGATTTTGATTTCAAAATAAAATGGTTTGTCAAACTTGAGAGTGGTATAACTCTCGTGATTTAAATCTGGTGGTGTAACCAGATCAGGTGGTTTAACCTGAGTTTTGAAAGTTGGCAGATAGCCTGAGATTTTAGTGTTGGTGGTTTAACCTTCACTAAGTTATTTATCTAATTTCATTTATGAAAAACAAGATGTTTATCAAATGGCCTTTGAAGTAATTATGTAGATTTGAAATAAAATGCTGATTTTTGCAAAAGAACCATATAGCCTTCCTTTGTGAAGCCTTGCATCTATGCATCTTTCCCAAGACTTGCGGAGTACAATTTTGTACTCACATGTTGCTCTACAAATACATTAGCAGAGGATGAAGAAGCTCAAGCTGGAAAATACGACTTCTGTGCCGAGTGTGGATGTGGTGGATTCTTCCCGGATGCTTAGGATTCGTTTCCCCAGTCAATTGCCTGTGGCAGATTGATGGGTCGATTAATTTACTTTTTGCTTCCGCTGTGTTTATTTTCGTTTTAAGGTTCTGTGAACCTTTGTAAGACAATGACCAATGTAAACTTCAGTTATTATTGTAATAAATCGTGGATGACAATGTACCGTTTTTTTCTGGTTATCTGTGTGTACTAGCATTGATCTGGGACTAGTACTGTAATGCACAGGGGGGTCCGGAAGTTTCTACTCCGGGTCTCACACCAGACCTCAGCACACAAATCCTCCACGGCGCGCCACAGCATGATGCTCTTAGCGTTCAACGCCTCTAGCTGCCTCTTCACCAATGAGAATTCCTCTCCCTTACCTTCTGGCATGTCTTTCTTCCCCTTCTTGTCCCCTTCAGACTTCTAAGGCGCCCTTGGCGTGTGCACAATGGTGATCTTTTTCATGACAAACAGAGGTAGCTTGCTAATGGCCAGGCTCCCTACCTTCCACCCGTATCCATCGTCGGTGAGCGCAGCCTTCAGCTCTGGCGGCGCGCGTAGCCCCTACTAGAACTGCAGGCTCACCTTGTTCCACAGCGGTAGCATGCTCCCCACCGCCGCTCCTCCCCACGCCGCATGTTCGCCTTGTGGCCTTTGTTGTCTCGGTTGTTGCCATTGGAGAGGTTAGCTAGCATGTGGGGGCAGTGGTGGGGCGGGGGAGTTGGATGGGGGCAGGGAGCGGATGGAGTTGGTGAGGGAGAAGTCGTCAATGCGGGGCTTGAAGAGGAGGGAGAAGGCAGGTGGGTTGGAGGAGAGGAGGTTGAACTCGGCGGAGAGCGCGAACGGCGCACGCGCGGGGGACCCAACCAGGGTTAACAATTTTGGTGATATTTCACCGAAATTTTGGTTTTTTTGTTGGTTCCGTTACCCAGCAAAATAACCACCATTTGGTCAAAAAAAATCGTTGACATTTGAATTTACAGGCCGACCAGTCAGCTACAGGCTACCACAACATAGCTACAGCACAGCCCACAGCCCAGTAGAGCAGCGTAATATATGCTCTCGAGCAGTTCGAGCGGAGTATTTCCCCGGATCCGAAATTCCTAATTGTTCTAAACCTAGCTACCGCTGTCGCCAAGCTCCCCCCCCCCATTGCACCACCGACAGCTGTCGCTCCTTCGTTGTGGGAAGACCTCTTTCTTGAGATCCTCCTCCTTATCCTTTCCTGACTCCATTGTCCCGGCTGGCAGCGCTCGTGGGCTACTTCGACGCAACGACGTCTGCCGTCTGCTGCAAGTGGTGAGCCACCACGCATGTCATTGAGGCACCACCCACACAGCTCTCGTGGATCCTCTCCCCGGTCTGTATTCCGTAATTCCCCAATCTCCTCCCTCCTCCCCAATCTCCCCCTAGGAAGAACACAACTAATTAGTTATCTACAAATGTTTGTCATACAAAGCTAATTAGTTTCTGAAACTGTGAACTCTGCATTTGCAGGCAAGATTTTGGTACTTTTCACCCAGATTATAGCACAAAATTCAAACAGTGTTTGAAAATTTCGTCCAAATTTATGGACAAAATTCTGAAATTTCATCCATTTCACTGCCTTCCAAAAATTTTCAATCCAAAATAGTTTTCTCTGGCCCAACCGGGCTGAGGCCGGTGTGGACAGAGAGGGCGAAGGGCTAGAGCAGGTCGTTGGGGTGGTATGAGAGGCGGAGCGTCGGGCCAAAGTGGAAGGCGGTGGAGAGATCGAAGCGGAGGTCCTTGGTATCGCTGCCAGTCGAGAGGCCGGAGAGGAAGGGCAACCCAAGTTGTTCGGCCGTGTGGAGGAGTACGACACTGGGCTCCTGACCCTGCCATGCTCGCTTCTCTTCTTGGCGATGGCAGAGGAGAGAGAAGAAGATGGTGGTGTTGGGAGGAAGAAGCTGGCTCGGAGGAACACATTTGGTCAAGACAAAACATGGCATGGTCGAACCATATTTGGGATAATTCTGTAAATTCAACGCTAGAAAGTTACAGAGGTGTGACGGAATAGTGTATCATCGAAGATGGGCATTTTTTTCAGTGGTATTAAAGTGAACAGATATTTTTTAGTGGCATATATCAAAGCCGAAACATTTCGGTGGTATATAACCAATTGACTCTTAATTAATTTAGATGCTTGGTACTGATGTTCTCATTCTCCAGAGTATTTTCCTGGATACTTATGCCATTGAAACACTGAAATGTTCCTCAAAATCATGTCATACATGCATGTCCTGTGTCCGTGTGTAAATCATATGTGATCCTCGTGGGACAGTAGAGACACTGTCCTAATGCCAGCATACTGGAGTAATAATGCCTACTAGATGTTGCTTGAGTTGTTTTGATGGAAGAAAAGGAATGCACTCATAGTCAACCTGCTTAACTTCGAGTATTTCAATTGTAGATTGTGTAAATATCACGATTACTTGTGGAGTAACTCCTATACGTATTTTTACAGCTCGTTTTTGTAGACTATGTTAGTTTATTTTGTGAGGAATAAGTATACTATGAAGACCACTACCGTTGGAGTGAGAATAGCCAGAAAGTGCACTTTCTTTTTCATGTAAATCAGAAACAAGTTAACTACAGTGATAAAAAGTCGTTTCCATAAAAGCTAAAGCTATATACTCCACGTAGTGTTGTCTTTCTTTAATACATGGACGACAGAGGAGCTACACATACTACCATAGAAAGGACTATCACATATGGTTCATAACTGTCATCACAGATAGTTATCAAATTATCTAAATTTATATGTCTATGATAATAGGCGGTTATTACAGACGGTTCTCAAGCCGTCTGTGATAATTACAACATAGATGATTTTTTTTAAAAAAAACGTATGTGTATATCAAGTATCACAAACAGTTCTTAAATATAGCTATATGTGATATGCTAATTATCATAAATGGTTAATGCCAAAAACTGTCTGCGATATATCATTTATCACAGATGGTTGTCAAACATAGCCGTCTGTGATATCTTACATATCACAGACGGCTAATACCAAAAACCGTCTTTGATATTCATATAGCACAGACGGTTTATTGCTACAAACCGTCTATGATAGCTATTTAAATATCTATATTATTTTCTGTTTTTTTGGCTAGCCTCAGGAAATGCTCTTTAAGTGATCTTAATTGATCATGAACATGACAACTAGTATGAGGTATTGTGAGTCTTTTGTTCCATCTTCTTGTGACTTTTTGGTCGATGACCTTGACGAGGCTAGTGACCTTGAATTCTTTAAGTGAATTATGAGAAAATGCAAAAGATAGATTGTGACACTTGCAGGTTATATGGTGTTTTGGTTACTTCTCTTGATGTCATGATAGGGATGAGGAGCCCTTGGAGCCTAAAGAGGAGAAGGAATTGGATAGCTTGTGCGGAGCGATCATGGAGATGATTATGAGGTGCTTTTCGAGGATAATCTTTAACTCAAGCTAAGTAAGATAAGTAAGAAGAAATTTATTAAGGACATTGTCTTTTTAAATTCAAGAATTGATATTAAGGAGACCCGGCTAAATTAAGCCCGCCAGGCCGAATGCAGTCCAAGAGGCCCGACCATGTAGTTGTCGCCAGGTTAGGTCGTTTCAGGGCCAATCCAGTGCAATCAGGCCTGCTCTTTTAGCCGGGCACGAGCCAATCTAAATTCTAAAGCAAAACCTGCTCAATTCTAGTTGAATAAGTGGCAATCCAGTCCTTGCACTCCTGTCCTGTAGCTAGTGGCTACCAGGTCACTGGCTAGTCCTTATTCATGAATGGCTACTGTAATCCATCTCAACAATATGAAAATGAGTTTTTCTTGATCCCAAACACATGATCAGTTGCACCTTTACAGCTGAAACCGGCAATAATACAGTTCTCCCACCAAATTAAGCTCCCTAGAGCTGAACTAAAGCAAACGCACGCTGCAAATTAAGAAGAAACTTTTAAGGTGTCGTCTCTCGCGCCGCCGCGCAGCGCAGGGGGAGTGAATCATCTCGAGTAGCTGCCCTCCTCCTGCTCGCCGAAGCAGTACATCTCTTGCAGCGATGACCCGTCGGAGCGAGGCGCGCTGTAGCACCCGGAGCTCTGCGTCGACATCGACTCGGGATCCATCTGCCACGCCTGCTGCAGGAGAGGGTTGCTCATCAGCTGCGCGCCGGTGGCCGCCAGCGTCTGCGCCACCTGCGTCTTCGCCTGCGCCACCTGCACCTGCAGGGTCGCGACCTGCATGGGAGCGTTCCGTTGCACCGTCAGGCACTCATGGCTATATGATTTGCTCGGCCGCGTGACTGTATATCTCATGCACATGCATGCGCGCACTGGACGCGCGCGCGCGGCTACGTAGGTACACGTACCTGCTGCTGCAGCGCGAAGATGTGGGCGACACAGCCGTAGATGGGGTCGCGCAGCCTGGCCTGCGCCTCGTAGGTGACGGTGGCGGCGGCCTCGCTCCGGTCGGCGGGGGGCACCTGCTGCAGCAGCTTGGCCGCGTTGCTCGCTCCGAACACCTTGTGGATGGCCGCGAACTGCGACGCCCCGTCCTCGGCGCAGAAGTAGGGCGCGAAGACGCAGTCCGCAGCGCACTTGCGCCGCAGGAACTTGCACGCGCCGCACGGCGAGCCCGGCGCGCCGCCACCACCAGAGGACGCCATGGTCGTGTGGACCGATCGGTAGCTGCACCTACTACACAGCTAGCCTATGACGCTTTCAAGCTGCACGAGTCTTTTGAGTTTTATAGAGGAGGAGTCGAGGAGACGCCAAGGCCTGCAAGGTTGCGAGGGGACAAGGCCAGAGAAGAATGCGCATGATGTACAGGTGAGCGAGGGACTCGTGCGTATGTAGTTTGAGGACGACACCGAATATTTGAGTATAAATTTCGTAAAAAAAAAGGTAAGCATCTCTTGCGTATCAACCTCTCCAATATTGTTAATTTGCATAAATTATATGGCCCGCACATTTCATCAGAGGAATATCTATGCTAACCATCTATGCGAGCTGGTTATGAACTACAACTGGATTTCACGTTGAGACTACCAGTGTCACTGCATGAGCTTGTTAGTGCACGTAGCATCACACACACCAAGAGCTACAAAGGCCTCTTCATATTGACTTCTACTTCTATCTTCTGTTTGAAGAAGATACAAGCTAATATGAATACTTAACTTTTTAAAGTAATTTCTCCACTACTCTAGCTCGAACGATAAGTCAGAGGGTCACAAGCGTATCACATATCATATTCTTTTTGCTCCTGTCTCGCGCACACATCTCTCTCTCACTTTTTGCACCACTCGCTCACTCATTTTAAAAATCACTTCTTTCAACCGTTATTATTTATTTTCAGGCAAAAATCATCGGTCATAATCAAATACTATCAGCAGAAACCGATACAAACGTCCCATAAGTTTTGTGAGGTTGTGAGGACTCGAACAAAGCAAAATTTCGAACAAGATGTGCACAGGAACGCAGGATGTGGGAAAATAGGCCATTTTAAAACGGAGGGGTTGGCTTGTGAGTTGTGAAGCTGTGTGATGGCTTCGACCAAAGTGGTTCAGGCCGTGCTGGGACGCAGAAAAGAGGGAAAGCAGCAGCGGCCATGACGCCTTTTGTCCGCCGATTGCCGCAACACTTTTGAAGGGTTTTTGGCCGCCTATCATACGTGGACTCGGCCTTTTCTTCTCTGGCTCCGTTTCGTGTCCGTTTTGCTCGCTTTGTTTATTGCTTCTCCTTTCGTTCGGTACACCGATGCTTGTTTGTTGCACAAAATTTCGGGGTCTTACCAGGACGTCACATCGCACGGCCGATCGATCCCGACACGAGCTGAGCTACATCGCTATCAATTATGCCTCCGTTAAAACAAACAAAATGGTACAGTTTGGTTGTGGACTTTTGCACTTAACTGGTTCATTTGCACGGCCTAACTTTATAGATAATATTTTTATATTCTCCTTATCAAAAGATAAAATAATTAAATAATAATCGGATTGTAAAATAGTATTTAATATAATATTTATTGAGAGTAGAGTAAAGTACAATCTAAATTAAATATCTAATTATTGAATCTATATGTTTTTGGATTGTACTTGCCATGGATCTCTTTTAGTTTTAGGCTGGAATTTTAGTTTTTTAGGATTTACTTTGGAATTCGTATAGAATTAAATTGTTTATTTTATTTTATTTTTTATTCTGAATTTTAGTTAATTTGGATTGTACTTGACATGAACTCTTTTCTTTTAATTTTCTAATTTTTATTTAATTATTATTTTGAATTTTAGTCATTTATAGATGCTACCTTGGAAATCATATGGAAATCAAATTACTAATTTTTATTTATTTTTTATTCTGAATTTTTCTTAATTTGGATTGTAATTGATATGGGCCTTTTCTTTTAATTTGAGCCATTACAAATCGGGTCCGCCAAATATATAGCTAGATCTTTTTCTAAGTTTATAATTAGTATAGATATAGATAGATATTTACATCTCTAAGTCAGTGATCAAATCTAACCCTTTAAAATTAAGACCCACCAAATTAAGGGCTACGTGTTGTTTTTAAAGAATGTCTAGTATATTTATCTTTTTTCTTAGCAACTTTAAAATGCATGTCATCAACTTTTAATATATAATAGATTAACTTTTAATATACATAGTAGGTCTAGCATATTTCTTTTTTCTTAACAACTCTAAAATTGGACTTTTAATATATAATAGATTTTCAGCGATGAAAATAGCATTGGGATGAATGGTTCTCCATCTCTGCAGACTTAAGTTGCAAGCAGTTTAATTTGTTGCTACTTGATTTCATGGTCGAGGGCATGATGACACATGATTAAGGACACTAGATTGTCCTTAATTTTAAACAATTGGGTTGTTGCACAGCTCACCTCTAGTGCGCCAGCTCCGCGACCAAAAAAAGAGAAAAGAAAAGAAAAATCTCCACAGCTACTATGCTGACTCGCAAAGTCGCAATAAACAAGGCCATGGAGCAGAATAGAAATAGTTTGCACGTAACCTGACTAGTTTATGCAATGATGCGAGCATCTCCGTACGTGCAAACGCTTACTTTTTTTGCATCACTGGGGGTGATAAGATAATGTACGGGCCAATGCACTTGTAATTGCCCAGTTTGTCTGTTTCCTCTGATTTCTTTTTTGTGTGCATGTCCTCCACGACAAGGACACGGGGCGACGGCTAGCAAGTGCACAGGAGATTAAAAATGTGGGGTTGATGCCGTGTGAGCTGAGGTGTGGGCGAAGAGAGAGAGAGAGAGAGAGAGAGAGAGAGAGAGAGAAATTCAGAGCATGCCTATATCTGGTAAAAATATATCGGAATTTTCGAATTCAAGATGTATTTTCTTTCGTTGTTCGTGAGAGTGCATAGAATTCATAATGCCGAATGGAACTCAGTACTGCATAGCTTGAAGTTTGAGGTGTAGAAGCAGGATACACCCTTGAGGAGAAGAAGAAGAAGAAGAAGACGAAGGTGATGACGATGCAAACCCAGGGAGGGAGCTCAAGGGAAGACTCGTGGGTCTCTTTTTACTGCGCCATGATTAAGTGCGATCCAATTTCAACATGGTCCGGGCTGTCAGTGGGGTACTCGTTCGGGATCATGGTCTGGGCCGTCGCTGGGGATTCCGTCCGGGGTCCAGTTTCAACATGGTGCGGGCGTGCGACACACATGTTCGGTGACGGACAGCCCAGTACGCATCTATTACCGCCTCCAGCCGCGTCGTCTAGTCCCGGCCGTCCGCATCCAAACAAACAAGGCTCAATGCGAAATCGCTAGCTAGGGTTTCGCTTCCGCGCAGAGGAGATAAGTGTTAGACAATATTTGGTATATATCCATTGGTATCTGCTGTTTCGTTAGACATGATCTTGTACAGCTATATATGGTTAGCCATCAGCATGTATATCGGAGACTTATCTCCATCATTTGTAACGGAACGCCTGTACACATATTTACACACATGAATACGAGAGCTCTGATTGATTTTGCACTCCAACATGGTATCAGATTGGTTCTTCTCAAAACTCGGAACCTGCCCTTCTTCTTCCACACCGATTGTCGGCATCTTTCCAGCCCGATTGTCCACCATGCTGCGCCGTTTTTTTTGTCATCCTGCGCATCTCCTCTCTTCTCCACGCGATGGGAGAGCCTACTGGCTACTGCCAATCCATTGTACCACCTCTGGGTGCAGGCTGTAGCTGTTTCTTCCATCCATTCCCTTGTGCCCATTGTCCTTGACATCAAAGCTTCCAATTACGCCAAATGGCACAGACTCTTTCTTGTTGCTGTTGGCAAATTCACCCTCGATGACCATGTCACATCCGCACCACCCAAAGATGCTGATGCTGAATGGAAATGTCTTGATTGCACCGTTCTCCAATGGATCTATGGATCCATCTCCATGGAAATTCTTGACATTGTCATGGAGTCTACTACTACCGCTCATGCCACATGGACTCGCATCGAAGATCTGTTTCAGGATAAGAAGAAAACCCAAGCCCTTTATCTCGACGCTGAGTTCTGCAACCTAGTACAAGGTGATCTCTTCATCATAGACTATTGTCTTCAGCTCAAGACCCTGGCTGGAATAGAGATAGAAGAAGCTTGGGGTAAGCGTGAAAGTGTACAGAATCTGGGAGATACAGCAAGCGCGTTTAAAACTGTAATGCAGTCATTGAAAAAGTGGAGTACAGAGAAATTCGGCTCTGTCCGAAAAGAATTGGAGAGGCTCCGTATAAAAATAGCTGAGTTACAAGAGGGGGGAGATGGTGAGTCAAGAGTTACAGAGACCAATAATATCTTGGCTGCGTGAAGGTGACAGAAATACCAATTACTTTCATCACAAAGCAGCATGGAGGGCAAAAAAGAACTTCATTAAGAAGTTGAAAACAGCAGATGGTAGCTGGTGCACGAAACAAAAAGATTTGAAGATCTTACGACGGCTTATTTTAAGGGTTTATTTTCCAGGGACCCTGCTATTAATCCGGAGGTAGTATTTCCCGCTTTTGAGCCAAAAATTACTGATGAGATGAATGAGTTGCTTTGCAAGGAGTTTACAGATGAGGAGATAGGCGATGCCCTATTCCAGATTGGGCCTCTCAAGGCGCCGGGTCCGGATGGCTTCCTGGCTCGGTTTTTCCAACGGAATTGGGGAATTTTGAAGGAGGATGTTATCCTTGCAGATCGATTTTTTTTAAGAAGGCCGCATGCCCCCTGGTGTTAATGATACTCTATTGTGTTAATTTCCAAGAAAAAACCATCCTGAAGAACTGAAAGACTTCCGGCCGATTAGTCTATGCAATGTAATCCGTAAGGTCGTCTCCAAGTGAATGGTCAATCGTCTTCGACCCTTGCCGCAGGAGGCGATTTCGGTGAATCAGAGTGCTTTCATTCCTGGGAGGATGGTCACTGATAATGCTTTGATTGCCTTTGAGTGCATTCATGCGATTCAACAGCGAGCAGGTGATAGAAGGAATTATTGTGCTTATAAACTGGATCTGTCCAAAGCTTATGATCAGGTGGGCTGGAAATTTTTAGGATTTCTTTTGAAGCTGGGCTTTAATCCTACCTGGGTGCAGTGGGTGATGTGTTGTGTGACTACTGTACGCTATGCCGTTAGCTTCAATTGTGTCCCACTGGACACCTTCCAACCTACGAAGGCTACGTCGCCTTATTTATTCCTTTTTGTGGCTGACAGTTTGTCGGCTCTCTTGAATAGAGAAGTTGAAGGAGGAAATATTCAAGCTTTAAAGGTTTGCCGTAGAGCACTTGGAATCTCTCATCTGTTATTTGCAGTTTCATAAGAGTAATAAACAAAACTTCTAAAATATTTAAATAACAATTTTCCCCTCAGAATAATCCCATCTCACTCAGCAAAAGAGCAAAAAGAGAAGAAACAAGTAGTTGAGAGAAAACAAACAATCTGAAAAAGGAACTCAAAGACCACTTGTAGGACAATATCACCTTTTTCACATGATCTAATCAGAAGGCGAAACTCTTGAAAACCATCAAAGGAAGTGAAGAACCATTAAATATTCTAGTCAAGCAATGACGTAAAAGACTGGAACCCAATGAAGCGCATGTTCTTCATCTCAAGTTAGCTGGTCTTACATCAAAGGAAATGTCGGTCTCACAGTACTGGGGTTAGTGATATAAGACTTAGGAATCCATCACTGTGACACATGACAAATAGGGGCAATAGCAGACACTGATAAAGATTTAAGGGAAGAATTAGCATTTGACAAATTTCAACCAGATGGCCGTTGTGAAGCTCGTTCGACCACGGGGCGGTCCGACCTCCTTAGCAGAGCTGATCTAACCGCTGATCTGTCAGATCGCATCACTGATCGAAAATGATCTGACTGCTTAGGTAAAGTTGGTTTGGCCCCTAACTGGTCTAACCGAGCAAAAAACGCTGGTCGAAAATAATTAGACCTCCTGTGTAAAGCTGGTCTGATTGGTCTGACTGAGTAGCAAGCACTGGTCAAAACCGATCTGAGCACCTTTGTAATGTTGGTCAAAATGTTGATCTGACTACGCTGTTTTGACCACAAGAGAAATCTGGTCTGACTGGTCCTGTGGTAAAAACTCCCGAACCTACAGACGATTGATTAGAGGGAGAAAGACAACCTGCTAACGATTGATTAGAGAGAGCAGAGCGAGGACCTACAGATGATTGGTTAGAGTGAGCAAAGTGATAGTTGGGAGCTTGCACAATCTCCACTTGAGAACGCTTTCTTAACCTGTCTCTTTTTTCTTTCTTAGCTTTTTGAAAGCAAAATTGAACCACATGATCGTCTCTACCACAATGAGTGTATTGATACTTGACTTGCTGAGAAATCATATCTCTTGACTTCACAACACCTACTTTAGTAGAGGGGTTCTTTTGCTATACCATCAAATTTAAACACAATTGGTTTTGCCTCAGAGTTTACTTTAATCTTTCCTGGTTCAAAAAGCTTGACAACCTTAGGAGGATTATTGTTGACATGCTCAATAAAATTAAATCCTGGACCATATTTTTTCACACTTATTTTTTATTGATATAGAATCATGTTTACATTTTTCTTGCCAAAAGAAAATCTTGTTTTTAACGTACTCGTTTTCTTTGGACTGTGTGGAACATGATGAGCACTTAACAGATTCATTTTTAATCTTCTTAGAAGCACTAGATTGAACCAATTTCTCCTTTTTAGCAAAATCATTAAGTTGTCTAGTTAATGCTTCTATTTCAGTGTTAAACTTAGGACAATTAGAGCAATAAAGAGTCTTATGATAAAGCATTTGTTCAATTGACTCCTGAGATGAATTAAGCCTAGCCTGAAGCAAGTCATACATAGAGCAAGCTTTAGATTGAGTAGAAGAACTAAATTTGAGCTTTTTAATTTCATCATTCACAAGTTTTAACTTTTCATCAAAAAAGTTGTGTGCCAATTTTAATTTATCAAGTTTAGCAGTTACATCACCAAATTAAACCAAGTTTGATACATTAGTTTTTCTAGCAGACTCCAACACAGAATGTAAAACTTAACAAGACTCACAAGATTCATTATCAGGGATAGCAGCTCCAAGTTTATCAATTTCAGAAGTTAGGCTTTCAACAAGACAATTATTTTCTTTCAGTTTCTTTGTCGTCTTTTTCAATTCAATAGCAAGTTTAATTAAACCATCCTCAAGTTGATCATACGATGGTCTTATGTCATCTGGATCACTGTAGTCGTCTTCACTGTTGTTGCTTACCATGAAGCGCATACCTGTGAAGTCATCAGCTTTCTTCTTCTCGCCTTATTATCGTCATGGTCATCGTCATCACAACTCTCAAAATCTACATCACTCAAGTTAAGTCGCTCGATGGCTGAGAAAACTTTTGTAGCAATTTTTCGATGGAAAAATTCACTCTTGGTATACTTTTGGATGGTCGACAATGATAATTCCTGTCTTACTTGACTATTTTCCCTTTGAGCTTGGGACAATCCAACTTAATGTGACCTAGCTTACCACACTCAAAGTGTTTGATCAGACCTGGAGCTCCACCTCACTTTCCAATCCTCAGATTGTTGAGAGCTTTGTATGATCGTTAGGAGATTAAGACCAAGTCCTCTTTAGGGAGCTGCTCGAATTGATCTTCTCAAAAAGAGGACAAAGCAGATAAGAAAACACAAGACAAAGTACACGATGGAGTAGCCTGCATGGGGTTAGTCGCAAGCGCTAAAGATGAAGATTTATCAGTCTTAGATGGCAAAGCTTCCATCTCATAGGTTTTCGATCTAAAGTGTAGATCCTCCATGGTAAGGGTATCTAGATCGACTGTTTGACTAATACTCATGACGACCATCAACCACTTTGAACCTAAAGACCTTAAAATTTTAGTTGCATTATCTTTATCAGTAGGATTAACATTAACACCATGCAAGTTACTCAGAATCTTCTCAAAACGAGCAAAAAGATCATCTATAGATTCACCAGGTTTCATAGCAAAATCTGAGAACTCTTTTTGATAAATATTCTTACGCACTTTGTTAATCTTAATCATTCCTTCATAATAATCGTAAAGAGTTTTCTAGATTCAGTGGGCAAAAGCAATATGAGCTACTCAATCAAATTCTTTGCGAGAGATTCCTTAGAATAACACGTTATAAGCTTGAGCATTTAGTTCAACATCTGTTTTATTTAGAGTCATAACCATAACAGGAACCTCATACGATCTAGAAACCTTATTCCAAACATCACTACCCTGAGCCTCAATGTACGCTTGCATCTAACACATCCAAAACACAAAATCAGTACCATCTAGCATGGGGGACGGTTCACATACCTCTCTGATGCCATCACAGCTGGCTCTGGTACCACTTGTAGCATCATATGGCACAATCATAGGGAGGTGAATGATTGCCTCTGCTTTTAGATACTTGAAAACAACTCTCAAACCAGAAGAAAACAATCTAATTTACTGAATGTAAATTTCGACCGCAAGTCATTCGATCGCTCGCACGACTGCTCGCTTGACCTCCTTTGTATGTAGTCAAAATCTTTCTCCACTCGAAAGCTTTGACCGCTTTCAACGCTTCGTCCCCCAATCACTTTGACCACTTGAAGAAGAACAAGCCAAAGACAACATCGCGCTTGTAGATCGCAAGATCATGATGTGATAGCACACCGACGCAAACACAACAAAGAGATGCTTAGAAAAATTCACTATGCTTCGATTGAGACAACAAGACAATGTCGGCGGTGATTTCTTTCTTCGAGAATTGATCTGATATTATACTTCTATATCATGTTTATGGCTATAAAGTGCTCTCACGGCACTCCTAAAAACTCTAGCACAAAAAGCCTTCCAAAGTCACGGCTAAACCCTTAGCCTCTTCCCTACTTTTATATGCTAGAGCTCTAAACCGTGTTCTTATCAAACTTGACATACGATCCTATCTCTTCTGAAAACAAGGGACCCGAAACTCTTCCAAACATGGGTTTTAACCAAACTTCAAATCTTCTTAGTTATGGACTTCATCTATAACTCCTAACTCATCACGTGACGAAGCTGCTAGGATAGCATCTCCTATATCTTCATCACGCACCATCAACTTCTGTGTTGAAGCCTCTAGGACCAGACCTCCTGGAGCTTCTCCACACATCATCAAGCCTCTATGAATCACCATCTTTGATCTCCACATGCTCCAGCGTGAGTCCGACCACCTTGCGTGACATCCTTGACCGTTTGGACCTTAGTTTTCCCTATCCTAGTCCTGGTTTTCCTCATAACCGACCATGACCATCTCCATGCCCACCTGCACATGCAAAGACCAAAGAAACGTTTTTCCTAGCATAAGTTCTTCATAACTTGACAGACATCAACACACACATATAACACACCCTCGTCTATCAATAGACAAGAACCAAACCATCCATGAATACCAACCAGGTCATCCACGATCACAATTTTCACGCTCTCCAGAAATCACCAACTTCAGATCACTCAGTATGACCGGTAACAACCACTACGCAAGATCAATCGCTAGCTCATCGAGTACTCGAACACAAGTACTCAGAAAACACCATCACTAAGAACACTCAGGAAATACAAGCATCGCTACCAACCACAGAACCATTGAGTATTGGTCTCTACGACTAAAACACCATATCACTACGTGTACAACTACCGATCTCCAACCATTCACTGCACCATTGATCACCGATCTAAGTAAAGTAAGCTCCCATGACAAGCTCTATACCTCCTTCTCTAACTCGCCACACCTAGCTCTAGATCTAGCATAAAACTTTTCTAACTTGTGAAAAGCATCATTGAGCTGGTCGTAGCAGGGACATACCTCATCGTCATCGCTGTACAGATCGTCATCGCTGATGCCGTTCTCGTCAGCCATGAATCATATACCGGTGAAGTTGTCGCTGTCCTTAGTGTCCTTCTGCGGGTCATCCTCACCGTCGTCGTCACTCCAACCCTCCATGTCATTGAAGTCGAAGTTGTTGAAGACAGTGAGGACGCGGTGGAAGAGCTTCTTGGCTTTGCCGAAGTTGCGGTACTTCTTGTCCTTGCCTTGATCACTAGCTGGCGGCTTCTTGTTGCAGTTATTGCTGATGTAGTCATTCTTGCTCACACCACCGTAGTCGTTCTTACCTTTCTCTAGCATGGGGCAATTCGCTCAATGTGGGTGGGGCCACCACACTTGAAGCAAATCATCGGACCTCCTCTCTTCCTCTCTCTAACCCTCTTGTATGTGTGTAAGAAATTTCTGACTAAGAAGGCTAACTCACTCTCTAGAAACTGCTCAAACTGGTCCTCACTCATCTTGCACAGAGCAGCCATAGAGAAACTAGAAGCACCATCAGAAGATGCTCCGGAAGCAGATGTGGGATCAGTAACCAATGCCATCGACAACGACTTTGTCTTGCAAGAGACAATGTCGATCTCATAAGTCTTGAGTTGTGAGTACAACGTGTCAAGAGTCAAGTTTGACAAATCAGTCGTGTCCTTGATGGTGGTCACTTTCATTTTCCAAACTCTAAGGTCTAAGGCAGAAAGCATCTGACAAGCATTGTTCGAGTCTGAGTATGTAAGACCAACAGCTCGTAGGTTGCTTAGAATCTTGTGAAATATACCAAAGCACTAATCTAGGGACTCACTAGTAAGCATCTCGAATTTGTTGTATTCTCGCTTGTACTAGTCCTGTCAGATGGTCTTGATCTGGATGGTGTCCTCATGGTATGCATCGAGAGTCACATAGATATTGAACGCCGATGTGAGATAAGAGATGTGATCAAACTCACTTTGGCTAAGACATTGAATGGTGATGTTTCTTGCCTTAGCATTTGCCTCCACATCTGGCGTATTAATAGCCGTGATGTGCTCATCGGCAGGAACAATGAATCTGGTCTTAACTTTTCTCCAAATTACATAACCTTGAGCCTGTATGTAAGACTCCATCATACTCTTCCAAAAGGGATAGTAGACTCCATTGAAGAGAGGCGGCTTGGTGGAATACTTGTCTACTGCCATTGCTCTAAAGAGTAGTTAAGATCTATGAAAAGAGCTAAACGGGCTCTGATACCATTTGTAGGACTGGATAGGCAACAGAGGGGCTGAATGATGCTTTAAAATTTTCTCCCAAGTATTCATTTATTCTTTACTCTGATAGCTACAAAGCTATGAGGATTAGGATAGAAATCGTACTTGAAAAGTAGAGACTCACAGAGTTGAGTGTGACCAGTCGGAAAACAACGTGGTCAGAATTCGACTCTAGTGGTCGACAACCAGAGAGCGGTCAAAAACCAACGTGTCGAAAATCAACATGATCATAACCAATGTAGTCGATGACCAGTGAGGGGTCAAAAACCAGTGAGTGGTCAAATAACCAATGTAGTCGAAGACTAATGAATGGTCGAAAACTCTACACGGCCGAAGACCAATGAGAGGTCAAAAACTTGAGTGATCGGAACAAGTCAAAATATGACCAGTGAGATCGATGACTAGTGAGTGGTCGAAACCAAAGTGGTCAAGCCAAGTTGAAACATGACCCTTGAGGTCGATGACTAGTGAGTGGTCGAAACTTGAGAGTGGTCAAACCAAGTCGAAACACGACCCTTGAGGTCTACGACTAGTGAGTGGTCAAAAACCCAAAGTGGTCGAAAGCTTGTGAGTAGTCAAAAAATCAGAGGAAACAGAGGAACAGATACTTTCAGCATAGGACATGAACTAAAAATCCATGTACCTTTTGATTCATAGGTCCAAAGAATATGCAATTTTGTAGAGATTTTCTTTAGGATATCATGAACTTATTCCAATAAATGATCATGGAAAACATGATCAAAATTGAGACCTTTTTCAGTTTTGGGACAGACTGCACCAAAACCGATCAAAAACCAAAAACAATGAATACTACTTGCTCGTGGGTGGATAATGACTAAGATAGATCTAGATGTATTTCCACACATCATAGCAAATTAGAACACTAACAAAATCAAGCCAAAAACCCTTAATAAAAAAATCACACTTTGAGACCAAATCAAGTAAAACTGGGTTTTCTTGATAAACTTGCTATCAAAGTGTCTAAATGAGTGGAGATAGATTCTCAGAGATTGTCTCCATCTCTTACACGTCCTTGGCACAGTAAGATCAAGAAAAAGGAAGATGAGGGATCAAAATAAACCAAATCAAGAGTAAATCAATGAAAGCAAGATGGATACATGGAGATACACAAAGATTGATGTATTATTTACTTGAGAAGGTAGATTTTACAGCCACTCCACCTTGGCAGACAAAGAGCACCTAAGGTACTCACTCTCAAACCCTAACTCTAAACAAAAGAGCACATGACAGAGGAGTTGGATGGTTAAACTTACATGTCTCCATACCAACCCCAATTTATATGGCACCCAGCCACCTACACCTCTTAATGGATCCTATCTGCTATTATAATGGGGGAAAACCCGTTAACTCCACGCAGATGGATTTTACTCTCACAAGTTCACTTATGTATGCTTTTCAACGTGAATAAGTGTGCATCTGTTAAATCCTTAGCCTTGATCTGCCTTGATCAAACCAGCTCCACCTTGACCTAAACTGCTCTCTAACGCATCGCCCATGCATTGCGGTTTTGATCCAAGATGGTTTTCGGTATTTTGATCAAACTACCAAAATACCCTTCCTTCACCTGGTCATTACCAACCACTGCAAGCAATTGTCATACTTGTCACGTGTAGGTGCACCACTAGCTTGCCAAGCATCGCCAAGTCTTTCCCGTCCTGGTTCCACTGAACCATAGCTCACTTGGCCCGTGCAAGACACATGGCGCCATCCCGCCGTTTGAACCCGCCTTCAACATTTTTCACCTTTCTTGTGCCGTGCTTTAGCTCACCGTCTCACCCGGCATCCTTGATCGTTCTGGATCTCAACTCTTCGATGTGCCTAGCCCTGATTTTCACTGTTGACCATAGTTGACTCCAAGCGACCTTTTATATTCAAAGACAAAGAAATCATTTTCAGACACAAGTTCTTCACAACTTGACCCACGTTAGCTGTAACATAGCTCATATAACATAAAACCACTAACCATACTCACCATAACTCATTCCTAAACTCAAAATCCACAAATATGAATTCTGACTGAAAGCCCCCCATCTGGACAATCTTTAGCCGGCCAGACCGCCAACCCTCGGGTAGTCAGACCGCTGCACCAACCGGTCAGACCAATGGCACACTGCTGGTTTAACCAGCCTTCCCCTGACTGACTAACAACACTGCCAAACAAATTTCCAGATCTCGCAAATTGCAATGGTTCATCACAAATTAGGACATTCTTACATGGTCCTTCAGTAAGCCCTTTCATCACTACTCCTTTATCATTATATATTGCCATCAGTTATGTTGAATTATTGATGCTAACAATAGCCGAACACATTATTATATATTATATAATGTTATTTGAAAATTATACGTATGATTATATATATATGATGAAATAGTAAATCTTGATCATTTTAGTTCTAATTCTACCCCTGTGCACTTTTCCATACATATGGTGATGATTTTTCTGAATTTTTCTTCGCTGGTTCTTAGATTTTGCCCAAGACGGATCCCTTGATTGGGCCTTCCGGATCTCTGCCGCTTTTGAGGTTTCATTGGTTTGCAGGAAACGGCAGCAATCTAGCAAGCAGAAGACAACTTTTGCATCACTCGGCCTGTCCCATAGAAACAAGCATGTCTCACTATGCCCGGTTTAAAGAATGTGGGCAGCGAATAACACCTGAGGTTCAATTGGGTTTGTGGGAAAGAGCATCTCGGGTGAATGGGAAGAGGCATGGGCAATCGGTATTTGACCCGATAAAATATATGAAAATAATAGAAAGACTGATATCCTTCTTCAGGATAATGTATAATATATAAAAACAAGTATAATAGAGCTATTATTCCATCTATTTGATCCGTTTTCACCTGTACTTATGAGCTGTTCGTATTGACTTTTGGTTTTGGCTTATGAATAGTAACAGTTTATAGAGAAGTTTATAGAGAGACACTTGTAATTTTGACCGATATAAAAGAAGTCACTATTGTGTGTACTATAATTAACTAATGAATCCTATTTTAAAAGATACTTCGCTTGATAGTTAGATACTATCGAATAACTATTTATTATAGAAAAATAGGTTTTAGGAATTAATACGAACAATGTGTTAGAACTAGGGGTGGAAAACGGTAACGGATAATTCGTTTTATCCGATATTCGTATCCGAGAAAACACGAATGTGGTAAGCAAAATCCGTATTCGAAAATATTCGTATTCGTATTCGAGAATATTCGTATCCGTATTTGAGAGTATTCGTATTCGCATTCGTATTCAAGAATATTCGTATCTGTATTCGTATTCGATACTATTCGATTCATATTCGATCCGTTTCTAGAACCTATAAAAAATCCGTACAAATTTTGTGATTCAAAATTTGAATTTAGACGGTTTAAAACCGGTAACCGGTCAAAATCGGTGAAAAATCGGCAAAACCGCTAGGAATCCGTTTTATCCGATATTCGTATCCGAGAAAATCCGTATTCGTATTCGAGAATATCCGTATCCGTATTTGAGAATATTCGAATCCGTATTCGTATTCATTTTAAAAATATGGATTCGTATTCGTATTTGAGACTATTCGACCGTATCCGATCCGTTTCCACCCCTAGTTAGAACTGTGGCCAATTGTCATCTCATACACCAGGCTCGCATGTTTTTAGGCCAGCAGCCGACTGCAGTCGCGAGAAGACGGGTCAAGCGAAAAATACCACTTAACAAGAAGAGTACTGGATAGCAAGCGGAAGATGCTGGAGAGAGCGGGCAGTCGCCTAGAAGTCTAGAAAGGCACGGGTCACGGCAACCCTAACGGAAACAGGAGCACAAGACGAGGAGCCGGACGCGAGAGCCACACCACACCACCAGAAATTTCTCCCCAAATTCCCCAATCCTCCGCGTCCGTCCCCACCACCACCATCTCCACCTTCTGGCCTCCCCGCGGCCACCGCCATGCGCATCCGCCGCTACGCCGCCCGCCTCCTCGCCTCATCCACCTCCACCTCCACCGCCCCCTCCTCCCCGCCGCCGCAGCCCGCCGCCTCCTGGTTCCACGCCGCCGACGACGATTGCGCCTTCTGCGAGCTCAGCCGCTCCGCCCCACAGGTATCCCCATCCCATCCCCCCTCTCTCCCTTCCTCTTCTCCGCATTACTGCGCCGCGTCGCTCTGCAGGGAGTAATTTCGCCTCGACTGGTGGGAGTTCTCATGGCTGGGTGTTTGGCGGAATCGCAGGTGGCTCCGGACGCAATCAAGCACAAAGGACACATTGCTGGTCGGGTGCGCGAACCCGAGCTCAAGAGCGATGAGCGCATCGGCCTAGCTCAGCGACCGCTTGTTCCGGAAGGTGCGTACCATACTGCCATTCTAGGGACCACTTGAATGTATGGGGAAATAACTTGCTAATATGCCAAAGTTGTGTTCTTTTGGTCTTCTGCTAACGATTTCAGCTCAAGGATGCAAGATAGATGATGAACCTCCTGTGATTAAAGCTGCTTCGGGACTGGAAGTTACAAGGGGAGCTTCTGCCAGACCGGAAGGTACAGGGGGAGTTTCTCTTGTTAGTGAAGCCGCTATTGAGCCGGCATTTACAGGAGGAGCTTTTATTGCTAATGAAGGTACTAGCGAGCAGGAAGTTAGAGGGACAACTTCTCTTGTGGATGAATCTGCCACTGAGCCAGAAGTTTTAAGGGAAGCTTCTCCTGGTAATGAAGCTTTTACTGAGCCAGAAGTTTCAGAGAGAGTTTCTCTTGTGAATGAAGCTGCAACTGAGCGAGCAGTTATAGTCACTGTGCCGGAACTTACTGGGGGTGTGGAAGGTGCTGCAGAGCCAGAAGTTACAAGGGGAGCTTCTCTTGTGAATGACTCTGCCGCCGAAATGGAGGTTATAAGGGGAGCTTGCGTTGTTAGTGAAGCTGCAACTGAGCCAGGACTTACAGAGGGAGTTTCTCTTGTGAGTGAAGCTGTCATTGAGCCAGGAGTTACAGGGGCTGCTTCCCTCGATAATGAAAGTTCTGTGGAACCAGAAGTTACAGGGGGAGCTTCTCTTGTAAATGAAGCTGCTGAACTGGAAATTACAGGGGGAGCTTATATTGCTAATCAAGCTGCTGCAAAACTGGAAGTCACTGGCGGAGCTTCTGCTTGTTGTGGAGATGGTGATGCTGCTTTAGATGAGCCACGGCCTCCTGATTGCAATGTGGAGATCAGCGATGTGCAGATTGGAAATGCAGGAGAGGCTTTTGCCAGCACAATGCAGCCTTGTAGAGGTGATGCAGCAGACGTTGTTGGTTCTGTAAATTCCACAAGTATTGGTCCTGTTAGAGCCAAGAGTCCAACTGCAGAGGAAGGAGCACCACATGATGGATGTAGTGACACACCGAGTGTTTCGTGTGTATCAGACATAGTGGCTAGAAGTGTTGGTAAATCAGGGAGAACAGATATCATATGCTATGCTAGGCGCAGAGGTAAAAGGAAACTGGAGATTGTGGATATAAAGACAGAACAATTTGAAATGGATGATGGTGCTATCTATGATCAATGTGAGGAAAAGGTGACATTGGAGAGAACTGGTCCTTGCGAGAGCGTGATGTCAACAGCTGGATCGACAGAAATTAAAATTGCCGATATAAAGAGAGAACTTATGGATAATTCAGCTGCAAGCAAGGGTAAAAAGATGAAGATACAACGATTTGAATGTGACATTGATTATTGCCGCATGACATTCAAGACAAGAGCTGAGCTTTCTGTCCACAAGAAGAACATGTGCACGGTCAAGTCATGCAGCAGACATTTCAGATCCCACAAGTATCTGAGGCGCCACCAGAGCATTCACAATGATGAGATGCCTTACAAGTGCCCATGGGAGAGTTGCAGTATGGCTTTCAAATCGACATGGGCTCTGGCTGAACATTTCCAAGTCCATACCGGGGAAAAGCCCTATAAATGCATGACACCTGGGTGTGGCAAGATATATAAGTTTGTTTCAGACTTCACCCGTCATTGGAGGAGGTGCAAACCTCAAGAGGTAAAAGCTCGCTTGATATTGCAGAGTTAGGATAGAAGTAAAGCTCATGCTTGCTACTGTAGATGCTTTTATTTATTTGCTGGAAGATCCTTTGCTCAATTGTTCTGACAACTTATAGCGGGATTGCTCTTTTCCTTGTTGAAAAAAGTTACATTCTTTAGTTTAGAAACTTTGACTATGCGTTTCTCAAATATCGGTGTACATTTTCAAAAGCTGGTTGATAATATCCGGTGGTGTTTGTTTGTTACAGTGAATGATATATCAAATCTGAAACTTAGAACTGTAAATAGGAAGCTATTTTTTATTCACTTCTATTTTTTTATTCGGTTTCAGGATATTACTTCCATGCTTATTTTTCTACCTGCTTAATATGTCTGCATCGAAATACAACATAAAACTTTTTTTGATGGGGAAAAAGAGAACATAAAACTTGTTTAGTTTGATTATTAGTCTGCTTATTTGGAGCCATTAAGCTTCTATTTCTTGATGTTTAATAAGCTTTAAAGTTGTTTAATAATTAACTATTGTAATGTGTACACTTCCACGGTGAGCTCTGAAAAGTAAATGCTGCGGCTCTTTATCTTGAAGTGCTTCACTGCTTCTTCTATGCATTCCCAAAGAAAACCACATAAATCATAAATCAATGAATGGCGTCAAGTTATCAACCAAACCATTAATGACCACAACTGCTTTAGAATCTGTGCCCTTTCATTTGGAAAAGCACAGCTGCAGTAGGGATAGTTTCTTAGTTTATCTGCTTCTTGAAAACTAGAATTGAGCAATATGGTCAAAGTTTTGAGGTCTAATTCTCTAAATTCTACTTAATGTGGGGCTGACTGGGGTCTGTATGCTGTTTAGGCTTTTCATAGCTGCAGCACTTTCCATCCACCCAATGCCATTCCTTGTTAGGGAAGCATGCACGGAATTTGCTCTCAAATATAGGTTTATTCTTTTGTCTTGGTAGCAATGTAGTAGAAATGAGTATGTTATATGATTTTTGTGTTTTGCAATGATTTTAGTGACCAATCTGGCAGAAAGGTGCTAAAGGCAAATTTTAGTGCTTTTGTTAGATTTCAACTAGATTGCAAAAGCAAAACCTATGGCTGAGCCTTAGCTGTACATAAGCACATTCTATGAAAAAATTGGTCCTCAATATATCTTCTGCAGGAAAATAGTTAATCAAAGGCAAAATATTTCTTCTGAAATAGCGCTGAAGGTAGACTTTGAATTGATTGCAAACGAAAACCCAACCACATGTGAGCCTCTGAACTCTGGAGTACTTACCTGTGGTCACTGAAGGTCATAACTACCTTTCCTGCCCAGTTTGCCATTTGGTTTCTCACAGGCTTTGAGCAATGCTGAGTTGTTAACAAGGATAAAAAACGGATTCGGAAAATTTATCGGAGGTAGGCCGCCGGTAGCTGGTAACATGCCGGTTACCGGTCTATTCCGGTTTGTAATTTCATTTTTTTTCAATTCTACATTTTTTGTCCTAAGCATTGTGTTTCCTTGTCTTTTATAATTATCAACATCAAGACTTCATTCAAATTAGTATGAAATCGCTACTTTCCGGACTGGTATTTTTTTTACCAGTCTTGTCCGGTACATCCTATTACTGCTGATTTTTTTCATCCCTGGTTGTTAATATATAGCTGCAGCTGATGAGATGGGATGAGCTTGTCGACCAATTTGCCTCGTAGTTTAACACTTTCCAACATAAACTTCTTTTTAAATGGAGGCATAGTGAACCCAAAAGGGTATGACTACGCACTGGGGATATGGATAGAGCAGGGGCATCTGACTGATGTTTGCGTATGATCTTGCGTCTTAAAATGATCTTTGATGCGAGTAACCTATATGAAGGAACAGTATGGTTATGATTGTGATGATCATGATGATTGCCAAGGGTGAGTACGTTAATGCGACGCAAATTTAATTTTGGTCTTCGATAGAAGTAGAAGGCTTTCATGTCATAAAGCTATTATTTTGGTTATCCTATCAGTATTACGCGTATTTACATAAGGATACTTGCTGAAAAGATAGTCACCTATTGGAAAGCTCTGGGATCTGCAGTTGGGGTGGATGATTTATAGTTGGATCATTTTGCCTCTGTTTTCTGTTTTATGATGCTTCACTTGTACCAATTGCTCTCTGCTTTACGGTTATTCCATTCTTTGGCTCCGTGTTCTACAGTTGGTTTCTGTGTTTTAAGTGTCAGTTCATGTTATGAGACTGTTCCTTTCGGTTGACTCTAGGTTTGCGTGTGATGTAATAACAATCACCGCTGATTAGGGCATCAATTCTCTGAATATGCATCCAGTTTAAACCATACCAGCAAACATTCCCATCATGTGACCTAAGGCTTGTTACACATGTCGTTGCTGATCGGATGGCGGTAGACTATTCCGTTGGACGATCCCATTATTTAGCATTTGGCTTGAAAAGTATTGAATCCACATTATATTTACTCTGTTTCTCATCTGCAAGTGATTCTGTTGATGAACTCGTAGGTAACTACCATCGTCAACCCGACGCTTCCTCCTGGCTCCAGCCTCTAGGCCCTTTACATGCAGCCATGCAGTTGATCCCGGCCGTCCACGTTTAATCGAGCGGCATCCACGAGGTGTGGCAGTGGATCCAACTCGCTTCCCAGGCTCCCATCCCCCTCGCGCGTCGCCTGCCGCTCTTCCTCGCGGCTTCTCTAGCTTACCCACTGCTCTCTCTCTCTCTCTCTCCCCTCTTTCTTTGGCCGCGCGAGCGAGTTCCTACTGCACGGCGGTGCTCATCCCCTGCCAACCGTGACCGGCCGGCCGTATGCCAAGTTCATCTCTCCAATTCGTCGCCGCTGTCTATGCATTAGTATCCTAATGTATACCACCCAAAGAATGATATACCATTATTCTACTTACGTGCCATGGGCATCTTCTGCAGCCTAACGTCGTCCATCGTGATTTGATTTGGTCATCAATGCTAGACTGCTAGTTAACGGGCACACGAACACGAGAACATGGAGTATATGCCACGAGAACTTACGTGTTAAAGAGGCATATAGAGTCAAATCATTTGACGCCTTCGCTGAAGTGACCAGCGATTAATTCACGTTTGACGGCAGTCGTACGTACGGTTGGGCCATTCGGTCATGCATGCATCCCCGTGCACGTAACGGTCATGCATGCATCGCCGTGCACGTAGCCCTAGCCGTTTTCTTTTGCCCCCACTCCCATAGAACGACATGCCACTTACGTACCATTGGTCGTCCATCGTGATTTTGTTTGCCCAAAGTCAGAACTCATCAAACTCTATAGGATAAATTCTTTTAAAATCTTTACAGTTTTATATGTTTCACTATAAATATTAGTAGTATTTAAATTATTTTGTAAAAACCCATAAATTCGTTTGACCCCACAGGCCACAACGTGGCGCCGCCACTGCCATCAACGCTAGACTTCTAGCTAACAGTCACAGACGCACATGAACATGGAGTATATGCCATGAGCGCTAACATGTTAGGAGCCCTGATAGCGTCAAACGAATTGACGCCTTCGCTGAAGTGACCAACGGTTAATTCACGTTTGAGATCACATTACGTACGGTTGGGCCATTTGGCCCGGCCATGCGTGCACGTCACTGCGTGTTCAAACGTATCGATAATATTTTGGGACCGATTGGTATGTACCATTTAGCTATATATAAATGATACAGAGTAACCATGCCTTCTGTACCGCCTTCGATATCTATCAATACCGATCGTACGTACCAGCTCGATGCCGGTCAATACCGGCTTCGATACTGAACAATACCACCATATCAGCGGAAGTGATAATACCGTCAATTAAATTCATTGATCTATATGTTATATTTGGTCCTACTGCTATTTATTTTGGTAATATTACAACAGAAATTTGGTGTGCATATAATTAAATAAATATATATACTTATAAATATATATTATTATATTAAACTCTAAAACGGTACACTAGTATGGGTCCATGTCTGAATATACCATTGCAAGAGCTAAATTGGTATAGCCTTTGGAATAGGATTGATAAGTATGACATACATACATCAGGCTGCTCATTAAGCACTAACGCCTAACCTAGATTAAATTCGATCCATCTGTAAGATCGAAACATATCATCCTTTATTTTTTTTTCTTCTCTTGTCAACGTTCGGCACAAACTATACGCACGTACCATGCATGCACGTTTGTTGGTTTGCGATGACTTCAAATATTACTCCAATTTGGACATGCTTTTCTCTAAATTTTTGTAATTTTCTTTGGTCAAATGAAGCCAAATGTACCCCTATTGGACAGACAAAATGAGCGGTAAAAAAAAATAATCCCTCGTTCTTTCTTTACTTCTTCTTTTTTTATTTTCACCGTTTTAGAGATGCAACTATGATCATTACTTTTTATAACTGTTATAGCTACATATCAAACAGTGAATGATAGAACTATAGGTAGGTCATAAAGGGGCTGTCTAGAGCCTTAAAAACTATAGAGATGGGGGATAGAAGTTTGTGTTATATAGACATGTCTTGGAAAAAATGAGTCATGCCCTCTCAAGACGTCTTAAGGCATATATTTATAGTAATGAGAAGGTTTTTTTTTACATAAATGCCATTTCTGAGTCTACAATCATAGGAGCAATGTCGTCTTTTTCATTGTGACAGTCCTCTCGGGTTAACCACGTGGTGTCACGATTATTGGGCCTCTTGGTACAATGGACCGATTGGACCAAGATGAGGGCCATTTCCTAACAATAACTTTACATTAAGATATGCTAGTTAAATTCTAATATTATGAAATAATTTTTAACGATAAATCTAATAATATAATTTTTATATAGCTAGTTATAGTACGGATTCTCGGACAGGTAAAAACGAACGGAGGGTCTGCCTTCTACACATGCGGGAACAACAAATTCAATTTACGTGCACAGCCCTGTAACGCAACTTGATCGCCACCATGGAAGGCTCACGGTAGGAAGGATGGAGAGAGAGCCAGAACACCTCGTACCCGGGCTGCATGCCCCCTGCCACCTCATACCAGTCAACACCGGATCCATTTGGCTCGCAAACACCCATCAGAAAAGATCTCAAATGCCGATCGATCTACTAATAAACAATAAATTAAAACTTTAGGTATTGATAAACATCATCCGGATGTTTTCTTTCTAAAACTTTTACTAAAACGATACATGTCAAGATCCATAAATAACATGGTCTACCTACCACACAAACACGGCACAAAACACTGGCTATTCAAGCACAAAAGAAAGTCTCCAAGAGCTAATGTCGCAACCATGCATGACAGCACGAGCGATCAAAATAACCTAAGCCGCCAGCCGCCGCGCCGCCATCTTTTAAGCTAGGAATTGCAGGCAGGTAGCTAGCTAGAACGCACGGACAAAGGCACCGCTACAGCAAGGACTTGAGCGAACGGGCTTTCACGCGCTTCCTCGCTATCTTCGGATACCTCGCCTTCTCCACGGCCATCTTCCCTTTGCCGCTCCCGGCGCGAGCCTTGCCACTGCCGACATAGTCGTCGTCGCTTTCCTCGTCACCGCCAGCAATCTCGGCTATGTCAGATAGGTCATTCCCATCGTCGTCGTCCTTGTTATCATCTCGAGGTTTTGGGGCGCTATCGTCTTCCTGTTGGGATCTCTCTTCTTTCACATCGGAGGTAGCTTCCCGATGGCTGCCGCCGCCGCTGCCGCCGCGTTGCTTTCCACGGAATGGGCCCCACGCATCATAGTAGATGTAATCCTGGCCCGAGCCATCACCCGCCTTCTTCCTCTTGCGTGGCTTGGGGCTGGTAAGCGCACTCGCCGATGACGCTGCTTTGGAGCTGGATGCGGCACTCGCCGGAGCTGGTTTGGAACTGCCTGAGTCCTTCGCAGGAGCTGACTTGGAACCGATCATCGAGGTCTTTGCCGGAGCTGACTTGGAACCGATCACTGAGGCCTTCGCCGGAGCTGACTTGGAACTGATCACCGAGGTCTTTGCCGGAGCTGACTTGGAACCGATCACGGAGGCCTTCGCCGGAGCTGACTTAGAGATGGCCGAGGCGGCCCCAGAAGCTGCTGCTACTGCTGCCACTTTCCTAGAGGTCGGGTTGTAGTACGAGCGGCTCTGCCTGAAGTGGTAGTCGCAGAGGACGTTAGGCCCGTCGACGGTTTCCTTGCAGTGCCAGCTCCTGCCGTCGTTCTTCTTACAGAACCATTTTTTAGCCTGCTTGCCGTCGCTGGCGCTGCCCTCCTCTACCACTTTTGCCTCCTCCTCCTCCTTCGCCTTGGCCGCCTCCTCCCTCGCCTTCGCCTTCACCACCTTCTTCTCCCCATCTTGCTTCATCTTCTTGGCGACCTTCTGCTTGTCGACAGCTACGAAGTAGCTGTCGAAGGGATAATCCTTCTGCAGTTCCAACAGATGCAAGAATCCAACACGCGAGAGCTCAGACACAAACCAAAGCAACCACACACATACGACGCACAGTACACAAGAAACCACACGATTCTTGAAGCAGACGAGCATACAGAATGCTAGGAGCTATGCGCAGCAATAGAGGCACACACAGATCTAGGGTTCTAGCGGGGGCTCCCATTTCCGCAGATCCCCAACCCTAGACGGTCCACGGAGCCAAATTCCGAGAGGAAGAGGCCCGCAGATCCCACCGGAAGACCGATCCCGCCGGCCGATCCGCCTAATTTCTCCCACTCCGACCAGCCAATCCGCGACCGCCCACCTCGATCGCGACTTCTGATGCTAGCTAGGGCTCTCGAATGGACGAACGTACCCTAGCTAGACGCATGCGAGAGCGAGACACCGCCCAAAAACCCAACCGGAACGCAAAAAGCAGGCGAGGTAGGCCGCTTGCGCCGAAGCAATAGCCGGAAGCACGGTGGAATAGCAGAGAGAGAGAGCGGGAGGAGGGAGGGGAAGTTGGGGGGCGGAGGCTAACCAGGGGATTGGGGACGTCGAGCTCGCTCGTCAGGTCCCACGGCGACCGGTTCAGCTCGCAGTCCCCCTCCGAGGCGGCGGCGGCGCTTCCGCCGCCTTTGACGGGGCCGTAGGCAGCAGCCGCGGGCGGCGGCGGCTCCTCGGGCTGCGCGTTGACGTAGGCCAACCCGAGCAGACTGGAAGCGCACTTCCGGATCCGCATGGCTCGAATCAGGCCGCCGTCGGGCGGCGGAGCGGCGAGGGGCGGGGATCCGAGGGGCTAGGGACCTAGGGTTTGGGATTGGGGCGGAAGGGAGGAGGCGACGGGGGGCGTGGGTTTTTGCTTTGCTCGGCTTGGCCTTTTGTCTTGCTGGTTTCTATTTTTTTTTCTCTCTCACTCCATCTCGCTGGTGTTGTTCTGTGGTGTGTGTGCGCGCGCTGGTGCGAGATCTTCTCTCGCATTCCTCTCTGCTGCCTCTGTGGGCTGCCTGGATATGTAGGCTGTGTGCAGGGGTAGGTTTTTTTTTTGGTTATATATGGAGACGGTTGGGTCTGTGGTGGGCGTGGGAAAAGACCTCCATGCCCTTGCGCTTTGAGACGTGAGTTCCTGGGTTGGTCACGGCTAACGAGGGGTATAAAAGACTTAAGGCTCCTTTTTTTTCAGCTGTCTTCTGCTCTATAGTTTTTGAATTCTGACCGTTTACAAGAGAGAGTACGAAGAGAGACAGTTACGCTCGATTTTGATCGGTATAGCTGAAGTCGGTATAGTGTCTACTACAATCGACTTGTAGACCTCACCTTAAAAAGACACTTCGTTTGGAAACTAGTTACTGTAGTATAAGTCATACTCCAAAAGCCAAAAGTTAAAAAGAATGGGATCTTAATTTGCCAAGGTCGGAAATTCCTTTTTTGGAGGGGCCTTTCTAAGAGTTGGTAGGAATTAAGTAGGTTCAAAATTTTTTTTGGACAAGATAACACCGAACTCATTGTTTGATATGGTGGCCACCTTGCATGACACGTGTCGGAAACATGGCCGGACCGTGAATTATAGACCACTTTCGAATGGTCACCCTGCATATTTGCATAAAGAAGCCCACAACATGAAATGCCCACACAGGTTATACTATTTGGACTCGGTGCTCGGAGACCGCAAGCGCGCGACCTTATGAAGCCCGCGTAAGCTTCGTCCCCTTGCAAGTATAGAAGTGTTTGGAAGATAGAAAAATTCTACGATATGTGTAAAAAATGACATATTCTTTCAACCACCGGTGATGAATTCATGATGCCTCCCATATTTGAGAATCGATGTGCATCCTCTTAAGAGTATGAAATATGAAGACTCCTTGTCTACGGATACGAAGAAAATAAATGCCAGTAGGACTGAGAAAAAGAATACCCCAATATGTAACCTGTGGCCTTGGCCGGCGGCAAAGGCATGATCGACTAGGTGGTGATCGGTTCGGCTGAAAAGCTCATGGCTTATGGCTGAAAACACTGTTGTAGCTGACTGAAAAAAGCACTGTAGCTGACAGAGGCTTATTTAGCATAATTAAATTTAAAAAAATTTAAAAATATAAACAATATGTTAGCCCATTACGTATAATACAAATAAATACGGGGAAAAAAGAACTGGCAAAAAAGCTCAACAAAAAGCCAAAAGTTCAGAAAAAGACGAAACTTATGAATAGTGAAAAATAAGCCAGAAGCCGAAGCCAAGTTGATCAGGGCCAAGGCATGCATTAGCCAGCAGGTGGGATGGGAGGTGAAAACGAGTGACCGTACGTACGTGAACTCCATAGTGACAATGGAGTCCTTCAAGGAAAAGCTCATCTGCCACGTAGATTTGCTCTGTCTTGATCTGTGCCGTGTAAGCTTCATCAGACGGTGCGTACTGTCAGAAGTTCAGAAATGAACGCCTTGCCGCAAACAGCTCTCGATCAAAGAACAAAGCTGCCCTAGAAATCCAGTTTTATTTGCGCGCCAATCTAGGTGACGGTTATTTCTGCAAATAAATAAAGCTCTCACGTATATTCTGTCGTAAACATAATGCAGAACTAGTGCACGTCGTAGGATTCCACACTGCTGGTAAAAGTGTTTGTATTTTCCATGCGATGCAAACAAAAGGCTTCAATCTCATGCATGTTCGTGGGCTCCATCTTATTATTTGTCTGTACGTATCCTTCGCTTCCCAAAAAAAAAAGAGTTTTTGGCATATATATATATATATATATATATATATATATATATATATATATATATATATATATATATATATATATATATATATATATATATATATATATATATATATATATATATATATATATATATATATATATATATATATCGTGTTTTGCATTTCTATCGTTCGGTAACTGTGCGGCATGGCACTTTAGCTAACACTGTACCCGACCAAGGATGGACGTAAACTCGTAAGCTACCGAGGGTAGGGATAATTGTCCAGGTCTTATTGTTTAAAAAAAGCCGCCCCACCACAGCCGGCAGGTTAGTTCCTCTTTCGTTACCGAAGAGTTCTTGGCGAAGAGTCCTTAGGATAAGTTGCTAAAACAAGCAGAGGGGAGGATCGACCCGTTCAGTAGAATTCTGAAGAAAGACTATTGGCAGCAGGTGGAGACATTTCTTTGGCCCCCTTCCAAATAAATGCGGGGAGGGTAGAGCTCGGCAGAGGGTTCGAGAATAGGGTAGGGTCTTGTCCTAATAAAAAAAATCAAGATAAATAAAAGGGCGGGTCCTTTTATGCATGCATCTTCATACAAGTGGACTCCGAAAAGATCAAACCAATAGAACCGCTCACATCACAGCAGTCGTAGTTGCATAAAGCCCGTCAATTAGGGGGCGGCCATAACATAATGCAATGACTTTCACGGATCTCTCTCTATCTATAGATATAACGAACGGGTGGGTTCGAAAGGTAGGGTTTTTACGGTCGGGTCCCCTACCACTAGTCTGGCTAGCCTTCTAAGCGACAGGTTGCCTGCCGCCCAGTGGCTGGATGATAGGTCATTGAAATCAAATGAGTTGCAGAGCTTTCTTTATCATATTTACTCATTTATATTGTAGTCATAGTTGAAATAGGTTGTAATCAAATTACCATACTTGAACTAAAACATGGCATGGCTAAAAAACTTTGACTAGATTGATTGTAGATTGCACCTTGTGATGTTCATCGAAAAGGATTAGTTTAATTCTGAGTCCTCTTTTAAATCTTGGTTACGAGGTTCGTATGTTTCATATTACAATCTTTTTATATTCACTCGAGTTAGCATGTTATGATAAAAATATAAAAAAATGAATGAGAAATAAAAGATTAAAAAGCTGTATGCTTCAAGCATGCCATGGTTAAACAAAAAAGCATAGAACGTGCTGATTAAAAAGAAGTATGCTTCAAATGTGCCACCATTTAAAAGAAGTTTGCTACAAAGATGACATCATGAAAAGAAGCATGTTACAAGCATGTCACATGCTTATAAAAATAAGTGTGGAGCTATAGGTTGCTATATGAGACTGCTAGTTCGACTAGATTTAAAACTTGCTTCACTTTTAGGCTTACTCTTTTAGGTGTAATATCTCTTTGTGCTCTTTAAAGATCGATTTGGTCATGGTCGTAATGCCTATCATTAATCCAATTTGCTTAATCATGCTAAAGACCTGTTTAGACTTGCTTTATGGTATATAACTTTATATGATCTAGCGATATCTACTCAAGAAAAGATGGCTTGGACATATTCTTAGTTCAATGCAAAGAGACTTGGATAATCTACAAAGCTTTTGGATGTTTATTCTTTTTGCTTCTTTTTAGAATTATTCTCTTTCTGACACTCTTGATGATTTTATTGCCAAAGGAGTGAAATTAGAAGAAAGGGGAGAATTTTCTGAGAGTTTGGGGAGAAGGAAAAATTGAAACAAAAATCGCTCTCTGGAGTTAAGGGGGGAGTTTTTTGAGCTTCTCTGTGCTCTTTTGGCTGTGGTCTATTCCATTCGCAAATTCTCTCATTCAAGAGTTTTTGAAGTGCTGTCAATGTATTCATCAAGTGGGATATTGTTAGACCATGTGATGGCTGTATATGTTATTGATGATGAATAATTGATATTTGGTTTTATTGGAATTTGCATTTGTGAAAGTTTTTGGTCGATGTGCTTCTATGCTTGAGTTTTCAGGATGGCAAAATGACCATGTATGGCTTCAACCACGGACAGTAGTCTGATCAGCCTTGTGATGGTTGGCCCAATCGGCAGGTCCGAACGGCAAGTCTGAACGTCAAACTTCAACCATAGCATTTCGACCATGTTATTTTGACCACGTTCGGTTTTGATCATGGCCGACTTGGATAACGTCCAACTTCGACCACGTCCAAGTTCAACCATGTCCGGTTTCAACCACGATAATCCGACCATGGTATTCGACCTCGTAATTCTTCGAGCATGACATTTCGACGACGGAACATCGACTATGGCAGAATGACCATACCTGATTCAAGATGGTAAGTTATAGTGAACCAGTCATAGCTACAATACTTTTTTTATGGTCATAGCTATAGTACTTTTCGATGGTGGTAGCTCCAGTGCTCGTAGCAATAGTGCTTTTCGATGGTCGTAGCTATAGTGCTTTGTCGATGGTCGTAACTACAGTGCCTTGTCTATGGTCGTAGCTACAGTAACTGATCAATAGTCGTAGAATTTATTGGTTGATGCTCGATACTCATAGATTTTGTAATTCGCTGTCATTGTCTTAGGCTTTTCGATCGGTTGTTGTAGACCTCGCAATCGGTAGTCGAAGGCTCTACGATTGGTTGTCGTAGGCTTCACAATCAGTACTCATAGACTTCATGGTCGGTTTGAGTGCTTCAATTCTTGATATCTTTGAGTACTCGTGTTAGACCAGCGGTATGACTGGTTGGTGCATGGTAGTCAATGGTCTTTGCTACAGTACCAGGTAGGTACTTGGTGGTTAGTCCTCCGGTACTCGTGGATGGTAGTCTGTGCGGTACTCGGCGATCAATGGTGCAGCGAATAGTTGGAGACTAGTAGTCATAAACTTAGCGATCTGGTGTTTTATTCATAGCGATATGTACTCGGTAGTCGATAGTCGATGGCTCTGTGGTCGGTAGCGATGCTTGCTATTCCTAAGTGTTTTGAGTGATGGTATTTTCTGAGTACTTGTGTTTGAGTTCTCTATGAGCTACTGATCAATCTCGCATAGCGGTTGTAATCGGTCGTAATGAGTGATCTGAAATTGGTGATTTCTGGAGAGCGTGGAAATTGTGGTCGTGGACGACCTGGTTGGTATTCGTGGATGGTTTGGTTTTTGTCAATTGATAGACGAGGGTTGTTATATGTGTGCTGATGTCGGTCAAGTTGTAAAGAACTTATGTCGGAAAAAAATTTCTTTTGTCTTTACTTGTGTAGGTGGGCGTGGAGATGGTCATGGTCGGTGACGAGAAGGACCGGGACTAGGATGGTGAAATTTGAGGTCCAGGCGATCGAGAATATCACGTGAGGTGGTCGGGCTCACGCTGGAGCGTGTGAAGATCAAAGATAGTGATTAGTGGAGAAGCTACGGACGGTGCAGGCCAGGAGGCTTTGACACGAGCTGCGATGATGCGTGGAAAATCTATAGGAGGTGCGATCCTAGAGGCTTCGACACGGAAGGTTGATGATGCGTGATGAAGATACAGGAGGTGCTGTCCTGGAGGCTTCGTCACGTGATGAGTTAGGAGTTGTGGATAGAGTCCATAACTGAGAAGATTTGGAGTTTGGTTAAAATCTGTGTTTGGAAGGGTTTCAGGTCCCTTGTTTTCAGAAGAGATAGGATTGCGTGTCCAGTTTGATAAGGACATGGTTTAGGGCTCTAGCATATAAAAGCAGGGGAGAGGTTAAGGGTTTAACCATGGCTTTGGAAGCCTTTTTGTGCTAGAGTTTTTAGGGGTGTTGTGAGGGCGCTTTGTAGCCATAAACATGATATAGAAGTAAAATATCAAATTAGTTCTCAAAGAAAGAAATCTCCACCGACGTTGTCTCGTTATCTCAATCGAAGCTCGGCAAGTTTTTCTGATCATCGCTTTGTTGTGTTCTCATCAGTGTACTATTGCTTCACAATCTTGTGATCTACAAGCACGGTGTTGTCTTCAGCTTATTCTCGTTCGAGCAGTCAAAGCGATAGTGGGACAAAGCGGTCGAAGCTTTCAAGTGGAGGGAGATTTCAACTATGTACAAAGGAGGCCAAGCGTGCAATCAAGTGAGCGATCGCATGACTTGCGATTGAAATCTACATCCAGTAATTTAGATTGTTTTACTTTTGGTTTGATATTTATTTTCAGGTATCAAAAAGCAGAGGCAACCATTCACCCCCTCTGATTATGTCGTATGATACTATAATGCCGAACACGACTGATAAGCACCACCACTCGACCTAATATGTGTTATCGTTGCCACCCATCGCGCCCACAACCCAGCTGCTCTGACTTCACCGCATCACGTCTCATGGTAGCACGCATCAACATGGCGACAACCTCACAGCAAAGAGCCTCCTCTAACGAACGCTATCGTGCCAGCAAAACCACACGGCCGGCCAAGGCATCCGGCTTCGAGCCAGCGATGCACACAAGTGCTACTCAAAAAAATGAGGAGGGTAGGGTTAGGTGGTCCAAGGCAACACCTCCAAGGAGGGAATGGCACCGAATGCGTCGTCGTCACCCGATCCGACAAGAACCGGATCTGAGGTTTTCACCCCGGACAAATGCCACAAGACCCCACGATGAGTGAGGTACAGCTCCAAGATGACACCTCCAAGGAGGAAAACGATGCCCAAGAATGCTGTCATCATCGGATCCTGCTAAGGAGAGCTAGATCTAGGGTTTTCACCCAGAGCACGGCACCATACCACCTGGGACTAGCCTATCACCCACCACGATCCAGGCATGACCGCCTCACAAGGTTGCCCAACCCAAGAGCAGCACCACCCGTCAGCCTCCACGCTAGCAACTCCATCTGCCTCCGTGGCCACAACATTGCCTGCCAGGCGGCCACAGTCCTGCCCGGCCATGCACTGATTGGCCCCCGATCCAACAAAGAGCTACAAGGACCAGCTCAGCAGCTGCGACCACATCGCCTCCATCCAACTCTGGCGGCTACTCCTGGTAAACTCCGACGCTTGTCTTCTTCCGTCTTGGCCTGTCCAGCCTCCATTGAACCCCCAACCTCATAGGGGCACTGCCGCAATCTGGAGCCGCCAAGCACTACCACCCCACCCACCACGTAGCACACGTGTAGCCACGACACTTTGCGCCCTAAGCACTACCATGTGCAACCCAGCGCTGACGCCGGCCGCCGCTGTCGTGCTCGCCCACGCCGATGCCTACGCCTGCCGGAGCCGGCGCCTCTGCATCGTGGCCACCCACGCGCGATGGTGAAGCCGAAGGTGATGGAGGCCCCCACCAAGCTCAGAGACAGCCAGATCTAACCGTCTCCTGCTCTCCCCACCTCAGATCCAGCCGCCTCAGGCCGCCGGGTTTCACACCACCACACCATTCCTGATCAAATCCAACCTACACCGCCAGTTCACTATGTGACCCGCTAAGCGGCTACGGGAGGCTCCGCCGGCGGCGGCGATGGCGGTAGCGATGAAGAAAACACGGTGGCGAGGGGAGGGTTTTGGGGTGGCTTAGGAGGCGTGCTGTGTATAACTTATACAACCCTACTTATACACACTGATTCTTGAAGCTACTGCTCTCCTAGCGGTATCGACAGAATTAAGGGTGCCTGCAGATTAATTTCGGGCCAAAATCCTGTTTGTGTCTCTGCCTATATGCTACCTTTGCAGGAAAACAAATTCTCGACCGAGGCAAATCGTCCACGTGCGTACAGTTTCTATGCAACATTACGTTAATGAGCCATGCATCTATCATCGAAAGAATTAACGCGCTGCCGTGTCTTTTCTTCATTGAGTATGCAACGGTACGTAACACTTACCAATTTATTATGTCTATTATTAAGACAAGCTAAAGTGATAATTCTGATCCCCATAATATGGGCTAATGAGCCCCTTCAACAGTTTAATCTTATGATTTTCATTGATGATTGTAGGTTCAGATTCCCTAAAAAGATTCCATTAAGATGCCATATTTGGGAATATACGAGAAAGAAACGGTAACTTAGGTGTATTTCCACAGAAAACTAGTAGTCCACTTTTGTGTAAGTTCACTATTGCTTTGCTAAATTCGGTCTGTACCAGATTACGCTTGGGCTTTACTTGGGCTTCAGCCCATTAGCAATTTAGCACCCTTGACCTGGCGCAGTTATCAGACTGCATGGCGCTCGGTGGGGCTGAAAAACGGTGGCTTATAGCTGAAATTACAATGTAGCGGCTGAAATTTCACTGTAGTTGATGATGGCTTATTTGGTGTAATTAAATCTAAAAATTTTAAAAATAGAAAAATATGCTAGCTCAACACAAACAACGCAAACAAATACGGGAAAAAGAACCGACAAAAAAGTTAAAAAAAACCAAAAGTTCAGAAAAAGATAAAATTTATGAATAGTGAAAAATAAGCCAGAAGCCAGAAGGTGAAGCTCAAATGAGCGGGGAGGAAGAAGCGCTGGTCTCCAAGAAGCACTTTGCAAACATGAAAGCAGGGATTCAAATGGTGAGGCTCATCGTCTTGCCAAGACGGCAACATCCTTAAAGTTTGGTCGTCATGTTTGGTATATTAATCCCCCTGATATTGCTATTGTATCCCAGAACATTTTGTTGAATTAATAAATTCCTTATGTTTCTTAATGCGTCAAATGCCTCTTTATACCAAATTGCATCTGTGTCCGGTTGTTAGTTTGTGTTGTTCTTTAGATTCCATATATAATAACATTGATCTGATTAAAGATATGGAATAGGCCAGGGCCAATTTACACCTTGAAAGCCAGAAAAAGAAAATTGTAAAAAATGGAGAAGATAAAGTAGATCAGGATAATGCTGAACCTAGTTTAACTTTATTAGTTGATTTGATATCTAATACGGATAACTCTAACATGGGTTTAGAAGAGACTTATTTGAATCATTTTCAATTAGTCTCTTCTGGTAGAAAAAAGACAAAAAAAAAAAGGGTCATCAGAGATTTTTTTTTTTTTAGTGTGAAACCCCTGATTAAGAAAAAGAAGAAACAATGAAAGGCCTCATGGAGTGCTAGAGGTATTGGTATTCCTGGAAAAAGGAGTATTCCTATGGGAAATTCTTCTAGATCAAAAAATGGATTTCTTTGGTCTTCAGGAGAACATGAAATATGATATTACAAACCAGGCCCTTTGGTTTAGGTCATCTGCTAATTAAAGGGATGTCTTGAAGGATTTTGGTGAGTGTAATAGACACCAAATTTGACATTGTAGAGAAACAAGATGGGAGATTTTTTGTAAGAATTTTCATTAAGAATAAGGACGATCGTTTTCTTTGGAATTTTATAATAGTATATGGTGCAGCGTAGGAGGCAGGTAAATCTGATTTTCTCACTGAACTGGCAAACACTATTCACATTAATAAACACCTAGTTATGGTGGATGGGGATTTCAATATTTTAAGAAAAGTAGTGAAAAAAAATAAACAAGGAGGTTATGGTAGATGGAGTTTTTTTTTGTATAATGCCGCTATTGAACAAAATAATCTGAGAGAGTTAGACCTTTGTGGTAGGGCCTTTATATGGAGTAATGACCATGATCATATTTCTGAAAAAAAGGTTGGATAGAGTCATGGTTAGGCCCTGTTTGGATCCCATAGTCTAAAGTTTAGTTGTCTAAAGTTTTGGACTAAACTTTAGTTGGCTAAACTTTAGTCGAAGGTCCTGTTTGGATCCTGTACTAATGGATAGGACTAAAGTTTTAAAAAGATCATACTACATCTCCTCGTTTCGTGCGTCAGCCATTAAATGGGAGGTGAGAGACCAATATGCATAGGTAAACACGTCTTTATGCCTAAGAACCCAAAACTTTAGACCACTTTAGTTCACTTTGGTGGACTAATGGTCTAAAGTGTTTTTTAGGGGTTAGCTAAAGTTTAGATCTAACTTTAGACCACCTGTTTGGAGACTTTAGACCTAAACTTTAGTAACTAAACTTTAGATGGAGGGATCCAAACAGGGCCTTAGTAGTGATTGGGAGGCCCGTTATCCTCTTACAACAGGTAATGCTTTACGAGTACTTTGTCAGATCGTGCACCTTTGGTTATTGATTCTGGTGAGCTGAATATTAAAAAGATATGCCTTTCAAATTTGAGTTGAATTGGTTCTTGAGAGATGCTCGTTATAGTATTGTAGGGAGAATTTGGACAACGCCTGCCTCATCTAATGTAGATGCAACTGAGGAATTTAAGAGAACATCTAAAAGGTTGGAACATGCATAATAAATGATGATACAAAAGAACCTCGAAATCTTAGAACAGATTGATAGGCTTGATAAACGTTGTGAGCAATATGGGTTATGCATAGAGGACAGGGAGGAGATAGGATGTTGGAAGCCCAGTTAGCTAGAAATTTAAAACAACAAAAAATAAAATACATGTTGGGATACGGGGTAAGCTATACTAACGTAAATTAAATTTTTTTATGTAAATTAGAAACCATACGAGTAAGAGATCATGGATCATTACCACTAGACACGTCTTGCAACGGATGAAGAGTTGAAGCTGTCCAATTCAACGTAGCACGTATCGGTGTAGTGGAAGTAGTCGATCTCTATGAGCCAACCATCTTCTCCTCGTGATGGTCCCGATCAGTATTACACTCACAGAAATGCCTCTACTGAAGCCCACATATCCAAGGACGAACATCGTGCGTCAGTATGCTAGCACCAGCGTACAAAGAAGGGCCTATGAGAGATGACAGCTAGGGTTCGGTTGGTGTGTACGAGATACATCCCTCAGCCCCATGCCTCTCTTAATATAGCCCTTCGATGGAACCCAATGGTAGGGGCTCAACAAGATGCGAAGCCCACTTGGCCCATTAGTAATGGATCCAATCCGAATTGATGTGTTCCAACTCGTAAACTGTGTAACCTTGTAGGTTCATGTATATTCGGCTATGGCCTAAAAACTCCTTTCTGATCCACAAATCTAATGGTCCCTAGTAGGATATATCGACTCCTAAATATGCATAAAGATCATATTGAATGAACCTATATAGTGCTCCTGTACCAATCCCTTTACCTCATGATACTAGATCGAACTCCAGACGAGAAGCATAACATCCTATGATAGCCCGATCCTTCACCTAAACATGTAGTAGATTACTCAGTTATGATTAACTCCTCGATCACATTCAGCATAGTCATGTACTTCCTTAATCCAACCACATCGAGTGGCCTAGAGATATCTCTCTCGTTATATAGGAAAATAAAACCCTTTTTCTGTTGAAAAATAATTCGGCCAAAAATTCATTTCTCTTGCTAGCGTCACCTTGACATCATAAATTCCTTTTTTACACAGAAAAATAATTCCACCAAAAATCAATTCCTTGCTGATGTCATAATCCAATTTTTCAGTACAAAAATAATTCTAGAAAATCAGCCTTTTCCTTTTTCTTTAGAATTCAAATTTCCGAAAGCTCGTTCTCCTTCATCCTAACTCCGATTGGACCCGTTCAAATTTCTAAATTCATATAAAATCCTAAACTACCCATTTCTAGCCCCTTTTTGAATTTTTTAATTTTATTTGAATTTTTTTGCTTTTTTGCATTGGTTCTTCACGTATAGATTACAACTATTTCGAAGAGTACGATTTCAACGACTCGCAGCACCAAGACTTTGACCAAGGCAAGTTACAGCTTTGATTATGTTGTTCTTAGTAATTTAAAGTATTTATGTTGTTTTTAAATTATTATGCATGCATACTTTTATTCAAATTAGTTCAAATATGATTTAAACTTTAGTTACACCAAATTTCTTTATATATGGCCAAATTTGACATTGAACACTAACATGCCTTGTCACCTTAGATAAAACTCTAGTTAATACACCAGTATGGACTAGAGAAATTTTGTATCAAATGTTTAGACCAGCTTAGACATAATTTTGTTTTGGGGTAACCTTTTCCACATAAAATTATAAGCTTTTGAAATATACACTTGTTTCGGTGAGTCAAGAAAGACTATGAGTTATTTCAAAACAAAATATAAAAACTTGGTTTCGACTTAGGCAAATGGTTAGGTAGTGGGTGCTTGCTGGCATATATTGTTGTTTGGTGACACAATGTTGATTGCTAGGCACAAGGGGTATGTGGTTGGTGCCTAAGTCAAATTAAGCACCGGTCTGTGAGCTACTGCTACAAAGCCCTTTCGTACTACCACAATACTAGTATGGGACAGACCTGGCTGAATAATTTGCAAGTCCCAACCTGAGTCTCACTGTAGGTTGAAAGTGAGCGTGGCGTAGGCCATGAGAAGTCTCACTTGGCTCAAGAGGGGGTCCCGGTCTGGTGGATTCCTTACTAGGGTAAAACCTTTGTGTTGACTTGGCTAGATTGAAGGTTTTGCATTGTAAAGGCATTGTTGCGATTTTCTCAGTCGCACGCCTATGGAAACGTGTAATAGTCGACATTATGAGATAATCATATCTTGTGGGTAAAGCTATACAACCTCTACAGAATGTATAATCTATCCTGGATAGTTATGCCCACGGTTATGGGCAAGCTGAGTAAAGTTTTTCATGGATTAGACTTTGTTTTCAAAATGGTTTTACAAAATGCTTATGGATGGATGGAATCCATATGAGATCTTTTTGAGAAAAGATGGTCTAGGTGAAATACATGTGGATAGGTTAGTGTTTGGTTCGAGCCTGCACTAACGATATTATTTTGTTAAAATCTTGTTTCTATTTATTGTATCAAATTCAGCTTTCGAATCTACTTACAATATTTATTTTAATTCTGCTTTTTGCTCAATTAACCTTATTATGCCTTCCTTTGTCAAGCCTTATGCATGCATTAACTCTGTTAAACCTCCTGATGTAACTTGTGGAGTACTTTATATGCTCATGTTGCTCAATTCATCATTTATCAAAGGACGACTTCAACATCGGTGAGGATCAGAACGAATAGGCCGTGTATTACTGTCGTTTGCCTGTAGGCAGGCTCAATGGGCTTCTTCTGCTTCGGTTTTATCTTCCACTGCTTATATTTAATTTTGGTTTATGGACCATTCATGTAAACTTTGGCCATCAGGCCCATATTCGGTTAAATAAAGCTGGTCATTATGCATAATATTTGTCTTTGTTATCCATTGTGTGCACTTATTGATCCTGGACTAGTGCGATTAACAGAGGGTTCTGGAGTTGTTGCTCTGAGATCCAACAGGTGTGTTTTGGATCTTTCATCTGTAACATAAGCAAGTTTAGCTTGAATGCCCATAAAATTGTACCCCTGGCAACAATGGCAGCTTTGTCATACTTTATGTAAAAAAACTTTCTTATGGTATTGTAGTCGTAAGCATGTATTATTTATCATTCTGTGTGCGATTGAAATCCTGGACAGTCGTAAGAGTATGGGATAACACCTTAATTTTGGGTGCCCACACAAATATAGACCCATTTGTATGTTAAATGTAAGCTGTAAGATCCTTACAAAGGTATTAATGAATAGAATAGTAGTAGTTGTTAGAGTTTTTGGCCGTATTGGCATGTTTAGTGAATGTTTTAGTGAAAATGGCCGTCATCACATAGGAATTGCAGAAATAGCATTTGTCCGCACGGCCACTGTTCGGTTTTCGCAATAGGCTGACACGTGGGCGCTGCCGTGTGGCCACTGTGCGACCGAGAGGCTGTCGCACAGCCAACATGCAGCAGAGGCAGCTATCGCATGGCCAACATGCAGTAGAGGCAGCTGTTGCACGGCCGCCATGTAGCAGGCAATTAGGCAACCATGATTAGGTGTGTTGATTCATAATTAGGAAGATCATTAAGGAAGGTATATTACTCGAGCCTCGGAGGGTGTATATATAGAGTATAAGATCACTTAGAGATCAATTCAATCTAATGCAGATAAGGAAGGTTACTAAAGATATGGAAGAGAACATATCGAATACAAATCATCCTCATTGATTCTATTCTACCTCTTATAATCTTGCCAAACATGTACTCTAATAATTATTGTTGCTGAGGGGATTGGCGGTGATTGGGATAAGAATTGTGTTGCAACCACACTTACTGATAATGATGATATTGTTTCATTGGATGCTTAATTCCCATGGTACATTGTAACATCCTATTTTGGGAATTTGAAAAAAAAATTAATGAAGTTTGCCTTTTTGAACCCCTTTTCAAATTTCATCAAATTAGAAACACAATTTGAAACTCAAATTCAAAACTAGAAGATCGAAATCAAAGCCAAAAATCAAATTAAAAAATCTGAACTCAAATTTCACATAGGCCTTTGGACCGGCCCATTTACCTCTTGGCCTAGTTGGCCCAGCCAGCCCAACCCCCTCCCCCCTCTCTCCCCTCTTCTCTTGCCTCTGTCCCGTGTGCGCGCCAAACCCACGGTCACTACGCCCGGTGTGCCCATGTTGTGCCACCTCACGCCGAGCGTCCCACACCTGCTGCTATGCCGAGCACTCATCCTCTGCACAGCGTCCCACCGTGCATACACACCCTGCTGTCTCCTCTCTCTCTTCTCTATTTTTCCTTTCTTCCCTTCCCTGCTAGAGCATGCACCCGACCCACACCAGCCACTTGTGCCACGTCGCGCTGCACTTCACAGTGCCATGCCGCACACACACCTGCACTATGCGCCCTTGCATTCGCCCATTCCACGTAGTCTCCGCTGTGTCATCCACTCTCTCTTTGCTGCCCCGCACCGCATCGTGCCCATGCTGCCACCCTCGGACACCATGGCCATTAATACCCACATGACGCCATCCCGCTCCTTTCTTCTATATAAGCCACCAATCGCTTCTATTTGATCTTCACACCTCCTAGTCACTCTCCCTCACCTTGCATTGGCCACACCAAGCTCGGGCCGAGCTTGCCAAGCTTCACCATCGTGCCCTACAACGACCTCACCAAAAACGCCAACGCAATCGCTTTGCCCTCATCTCTGTCTCCCCTCACCTAATTGGGTTTTCATGCCCCACAGCTCACCGACGTCATCGCCTTCCCCAACTCTAGCCACCTCATGGTCTCGCTGATCCGACACACCTCCATTCAATTTTCGCTAGCCGAAGTGCCCTCACACTACCTCCTTCAATCCCTTCTACTAATTTTGATCGTTGTCGTGCTTAGCTCATTAGTGTCGTGGTGTTCCGCCACTTTGCCTCGGGCCACCATCACCAGAGCTCACATTGCCTCCGATCCCTGACCTTGCCAATCTCACCAGTGAGTTCCCCAAAGCCCGTAGATGCTCACTACACGGTTTAATTGTTCACCTCATTGCTGGTGCCACGGCTGCCATGGTGGCTGATTGCCGCCACCGCTACGGCTTGCCACCAGTGACTCTGCTATTGCTTATGGGTACGGTGTGCCCCCAACAACCCGTTTTGGGCATCGTCAGTGACCACCGCCACCTCCCTCACTGACGACAATGCCGTGCCCTGTTCGGGCGCAAGGGGGACTATTATAGAGAAGTAAATAAATTAGTGAGTAACTAAGTTAGTAAATTAGGGAGTAACTAAGTTAGTGTTAATCAGTCACTAATGCACAGGCCTAACCGATTAAGAAATATAATTAAAATTGGATTTTTGTTATGAGTCACCGACAAGTGGGCTATGTTCACTATGCCAGGCCCCATCTGTCAGTCACTCTCTCATTTTTTTCCTAAAGAAAATAGTTCAAAAAGGAAATAAAACCCCTCGGATCCCACTGTCAGTCACTCTTATATTTTCTAAGAAAAATAATTCAAAAACTAAATTAAAATTCGGCTGGCCCCACATGTCAGCCTCTAGCATGATTTCAAATAGGAAAATAAATCCAAAAATAAGTTAAAACCATGGGCCCAACTGTCAGTGAAACATAGTCTCTCTCCTCTATTTATTTTTAAGATTTTTCCTGCAATTAAAGTTTGGAAGACCTGCTTTCACTCGTTTTAAATCCAAATTGAATAAAACTTATTTTTAAATTCATATAAACTCAATATCTTCGTAATGGAAGTGAAATCACGAATTTTGGAGTTCATCTGGATTTATTTGCATGCTCGTGTATTTATTTGCTTTTTTGTCACAATCACTTAAGTAGATTACGGTGACCCAAAAGAGCAGCAGTTTGAGCCCAATCAAGACCACCAAGATCCACAAGCTTGTTAGAGTCAATACTTTGATCATGATGCACCTACTTTTCAAATACAAAATATGTTGATTTAAATTATCAAATTACATGCTTTAATTTATTATGCAAATTTATATTCATGTTAAGATTCTAATTACTTACCTATTGTTAATGGCACTACTATACCTCACTCCTTGGCATTTGAACAATAATCCTTGTCTCCTAGAACTAATGGTAAGTGTACTAGTTATAAGTTTGTATCTAAGTGACATGATTAGCTTTGCTTAGATACCCGAGGACATTAATTTACCCTAACATCTTTTTAAATATGAAACTTGGTTTTGGGCAACCATTAGATGGAAATGGCTGGTATGTTGAACTAAAATATTTTATGCTCCTAAAAACCCTAAAACTTGCTTTATATCTGGGCAGATGATAAGAGAGGTTGGTGCGAATGAAGCACAAGAGTGTGATTTATGGTAAAACCGCCTAGATAGCTTGAAGGACTGATTTTTATACGACCTCATAATATAAAACAATGCAACCACAAGCTATAATGGGTGTTGTCAGGCCAATTAATTTGCATCGACCCAGCATTGGCTACGCCATCCAATGGAACATGCGCAAGCGAGCTAGATAGAGGCTTTTGATGTGATGGCGCAAGAGGGGGCTGGTGGATGGAACCTCACGACGGTGGAAACTTTAACAGGTGTAGCCATGCTGAGAAAGTGCATTGTAAAGGCCTTATGATGATATTCTTGGTCTGCATGTCTAAAAAAACATATCGAATATAACAAGTTGAATATCTCTTATGGGTAAGGTGTGCGACCTCTATAGAGTGTATGCCTACAGTCATGGGGGCATAGAAACTTACTCGAGTTAGTTTCTATTTAACAAAATGACTACTGTGGGTGGGATGAAAAACAATGATGGGTGGATGGAAGCCTGGCTTTGAATTTTCCCTAGGTGGATGGAATCCAATGAATATAATATGTGGATGGAACCCTAATAGCAAAACTAACATATGGTGGATGGAATCATGTAACAGGTAGATATGATTTGCATCAAAAATTATTATTACTATTGCAACACTTACAATATTTTAAAAACATGGTTCTAGTTAAAACTGCTAGGTCATAGGAATTTTTTATAATCGTATTTCAAAATAGTAGCAATTTCACAAATAAAAGACCCTAAGCCTTCCATTTGTTAAGCCTTGCATCTATATTACTACATGCTATGTATTGGTTTGTGAAGCACTGTTGTTTATACTCACCCTCGCTCACTAAATTAACTCAGAACCTATTGGTCACGACCACTACACCTACTACGTCGCCCTAGGACCAGATAGAGAAGAAGATGGTGAAGATTAGGATATTCTTTAGTAGTCTAGTCCTCACCTCAGGAAGGCAGATTTTGATGATGATTATGTGCACATCTATTATCCAAACTCTTGGAGAGTAGTATGGCATCTTTTACCCCTAGTTGCTTGCCTGTGGCAAAGTATGGTCTCACCTTTTGTTTTTCACTTTCGCTTCCGCTTTTTGTAATATAGCATTTGGCTTGATCCTCATAATGTAAACTCTACCCGGTAAGGGTTATTTAAACTCTGATATATATAATATTGATGAATGGTATAGTTCATGTGATGTATACATTGATTCAGCAATGTATCTATGAGCAATATTTACTGATCCAGGGAATAATGTGATGGAATTATAGAGGATTCCAGATTGTAAATTCAGGGGTCCGGCATACATTTACTGTCAAACCTTTTTATCAAGTTCTAAGAGTGCAGGGTGTTGGCTTCCCAAATAATTTTTTGTAGAAATTTAAGCTTCCTATCAAAATTGAAGTCTTTATTTCACTTAAAAAAATGAAGTCTTCATATGGTTGATTTTCAAGAAAAGCATTCTAACGAAATACAATTTGAAGAAGAGGGGATGGAATGGGTATTGCAAATGCCAATTTTGTGGTACGGGTGAGAGTATTGATCACCTCTTCGGCTCTTCCTACAATTTCGCCGTATTTGTTTGGAGTGTTGTGAAATGTGCTTTTGGTTTTAGTATTTCACCAATAAATATGGATCATTTGTTTGATGTTTGGTTGAAACAATCCCGGGATCATATGAAACAACTTATTACTGTTGGAGTAGCAGCTGTACTTCCCGCAATGCAGCTTGGTTTGATAACATATTTGCCTGACCAACCCTTACTAAAATTTGGTCATCAAATTGGTTGCCAATGTTTTGGCCAAAGATTGGCAAGAAAATTAACTAGAGAGCCAATGGAGAAGGGAATCTTGCCAAACTTTGACAGCAAACTAAATGCTTGACAAATTTGGTCAATGCTACCAAATTTTGTTAAGGCAACCATTGGCAAACATTGGAAGCAAACTAAATATCCCCAAAATGCCTTCTAATCCTCTCTTCTGTATTTCTAATCAGTTATTGGTTGAATCGCTGGGCTTTCTTACAGAAAAGGGAGGAATATAGAGAAATAATGTGCTGGGGAGCAAGGTTGCTTGAGCAAGTGTCTTCCAATTCCTTCGGCGGCTCTGGTCGAAGCACCAGCTCCTTGGGTGCTCACCAGATCTCTGACCCCCCATGTTAGCTCCAATCTCTCATCTCCACTTACCTAGCTATTAAATTCATATCAAACTTCTCATATTGTGATGCGGTGTGGTGAATCTCTTAGAAAAGAGTAGAAATTAAGGTAAAAAGGGGCAGAAATTATTCCACCACATGGGCCCATCTCAGACCCTACCATATATATTAGTAAGGGTTTGTCTAGTCATATGTTGCCTAATTTTTTCTTATCCATCAGTCGCTTTTTTCACCTTTAGATCAACATTTTATGGCTCAGATTCTTGCCCTCTCACCAATATAACCTCGAACCCAACCCAAACCCTAACCTAATCCCACCCATTCGCCGCCACCGCCACCCCCATACCACCTCTTGCCGCATCGTTGGCATCACCCCCGTTGCTGACGAGGCCCGCCGACGACAATCTCCCTCCGCCTCTACCGCCTCCCCTCGTGGTTGCCTACGTTGTCCTCAACATAGGTGCTGCCTCCCCTTCTCGTATGCTACCTATCCACCAGCTCTCCGTTGCTGGCCTACCTTCTTTCGCCACCGGATCCACCGCCCCCACCACTACCTGTCATCAGATCCATCGTCACCACCCTTGCCCACCACCCTCCTCCTCGCCCGTGTCCAGCAGCTCCACCGGATCCACCACCCCCACCACTACCTGTCATCAAATCCATCGTCACTACCCGCCGCCACCTTAGTCTCCCTAAGTCTGGTGAGCACGGGTAAATCCAAACCCTAACTAGTGAACCCTAAACCTAACTTACCGTGTGTGTTGAAGCGTTGCCACCACCAGTGGCCAGAGAAGTGGACGATAACCCACCCGAGCGCGAATCTTCACGGCGATCCAAAGGTGAGAAAATTGGACAGAAATTTTGTGAGTTTCCAGGTGACTAAAAATATCAATTCTGGTATTTTTCTTCTTATTTACTGTTTTCCGGTGTCTATACGATGTATTGATGGTGTTTCCCCTGTGGATGTTGTTGTGCAGCTTCCTGAGGTGGACAAAGTCGTCATAATGGACAAGCATTTGGTCCAGAATTGCAGTGAGGATGTTCACAAGCTATTTGGCGTGGAAATAGGGCACGGCAGCAGCCAAGAGTCTGCAACTGTGGAGCTGGCCATGGCAACAAAGGATGTTTCTGATGGCAAGAGTACGGCAAAGGTTCAGGCTGAGGAGGTGACTGTGGCAGGAGGAGCAAACATGATCAGCAATGTTGATGCAAGGACCTCGAGGTGCAAGAGGGGCGACGGCAGGAAGTGGCGCTGCAAGCAAACTGCGGAGTGGCCGAACTCCATGTGTGACATCTGCCGCGAGAAGAAACGAGCGGCTTACAGGAGAGCAAGCAACACCAACAAGAGGAACCATGGTGCTGCGCCGGTAGCCTCAACCGTCCTGATAACCCCCAAGGCATCTCAGCAGCAGCAGAAGAAGACGAAGACAACGACCAAGAGGAAGGCATCGAACTGGGACATCGATGACCATCTCTATTACGGTGGTTTTGCGCCTTCTTCTTACAATAAGAGGCGACCTCAAAGCTATACGCAGACAGTCAGCACCAACGGACAGACAACAGGAGCGGGTGAGGCCTTGATGATTGCTGCTAGCAACAATGGCATGAAATGGTTGAAAGTTCGTGAGAGGAGTAGGGGGGCCCGGAGGCCTGCGAATGCTCACTCGCTCGCTCAAGCCATTCGTGCGATGATTGCGTAACAAGAGCCTGCCTGGTTCCGTAGCTTGTCACAGTCCTTGCTTCATGAAACGCAGCAGCACCTCCTGGCTGTGCGCATGATTTGTTCCTGTGGTCATTTTGGACCTCAATATTTTTTTTCTGAACTTGCTTTCTTTTTTTTTCTCCCTTTGTTTAGTTTGGCAGCATTATTCAGGAATTCGATGGATTAGCTTAAACTGTTTCAGAACAGCCCGGTGTGTGTTTTTTTCCTGTGATTGGATCACTTGCACTTAGATGCGAGTAAACTATTAGATCCTGTATGGGAGGGGGAAGGTTTAGCTTCTGGAGCTGGCCACTCTGAAGACAGTTGCTGTCAGTGTGAAGAGGATTTCAATCCTGTGCGTTTACATGTCCTGTGGCAGTGTGGTTGCATACTCTTCTTTGAGTTCTAAAAGCTGCTTTTCAGTTCTCCAATTCTGATGTGCGCGATAAGGCACAAACACCAGAAGTAAGAAAATACAGATGTTGAATTTTGTTCATCATATACAGAAAATGCATTTACTTCATGGGATATGCTCTCCTAAGAAACCCGCTTTCGTCGTGCATCTAGCGGTGCAAGAAAACCGACTGACATACATACCATTATATATTCGTATTCGAATATGTTTCTTCACGGTAACAATTTACGCATACTGTATAGGAGAGCTTCTATGGAACTCTTCCTAGTTGCTAGCTAGTAAACACACAATTTCTAGGAAGGCCATCGGTCCCGTTCACAACTACGTAGACTGTAACCGAAGGAATAAATTCAGCGTCCAGCAATCAGGCGATTCATACCCCATGCTTCGAAGAGAGGCAAACTGAAATGTAGCTTTTCTTTTCTTGATTGCTCCAGATGAACTGCCTCAGTTCATGGAGGAGGTTGGTAGAGCCAACTCCCTGTAATCTTTACGTATACTCCATAGGATCTCTGCGCATCGCCTCATGCTCGGTCGGTTCCTCTTTGTTGAAGCTAGGCACTGCAGAGCCAGCTCGTACATCTTCTCCACTGCCAGATTGATCGCATCCGTCGCTTCCAGATTTGGATCCAGTGTTTGTATCGCATTGCCCTCCACAAATTTTTCCATTGCCTGTGCAAACCGTACATGGAGCACAAGTAGCAAAGCCAAGATATAGCAAGTGTTAAGATGTAACTGCATTATTCTCTATGTCATTAGATATTGAAAACAATTGAAGTTACAAACATAATGATAAGAATGACAAAAACTAACCCATTTTGCAGAAACACGTTCAATGATCGCCCTCTTTGGCTCGATTGGGCGCCTCCCAGTAACCAACTCCACCAGCAGCACCCCAAAGGAGTAGACATCACTCTTCTCATTGAGCTGGTATGTTCTGAGATATTCTGGATCAAGATAACCTGCTGTTCCTTTGACTTGAGTAGAGACATGGCTAGCATCAATCGGAGCAAGTTTGGCAAATCCGAAGTCAGCAACCTTAGCTCGACAATTGTCTGTGAGAAGAATGTTTGAGGATTTGATGTCCCTGTGGATGACTGGATGATCTGCATGGGTGAAATATATGGGCCAGGATTTAGCTGCTAATGATCTGAGTGGTTAGACGTTCAGATGATTGATTTGAATGTTACATTGTTTTATCAAACTATAGCTGTGCCACAAAAATGCATGTACTCCGGCATCCGCAGATCAGGTCCTAACAGTGCCCTAGATCGTCATTTTCCCATTTTGCATCAAGAGATTTAACATCATTATACTTTTATTTAGAGGATATTGGACATGATATTCTCAGCCTGGGTCAAATCCAAATGCTGAATTTTATCAGGAGGGGGCTTCCTGTGATTCACAAGAAAAACGCTAGTCCATCTCTCATGTAATATTCTTGTTTTCATTAGAGTAACATCAACAATAGTTGAGAACTTGAGATTGTACTATTTGAGTGCAGTATGCTCAACCAAAGGAATAAAAGGACATGCACATTGATCCAGTATCACTTGGTGTAGGAAGGGCACATTACATAATGGCAGGCTGCCACGAACTACCATTCAAACAGAGAACTAATGGAATAAAGGAAACTGGACTTTGGTAACAAGAAAATTAGAAGTTCTGAAACTCTGATGCAACCAAAGTTTGTTCCTTTGTACCATTTTGGGGCATGAAGAAGCAGGTAAAGACTGTTTGGAATATACATATCATTTGTTCCTGTTAGGATGTTATATCACCAACAATATTTCTAGTCCAGATCTGGTTGGACAGTTGAATCCCAGTCTAAATATAGGCTTATTTCCTATAAGGATTAGGGATCATAATCTTAGGTTGACAAGTTTTCTATACGAGCCCTTGTTATCTTTGTTATTCGAGGAGTTGGTTGTTGTGATAACAGTTCCAGAAATATCCAATGTTGGTTTCGGCTGTATTTTCACTGTGAAGTTAACCAAATGCATACAAACAGATACTACAGGATGGTTTTTCCAACTAGGATTCTGCAGTAGCATATCTGAAGTAAAGAAAAAAGTACTGAATTAAGTTCTTATTGGTGTTGCATTTCCGTTTACTTTGGGGGATCTTTTTCTGAATTCACAAATTAGTACTGACTACTGAACCCATTTGGAATGTAGGATTTTCAAAGGAAACAATTCAATTCCCACATATGCTCCAAATGGGGCCTACGAGTTGCAAAGATCATTTGGTGAACCTTTCACATCCAAGAACAAAACCACCAAATCTGTCAAATTTGAAACCAAAATGCAGCTGAAAGCAGATGTAAGAACTTGATATACCTGAGTAGGTGTGAAGATATGTAATAGCGTGAGCCACATCAATTGCAATATCCAATCTTAGAGAGAATTCCAGAGTTTTTCCATTCAAACCTGCATATGGCTAACCTCATGTGAGACACAATTAGCAAAGCTCTGCATATGGCAGGATCATAGGATTCTTACAATCAAGGTGTTCTCGAAGATTCCCATTGGAAACATACTCCACAATGATCAACTGCTCACCACCAAACTCCAGGTAGCCATGGAACCTTACCAAATTCAGGTGCTCGATGCATTGCAATGTCGCAATCTCATTCCGGAACTCACGATCCATATGCTTGTCATATACGTTCTGGAAAGAAAGACAACCAATATAGCCTTGTAGCAATCACCAGATTATGCAAACTGAACATAAGTACAAACCTTCTTGGCCCTTTTGACGGCAATGAGAGTGCCATCACCAAGCTGACCTTTGTATACCGTCCCAGAACCACCCTGCCCAACCTTCAGGTTCGGCGAGAAGTTTTTGGTTGCTTTCTGTATCTGTGGCAAGGAGAACTTTGTGCTACCAGGTATCTCCCTATCTGAAGAATTCATGCGCATGGGACCATAGAGTCCTTTAATTGATCTCTTGCTCTCAAAAGTGCTTCCACTGCTAGAACCTTGTGAACTCACCGACTGTGAGACTGAAAATTTAAAGAAATAAGTATCATGTCTGAACTTGACAGAAAACATAATTATGATTCTTGCAGCGAAGTGTTATTTGTATTGTCTTTTTTTAGGACTTTTGAATTGTCCGATGAATTCAACAGTATCCATTCGAGGATCATAACTTACGTATGTATCACTGAAGATATTTATCATCAGCAATATTTCAAACTAACGGAGAGGGCATAATTCACCAATGTTTACAAATTACAGGCCTTGAAATTCTCCTTCAATCAAAGAGGGAATTAACAAATGATACCTTATAATGGGGTTTGCTTATAGTATGGTAACTCGTATTAAAAATTTTGATCAAGATGGGTCCCGGCCTTGATCAAATGGCGACAAATCGAAAAGAAACAAATAAAAAATCATAAAGTACGAACATATGGAGGGTGTCACACAAGTCTGATTGAACTAAATCTCAGCAGATGAGAAGCCATCTTACTGCTGCACACATGGTACAGCCTACAAAACAAAAACAAAGCTAATTTAAGATCATAAACGAAGTAGTAATGATCAACTTAAGAAAAATATCTCGAAAGGCTTTCATGGCACGAGGCCTCTTTTTTGCAGAATTAGTATACTAAATAGTACCGCAAAGATCCTAAGATTATCCTCCAAATGAAGGTGCCGTACCATAGTACGCGTTGACCAGAAAATTTGACGAACAAGATATCTCCAGCACATACAAAAAAAAGTACTAGTTTGGCCGACAAAAATACCATCTTGGATTAAAAAAGAACCACGAAAGCAGTGGAGAAATGGAGAAAAAGAGAAGGCGCATGAGTACGTACGTTGGTGCGAGGCGTACTGGAAGTCGGACAAGGAGGTCTCCGGCGAGCGCGCCTCTGGGGAGACGAAGCAGGACCGGAAGGCGCCGAGGAAGGAGACTCGACGGCCTCCGCCTCCGTTCACGGACCTCTCGGAGGTAGACGACGCCGTGGTGTCCACGGAGAAGCGGGACATGTCGCCGCTGATGCCAGGGTCGCTCCGCCTCCCGGCCGAGCCGCTGCTGTTCCTCATCCTGGATCAGGGTACGCGTGCGTGGCGACGGAGGCAAGTGGAGGGGGGGCGTTGCTGGCTTGGGAAAGCGGCGGTATGATGACGTCTGGGGGGAGGAAGGAGCCCCAGGAGTGGAGAGGAGAGGGCTTCGTTTTCTTTCTTGGGCGCGTCAGGGTGGACTGGTTCGGGAGGGAGGGAGAGATGAACTGCGGACTTCGGCTGCATGTAGACCCCACACGTGTTTTACTCGTCTAAAAAAATATCCATTTGCAACCTTTGCACCGATGCCTTTTTCTTTGTTGGTCTTCCGAATCAGAAAATATAAAGAACGGCATCCCATTCGAACACCATATGATGATATGGATTAGAACTATTCGATCGGAAGTTAGGACGCACGAATCTCGAAGCCTTGCTCTCACGTGTGACACATTCATTTTTCTCCACACCACTCCATTCCCATTCTATTCACTCTTCATTCCCCTCGCCACTTTACTACACGCTACAGAAACCTCTCAGCTAAGATTTTGGTTGCCCATGCCAGTATGCCACGCTATCCTTCCTCATCGCAGCTCTGCGTCTTCCTCCTCTGTCACGCGAGCAGAGTACGTGTGCGTTGGGAGCCCTAGCTCACTGACACGCTCTTCCTCACCGATGCACTCCTCCCCAGCAACTGCATCCACGCGGATGGTGACGCGCTCCCGTCCAACGGCTACATCCAGTGCATGCAGCCCCCTCGCCGATTCAATCAAAACTAGGATGAAGGATAACAGGTTTCTATAAGCTTAATTCTATAGAAAATAATAAGAGGATTTTCTAGTGGTCATAAGCTGTCATAGTCGTGGGCAATAGCGATCAGAGCTACAGTAGTCGGTCGAAAAGCTCTATATGGTCGAAGCTATAGTAGTCGGTTAAAACGTTCTTTATAATCGAAACTATAATAGTCGGTCGAAAGGCTCTACAGCGGTTATGTGTGGTCAGAGCTATAGTGTTTTATGTGCGGTCGGTAGTGGTTGTGTGTGGTTGGAGCTACAATGTTTTTGTGTGTGATTGCAGCTACAGTATTTGTGTGGTCGGAACTACAATATTTTGTGAGCGGTCGGAGCTACAATTTCATAGTGTTTTATCAAGTTTTAAGGGGGTTTATTGCCTGATTTAGTTAGGCTTCACTTACAAGTTTCTTGTCCAATTTTATAGTGTTTTATAGAGTTTTATATTTAAGTTTCATTGTGTTTCACGAGATTTCATCAAGTTTCATAAGAGTTTATTGACTGATTTGGCTAGGTTTCATATACATGTTTCATGACTAGTTTCATGTTGTTTCATAGAGTTTTGTGACCAGATTCATATTTAAGTTTCATAGTGTTTCATGTGGTTTTGTCAAGTTTCAAGGGGGTTTATTGTCTGATTTTGCTAGGATTCATATACAAGTTTCATGATGTTTCATACAATTTCATGTTTAAGTTTCATTGTATTTCATGAGGTTTTATGTAGTTTCAAGGGGGTTTATTGACTGATTTGGCTAGGTTTCATGTACACATTTTATGACTAGTTTCATTTTATTTCGTAGTGTTTCATGACCAGTTTTATGTTTAAGTTTCATATGACGCGGCATGACTCGCGCTTCAAGCGATGCAGGAGGAAGGACAGGGCAGCGTCACTTGCGCTCTGCACGTGCGACGCAGGAGGAAGGATGGCATGGAGTCGCTAGCGCTTTGCGTGACACAAGAGGAAGATGGCGTCGAGGTTTTGCTCGCGCCACACGCAACGGAGGAAGGAGGGGTGAGGATGACGAAGGACTATGGCCGAAGAGGAAGGGCTAAGAGTAAGAGACGACGAACGGTTGGATGCTATACCATTCGGATCTGATCCTTTAGAGGGTGAACACACTGTAGCCGCTCTCTTTTAGAATTTACAATTTTCATGTTTTTTTGCAAATTAAGTGTTTCTATGTTTTTCTTTCTAACAAAATTAACACTAATATTAAAGAATATAAAAAGGTAAGTAACATATATCCATTATTCATCGTGCTTTAAAAATTGTATAAATCACTGTTAAGAAAAGTATAGATACATCTTCCAATCGATCCAATGAATATACTCTGATACGAGAATTTGTTTGGAACTCATAAACTTCACAGCATATGAACCGAGAAAATTTTCACCGGAGCCTAAGATTTGTGCTCTAGTCAATCTCCAATGTTCATCAAATTGTAAGTTTGTAACACTAGCTTCCCGGGCCGACTAGCAAACTGATGGTGGGGCATTGGACATTTGTTTGGAGGAGGGGTGGCGGTAATGTTACTAACGACAAACATGGAATAGGGTGCAAGCGACGGTGGTGGCACAGAGAGGTGGTCAATAGTAATAGTGATAGCATGGCAATGTCCGATACTTTTTAGTTTATGGTTTATAATTATATAGCGGTTTTTTATTATCGTTTTGAAGTAGTTTATCGAGATAATTTTTTCGAAACTGTTTATCGGTTTATCGATATTCTATTCGTTCGCACAAACACTAATAATAAAGCTAAAAACTGTTAAGAAACCTGGGCCTGGGCCGGCAGCCCAGGGCCCATGGTGGGCACCTCATTGTAGTCTATAAATAGAGAGCCATACCTCCACATTATGTACAGATGAATGAAAGCAATAAAGAAAGACCAGGAGTTCTCTCTATCTCTCTCTGTGTGTTGAATCTATTATTCTGTGATTCTGTGATTGATTCATTCTTGTTCTAAACAGAGGAATCGCTCGGACTGGTCGCCAGCGACGGTTTCTCAACACGTTATCAGCACGACTTCGCTCCGGTGAACGAGGTAATCATCGAAGCACAGATTGAATTTTCTAGATCGCTTTTGAATCCGTATTTTCTTTTTGCGTTCTAGATTGAAATTCTACGGTGCAAATCCGCCCTAATCTACCGCGAGCAGACTTGAAGTCGCCGGCACAATGCCGATCGGTAGATTGTGAAACGGGGTAGATGTTGATTGCGCTGTAGAACGATGCAAATCCGCCCTAATCTACCGCGAGCAGACTTGAAGTCGCCGGCACAATGTCGATCGGTAGATTGCGAAAACGGGGTAGATGTTGATTGCATCGTAGATTAGAAATTTTGCATAGTGTTGTTTGATCCTGCATGATCATAAGCATAAGAATATATATGCATGAGTTTCCTGTTTAGTTCATGCACAGCACTGTAGATCTGGAAAAAAAGGAGGGAGGGGGGATTTGGCTCACGGCCACGCATGGCCGCCGGCCTCCCCACCGCCGCGCCTGCATGCGCTGGCGATGCCTCCGGCCACCTCGGTCCTCGCGCGCCCCCGCATGGGCCCACCTGCACGCACGAGCGCCGGCCGCCGCCCGGAATCCTGCTGCCTCCGCCGGCAGGGTCGCCTCCACCGCCTCCTCCCGTGCGCGCCCGTAGCAGCGCCACCGGCCACCGGGATCGCCGCCGCTACCTTGCGCCGGCCCCGCCGCCCTAGGCTCCGGCCGACGGCCCGCATGGCGTCGCCGTGGCCGCTCCTGTGGATGCCGCGCCCGTACGCGCGCTCGCCGGCCGATGCTCCGACTCCCCGCGTGCGCAAGCCCCGCCGGCCGCCGGCCCGTAGCCGTGCCGTTCGGCCTCTCCCCACCCACGCCGTGCCGGCCTTGCCCGAGGTCGCCCGCCTTGGCCCCATGAGCGCCACCGGCCTGAAGCCGTACCGGCTAGGGATGGCAATACCCTCGCCTCCCCTCGCGCCAGCGTTGTCCCGCGCCCGTACGCGCCCGGCCAGCCACCTCGCGCCGCCTCGCCGCCGGCCGCACACCGACCGCCCTGCATGGCGCCGCCTCACCGCCGGCTGCACGCCGCCGCACGGCACCCGGCGCCCGCATCCGCGCCTTGAAGCCGCTGGACCCGCCGCCTCGGCTCCCGCACCCGCACGGGCGCCGGCCGCCGCTTCGGTCCGTGCGCGTCGCCTGGCTCCTCCCGCACCGGCCTACAGCCGGCCGCTTTGCGCCCTCGCCGCCGCGCTCGAGCCGCCGCTCCCGCGCCACCGCCCGAAGCCGGTTCCCCCTTGCGCGCCGTCACCCATGTGAACAGGGGTAGGGGAAACCCTACCCCTGCCTCTCCTTGAACCGGATGGAGTGGGCCGCTCCTGGGCCAGAATAATGGGCCGGAATCTGGCCCGCCCGGGGGGAGAGAAAAAAAATTGCAAAGAAGTCCTCATATTTTCAGTGAATCACCGATAGGCCCGTAAATATCTCATTTGAATCCTAAAATTTGCATAAAAGGGATCGTAGTTTCAAAAATTACAAATAAGCCCTCAAATTTACGAGCGGGTCCAGAATTTTGCAGAAAACCCCTCAGTAAATCAGAAAATTGCGCGAATTTTTCTCTGAACTGAAATTTTGCGTAAAAACCCACTGGAATTGCAGATTTTGCTGAAATTTCATATTTTAGCATAAAAGGGCCTCGGGAATCCGAATTTTGCATCAATTTTAGCATTTGAAGCTTATTTATTTATGTCATTACTGTTTTATGTATTTTCTGTATTTATTTACTGTTTTGGTTAATTGTAATTACTGAAAATTGCTTTTAATCACTGAAAATTGCAGTAAAATTATAGAAAATGCATAGAAATTTCTGGAACATTACGAGAAACTTTTGTACCATTTATTCACTCACAGTGAATTATTCTATGCATGTCTACCAGCAGTAGACTTATACACATTTAGATGACTAGCATCACGAACTGGAAGTTCGAGGAGCTGGCCCTGCATGGCCAAAACTATCTGACATAGGCATCCGATGTCGAGATTGTACTTAGAGCCAAGAAGCTCCGCGTGACTATTGGGATTGGCGGACTGAATGACGCCCAACCCATGCCTAAAGAGAATAATCAGGCACTTCATTTTCTCAGGCACCAACTCTGCCTCACTCTCCAGAATGAGTACATGGCGGAGAAGAGCGTGTTAGCACTCTGGACCGCACTAAAGAAGCTGGTTTAAGAGGCTAAAGTACACCATTCTTTCTCAAGCAGAGCGAGAGTGGATCAGACTGAGGTTTGTCGATGTTAAGACGGTCAGGGAAAACAATTCTGCCTTGCACAGGATTTGTACCCCAATACAGAAAATTGAGAAAATCCTTCCACCCCAATGCAGTATAATCCGCACGCAATTATCGTCAAGACGGCTATGAGGAATATGCCGAATTGATTGATATGATGCAAGTTGCGGAAGCTCAGGCTGAAAATAACATTCCAAAATGATATCTCCCAGAGGTAGCGCCAAAGAAGGTTTAGAGTAGTACGCACCACGAATCATGAGGTCTAAGGTGGTGATTATTTGGACTTTTTTTGTGGCTTATGGCTGAAAAGTACTGTAGCTGGCTGAAAAAACACTGTAGCTGACAGAGGCTTATTTAGCATAATTAAATTTAAAAAAATCAAAAAATATAAAAATTATGTTAGCCCATTACGTATAATACAAACAAATACGGGAAAAAAGAACCGGCAAAAAAGCTAAAAAAAACTAAAAATTCAGAAAAAGATGAAATCTATGAATAGTGAAAAATAAGCCAGAAGCTGAAACCGAAACGATCACAGCCATGGCTAAGTTATTCTACCATCTGAAGAAAATTATCATTACTCTATGAGTCATCTAGGTTCTTTTGGATTTGCTATTTATGATTTTTATTATAATAATTAATTTTAAAAAAATATATTAATTTTAGTTATACCGGCTAACACCGTATTAGACCGTAACAATGCTGGGCTTTTGGTCCGGACCTGAGCTGTGTATAGGCAGCCCTCACGGAGGAAGCCTACGCGTGGTTGCGCTGCACTTCCCCACCGGTGGGACCAAAGCGTGGCCGTGTGGAATTGGAAATGTCGGAGTAAAGTCAAGTCGATTCCTTTTGGTTCATCCGAGCAACGCCAAAGCTTCACCTAGCTATGGCTATGGCCTATAGGGCAGTCGATAGAATCCGTTTAGCTGAATGGCAGGTGGGCCGACCTCCAGCATCGTGGCCCAGATTAGTGGCAGTGTAGGTAGAAACGTGTAATCTTACGCCTGCCCATCGGAGCCGCAGCGACCGGCGAGTGAGTGGTCAACAGCAGGTCGGCATTCAGTGCTTTCCACTTTTCGGCACGAAGGATCGCACAACCTTGCCAAACTACTCGGTCGCGGCAACGCAAATCTTCCGTGCCGAACGGCCGAATCTTAAAAAGCGGCTTTTCTGTTCTCTTCTCTGTGTTTCTCTCATATTTTTATTTACATGATAAAGATTCAGAACACTCTCTATTTCCTTAGGGTGTGTTTGGTTACTGGGATGAGGTGGAATGGAATGGTTTCTTTGACCAAGCCTATCCATGTGTTTGGTTTGAGAGATAGGGTGGGATAGAATGGTCCAAAGTGGGATGAACCTATGCAAATTTAGAGAATATTCTTCTTAGATGCTGGACCATGTGGTTCCACTTTTTTTGTGGAACCATCTCATCCCATCCCCATCCCATCCCATCCCACTCTATCCCAGCAACCAAACACACCCTTATATTCCTTTGGTGCTCTAGATCTCTGTCACGTGAACAGAAATATGAGAGGAATACAGAGAAAGGAACAGGGAAGCCAGCTTCCCGAATCTTTGGCTTGTTTGACCCCACACGTCGCGCGGAATTCTCAGTGCAGCACTCCGTTCGTTGTAATGCCCGATTTGGCGGGCAGCGCATGAGGCGTGCCATGGATCTCCAAGCCTCGCCCCAGCAGTACATCATCGATCGATCTCACGAGTTGCATCCATGCATCCAATTCCCCACGCATCACGTCAAAGATAATAACATACATATGACCATGAACAAGTCGCGAGCGTACTGTACAGGTGAAAACAACACGGAGCAGAATCAAACTGAGAGAAACTTACACTGCATTGACGGATTGTTAGGAATAGTCCTATATGAATTGTGGAAAAAGAGAAAACATAATTTATAAGTGTGAGTAAGCTTCCACCCACTGGACTAGTCTTTTGGGGGAGAAGGCACAATACCACTTATAAGGTTGTTGCTTGAAGGGTTTGCTTGCGGGCAGCCCGTGGCTTCAGGTGCGCAGCCCATTTAAGACCTGGGGACCAGGGAGTGAACTTGGTTGGATCTGGCGGGGTGCTAGAGTCTGGATACAACAAGTGGTATCAGAGCCCAAGCACGTAACATCTCCTAGGAGTGCGGTGTGCACAATCCATGTATGAGGGGGAGATTGTTAGGAATAGTCCCATATGGATCGTGGGAAAGAGAAAATATAACTTATAAGTGTGAGGGAGTCTCCACCCATTGGACTAGTCTTTTGGGGGGAAGACCCAATACCACTTATAAGGTTGTTACTTGAAAGGCTTGCTTGCGGGCAGCCTGTGGGCTCAGGTGCGCGGGGTGCGCAGCCCATTGTAGACATGGGGACCAGGAAATGAACCTGGTTGGACCTAGCGGGGTGCTAGGGTCCAGATACAACAATTTTTTAAGGAGAAAAAGCACACGTCACAAATAAACTAAGAGAACACAGGAGAATTTCTGAATTTCTCTATTCTCTTATTTGTTTCCCCCTTTTCTTTTCTTTTTTTTCGCTTCTTTTTAAAAATTGGGTACAAGCCCCCTCAATATAAAGGCTAATAATTTCCTACTTGTATACGTATTCAGACTTTAAGTTGGACACAACTTCAACTTGAGTTATACACGGAAATGGACTCTACTACGACATGGACTCTAAGTCAAGATTATTTGTAACAATCTCCCCCTTAATCTTGACTTGACATACTCTAGTTTTAGTCTCAATGCATTATAAACTACCAGTCATGCCTCCACATGAAGCGTTCTACATGCAAGCTATATGTAGGAACTCAACTCAACTGCTACGGGTCCATCCAGATGCAAATATTCTAAAACATTGAGGTAGTCGGACTCAACTACGACTTACTAAACTCATACTTGACACAGAACGGTGACACATCTCCTCAACGTTCCGATTTTTTTTTCACCTTACTTGAGTTTGGACGGCGAACATATCTTCTCAACATCCCTGACTCAACTCATCATTAGAGAACTGTTGATTCATCATCATTGAGCGTTTCAGCAAGAAACGCTTTCTTCATCTTCGGATTGAGACATTCTGAAGCAAAGTGTCCATAATCGTTACAATTATAACACCTTACTTTTGCCTTATCAAACTTCCGATTCTGACGGCCTTGGCCACCACTCCTAGAAGTGTTCTTGCCTTCACGCTTCGATGATCGGATCTCCCACTTAGCACGGGTCAACAAGAGTTGTCTGTCACCTTTGTTGCTATTGTCGTGGATGCGTTCCTCATATGCCTTAAGACGACTGATGACCTCCTCCATGGTCATTGTCTTTAGGTCTCTAAATTGCTCTATGACTGAAGCAATCGGGAGAAACTATGAGAGAATAGCACAAATGAATTTCTTTACTACGTACAACTCTTCCACCTTCTCGCCAAGGACCGAATCTTGATGACGATGACTATCAACCGAACGCGCGAAGTCATTGATTGACTCCGATTCCTTCATACGCAGCACCTCGAACTCGGTCTTGAGAGTTGTACATTTACTTCCTTCAGACGATCTGCCCCAAGATGCATCGTCTTCAACGCTTCTCACGTGGCTTTGGCCGTCTCCTTTTCAGCCAGTAGAAAGAGCGTCTCCTCTGGGATGCCCTGATAGATGGCCGACAATGCCATCTGATCCTTGCGCACATCGACGTTGCCATTCTCGATCGCATCACACACTCCTTGAGCCTTCATGTACACCTTCATCTTGATTGACCATGCTGCATAATTACTCGTCGTGAGCATCGGATAATGCAGTGAGATAGCGGAACTCTTCTTCACCATCATACTAGATGATGTCTCGTTACTGGTGACACCACTTTCTGAAGAACACGACATGATCTTGAATACGGATCAAGAAATCAGGCTACTTTGAAGTATCTCTTAGATCAAGAAAATAGAAGAAAAAATTGTACTGTTTTTTTCTTTTTCCTTGCTTGAACTTTTTCTGGACTTCCTCTTGTGCTCTGTTGCTTCGTCTTGAACGAGGACCAAATTTTATGCTGTCAGCTTTGGCCTCAGCACGGCTTTTATTCTGCGTCTTGCTACATCTGGCTCGGAGACGGACACGCCTTACTTTGGAGACAGTGCTCGGAGACGGACACGGACGCATACTTGCTCTCAGCTTCGAGTTGCATGTCGTCCTTGCATTGGAACCGAGAGGAAAAACACGATCTTTTTCTGCACAAGCAACCTCTTTGTCTTGTCTGTCTCTTATCTTTCTTGTTTCAAGCTTGTCTTTTGTCCTTGCATGATTGCCTTTTGCTCTGTACAGCCGCAGATCCTGCTCCTAGACTTGCTCTCTCTCCTGTGCTGTTGGTGAGTCCTGCGCACGACAAACAAGACTTCTCCTTTTTCTTTGCTGTCAGCACAGCAGCTATGCTGCTTTTTCTTTGACCGGGAGCCTTTTGCTATCTTGATTACCAAAGAACCAAAGGACAATGCTGGAGGATGACGTGCAGCGCACAGTCTTTTCCTCGGGACGGCTGCTCAAACGAGATGATGCTTGGCGTTCGGGAGAGATTTTTCCGCGACTCGTTTCTCATCTAGGTTTTAATACTACTTATTAAAACTTTGATCTAAAAGAAAACACACACATCACAAATAAACTGAGAGAACACAGGAGAATTTCGGAATTTCTCTATTCTCTTATTTGCTCCCCCTTTTCTTTTCTTTTATTTCACTTCTTTTTCAAAATTGGGTACAAGCCTCCTCAATATAAAGACTAATAATTTCCTACTCGTATACATATTTGGACTTCAACTTAAATATATATAAAAATGGACTCTATTACGATATGGACTCTAAGTTAAGATTATTTGTAACACGGATGGGCTCAACGCGTCTCAACGAAAGATCAACTCCATGTGCAAGCCTTGAACAAGAGAAAGGACTGAAAAAAATTTTGGATCTGGATTTATGGCGCGATGAAGTATACTACTAGCTTATTGCCTCGAGCTTCACGTGGAGCTCCTACTGGCCACTGCCAAGGATCTCCAAGCTGCACACGAGGCTTGAGATTCTCATGCGCTGCCCGCACGCGGGAGCACGCACATGCGGCCGCCGGGCGCAGCAGGGGCGCTGCTGCGGTTCCTGGGCACTACATTCCCAGGAGCGGGAGCTTGGTGCTCCGGTACCCGGCCGTGGGAGTTATCACCTGTTTACCTACTGTGTTTTTGTGTTCGAAAAAAAGGGTTAAATTGAGCATTACAGCGAGCGGGAGGCAACACTGGGAATTCCGGCGATGCATAGGGCCAAATAGGCCAAAAATTCCCAGACGGCAAGCGCGTGCGTACGTGCGAAACGGCTGCCAGCCATGCGCGATTAGGGCTGTGCATTTTATCACCGAACCGAAAAAACCGAACCGTACCGGTCAACTCGGTTTGGCCGGTATTTGGTATTCGGTTCGGTTCCTAAAAAATTGGCATCACATGGATTCGGTTTTTTCGGTATAAACCGAGTGGAAACCGAAAAAACCGAAAAAACCGATTCGTCCCGGTTGCCCGCTTCGCCAGTTGCTCAGTTCCGCCTCGCGCCCTTGCCTAGTTACCTGTTCTTCCGATTACCGAATTCAGCCCAGCCCACCAACTGACGCAGTAACGCACGCCATCCAGTGTCCACCGACGCCTGTGCCCTGTGCGGCTGTGCGACGTGCGTACGTAGCTATGGGCTATATAGCTGAAAAGTAGTTGTCTAGTTGAGATAGAAATTCTGAATTCATGTGGCTGGTAGTGCCATTCGGCCCATTCCCATATATGCAAAACCACTGGCAGCCAGAGTGCTAGACTGAGACAGTCTGGAAAATTGGAAATTTGGAATGGAGAATTAGAGATTAAGTGATTAATATTTAGCAATTCGCGTAAACTTTGGTAAAATTGGTATTAACCGATACCGAACCGAAATAAAATGATATTTACCGATACCACACTGTATTCTAAAAAATACCGTATTTCCTGAAATACTAAAATCGTATTTACCGAACAAACCGTATTTACCGAACCGTATAAACCGATTAAACCAAACGAACAGCCCTATGCGCGATGGCCATTAACCTGACGGCACAGCGCGCGAAGCAAGTACATGCGTTAAGCGAGCGTGAGCTATCCTGCAGGCTGCAGGCCATGTTCTTTCTGTTTTTTTTTTATGTGTGGTTTTTCGTTTCCACTTTTTCGAAAACCAAAATAAATAGTAGATTTCTCTAAACAGTTTCTCAAAACTGCTTCTCTAAATGACTTTTCATATCTAAAACCATCGATGTCTCTGCTGTACACCACCGCCTCGAAAAACACAGGCAAAAACTATCAACCGTAGTAAAAATCCATCAACCGCAGCTCTCTTATTTCACTCGCCCTGCCCAGTTGTTGCATGCACATGTGTTCCACCCGAAATGACGTATGGTTCACTTCGCCTAACACACCGTGGCGTCGGGGTGAAGTGACACGACCTTGGGCATAGGTGCTTAATAGCTAGTTCAAAAATTTTGCGGCTTTTGCCTAAAATGACACTGTAGCGTCTATTAGTTTTCTTCCGTAGGTGCTTAGATGCTATATTATCTATATACTAGCGTCTGGTTCGTCGCTAAATTTGTGGTGTGTTACTCGTCACTACTCATATTTATGCCAAAATTTGCCATAATTGTAACAGGCGATTTGTCCGCACGCAAAAGGAGCACTTCAACACAGTTTTTTTTCGGCAAAGTATGAATATCAACCAAACATACTCAAGGATAAGATCCGATCATCTTTGCTGCGCCAGGATTGAGGAAAAAAACGCTCCTAGCCTAACTCAAATCTTTGAAGGTGACCTGATAAGGGCCTGTTTTTTTTTGTTACAACTTATTAATCTAATAAATAGTAATTACTGAAAGAAATTAAAGTTAAAAACCGGTCAAAAAGAAAAAAGAACTAGATGCGGTATTTTTGTGAGGGTATTTTGGTAATTTCTCAACTGAGAAAAGAAAGAAATGGGGAAAAAGAGAGACCCACCTGTCGGTGAACCAAACCGAAGAGATAAGGAGAGGAGACCTAGTCTCCTCCCGTGCGGGCGTCACTCAGTGGATCCGATCTCCAGGGGGTGGCGGCGGCTTCGGCGAGATCTCCAGTGGCCACATCCTATGATCCAAAATGCTAAGTTACATAAAAACACTGGATATGGAAAAGACCAGCTTAAATATTCTCAAATAACTGGATCCCTGATGTATCTAACTAATGCAACGAAACTAGACATCTCATATGCTATAAGCAAATTGAGTCATTATACGTCCAAACCAGGAGATGATCATTGGATAGCACTAAAAAGGGTACTCAGATACTTAAAAAGGACCTCAAGTTTGGGGATACACTATTCTGGCCATCTGGCAGTCTTGGAAGGATTCAGTGATTATAACTGGATCAGTGACTCAGATAACATGAAGGCTACGAGTAACTATGTATTCACTCTAGTAAGTATGGCTGTTTCATGGAAGCCTTCTAAACAAACTATCCTTACATGGTCTATCATGGAGGCTGATTTAGTAGCACTTGATTCAGCGGATATAGAGGCAGAATGGATTAAAGAACTCCTTTCTGACCTACCTACTCTAGAAAAATCCAATTCAATATTGATCTATTGCGATAACCAAACCGTTCTGGTTAAGGCGAAGGGTAGGAAGGACAATATGAAGTCCTCAAAATATATAAAGAGACAACTTAAGTCTGTAAGGCATGCCAGAGAGACGGGTGTTATTTCTGTAGAATACATCTAGTCTAAAAGGAACTTAGCATATCCTTTCACCAAAGTATTAGAGCAGAAGGCCATCCTTGCAACATCTAAGGGAATGAAGCTCATACCTGTGTAAAAGCTCACATTGGTGGTAACTTATCCTAGAAGATCGGAAATCCCGTGAACTAGACTCTAGGATAACAAACTGCGTAGGATTAGAGAGCACATCTAACAGGTCCCATGAGCTGCAATGCTCTCTCTGTATGGAAGGTTGAGCAACAACTCTTAATGAATTCAATACCTATATGGGATCGAGAATCATCCTATAGGATTCCATGAAGAATTTACCTACTTGAGTATGATCGTGAGGTCGCGATCAAAGAAAGATAAGGGTATACCTTCTTAAATACTCATGAGCTAGATACGGTGATATGACCGTAAAGTCCCAGCCCGAGAGGGAAAACGGCGAGCCACCTAGTACAGAATGTAACTTAGACGAAAATTGTCATACCAAGGCATTGGATCAAGGCGAAGTCCTCCTTTGTCTGTGTAGAGTCGTTCCTTCCTTGTTGCTAGGCTTTGGGTTCAAACCTGCAAGGTACCCATCGTCGTACAGTTGTATATTAAACAAGACTTTAAGCATCTTTTATCAATTGATAAATTGGTGGGGATTGTTATATTTTTGTGAGGGCATTTTGGTAATTTCTCAATTGAGAAAAGAAAGAAATGGAAAAAAGAGGGACCCACCTGTTAGTGGGCCGAACCGAAGAGATAAGGAGAGGAGACCTAGTCTCCTCCCGTGCAGGCATCACTCGGTGGATCCGATCTCCAGGGGCGGCGGCGGCTTCAGTAAGATGAGGTGGCGCTTGCAGCCCGAGAGCTTCAGCTCTGGCCATTGGTAGCCACCGCGCCGAGCTCTTATCCCTCCTTCTTCACTTAGTTAAATAAGGAGGTCGCCTCTCCCTTGAGTAGCATCGAAAAAATATCAAGTGAGCTCTCTCTTCAATCCATTATTTTCTTCCTGATTTGGCTTTGGTGTTTGGTCCTTGGGGCTTCTTCTCCATTGCATAACCGCTGATCTCGACAGTGATCTGTGGTCCCTGGTACTCAGCAATGAGGTGCACTAGGCTGATGCTTCTCGATGTTCTTACGTGGCATCTCCTTCACCTCGGCTTTGCCGATTTGGTGTGTCCCGAACGGCAAAGGTAGGCACTGTATCTCCGGCGACCTCGCCCTCTCACCTCGGCATAGCGGGGTGCTAGGTTTTCTAAGTCAGCACTTTCAGATGTGCCTTGCCTGTTCTTCTTGGTGGCTTTGAGTGCCATCCGTTCAGTGAGAATCTTGACAACTCTTTGTGCATTATTTGTTTTGTGAGTCGTACTAGTCAATTTCAATATGTAGTTTTCTAGTACTGGGAGACATTACATATGATGCTTGTGGGTTGTGGGCTTTAATGCTCTATGGTGAAATCTATCGTATACTGAAATTGAACTGATTATCAAGTCTAGATTTATGCTCTATTAGTAGTGCTTATTGTTGTCACTTGATTCTTATCATCCTGATAGATTACTATCGGTTGTGCTAGCTATTATCTTTACTGAGATCCCTAGTTTTTTAGTACTCTGTAGCTTTAGACTGTTATAATTGATTACCTGTTCATGAGAATGCTTTACATGCTTATTTCGGCAGTGAACTTGTTTTATGCTTTGAGTATATGCTGTTGTATAAATGTCATGTTAGAATTACATGTTTATATGTAATTTCTATCATTTATATACTACTAGAAACTTTCTTTAATTATGCTAAAATTAAATCTAAATATCTGCTTATACCGTATTATTTACAACAGACCTAACTTTACCCTAGTTCGATCAGCTTGATTTTATTTTTAGTGATAATTGATTATATGTCACTGACTATCGTCCACTTCTACAAAACGCCATTAAAAACACTCTCTCTATTATATGCCACTGAATAGTACCAAAATTCTGTTATATGCCACTGCCGTTAGTTGACCGTTATACTATGAGAAAAGACAAAAATGCCCCTAGTAAAGACCGAAGACCTGATTTATTTAAAATAGCAAACAACCTCAAAAAATTATAAAAATTCATAAGGTTGTTGTTCAATATATCAATGACCTAGGAAAAGATTTCAAGCACTGTTCAAAGAAAAGTTTTAGATTTTTAATTTAAATGCTAATAAAGGATACTATTTACAAATAGAAACTAAATGAGGTCTAAAATTTTTGGAACAATTGTCACATGCTCCTAAGATGTCACATAGCTCCTGAAAAATATGATTTTCTATTTTTCTATAGTAAATTTGTCCCAATTTTAAAAAAGCTCAAATAGGCTGATTTTGGATTTGAATTTCAAAAATGGAACAAATAGAAGAGTCAGTTCACCAAATTTTATATTTGAGTTGTACACTGCCCAAATGATTCACCAAAAAAAATAGTATTTTTGGTTTAGCCAATCTGCCCTATATTTAATTTTTGTCATAAGGACGGATTTGAATTGAGGGCAAAATCGTCTTTTTCCAGGGGCAAACGTACCCTAACTGATGTCAATGGCATATAATAAAATTTCGATGCTATTCAGTGGTGTATAATAAAGAGAGTGTTTTTCAATGGTCTTTTGTTGAAGTGGATGCTATTTAGTAGCATATAATCAACTATCTCTTATTTTTAGATAAGGGGCGGGTTCGAGATGACTTTGAGCCGGTTTTAGCTTATATGTGTTACAGTAACTAGTTTTAAACGGTGCGTTTTTTAAGATGGGGTTAATATGAAGATTGTAGTAAAAAGTGTACTGAGTTTAGCTGTACCGGTTAAAATCACATGTAACTATTTTTTCTACGTACTATCTCTCACGAACAATCAGATTTTAAAAATTGAAGTCATAAAACACAGTTTAAATAAACCCACCTAAGATTAGGCTGGGCCAAACTACAGCCAATCATTGTAGCCTTGTTTTTCACTGGCTCCACCTTCTGCTTCTAGAGCTGAGCGTGAACAAGCTCCTCCGTCCGGCCCGCTGCAGTCAGAATCGAGCTGGGAAACGCTAGTAAAAAGAGAGCCGTACTTGCAGGAGTAAAAGGCTATTCTTGGTAGTACATAAACTGTTCAGCCGTTTGCTCCGGCGAACAGGCGAAATTCAGCTCATCAATGTGCCGAGACGTACAGGGCACGGGGAAAAAAAATATATCAACAACGGTACATCAACATGGGCCGTGCAGAACTGAAGGATGAGTCGCTGGATCGGTTCCGTAAACTGGTGACCTTTTCCGTTCTGAATGAATCTGTAGCGCGCACGAGGCTTCTCGGGGATCGATTCGGGCATCTCAATCTGGTGTGTTTCCAGTGTTGTAGTCTGGTGGTGTGTGTTGCTTGGCTCGTCGCTAGACCGTGTGAATGACGAGACCAGGATCTGTTTTACAGCCTGCGCATTTAGGCTGAAATTTAATGACTTATGATTAAAATTATACTATAACTGATTAAAATTACGCTATAATTAATAGTAGTTTATTTGGCATAATTAAATTTTAAAATAGAAAAAATAGATTAGCCCACCACGTATAATGCAAACGAATACAGAAAAAGAACCAGCAAAAAAGCTAAAAAATTCTAAAAAAACCAAAAAAACGAAATTTAGAAATAGTGAAAAATAAGTTAAAAACTAGAAGCTCAAGTCAAAATGAACGGTCTTTGTACGCTTGGAATGTTCAGGATTGTCCTCACTCTTCAGAGTGACGAAATGGCAGTAGTATAGGTCTTGCTTCAACTAGTTTATGATTGCGGGTTTTTATTTTTATTTAAAATTATACTGCAACAGTTATTATTTTTTCTAAGAAAAATTTTAAGAAAAATTTAAAAAACTATTGTATCATCACGGACAATGTAAATAAATAAAGGCAAAAAAGAAAAAAAAATGCTAAATATAAACCGAAATTAGAAATTGATCTATTTTAAATAGCTTCTAATTTAAATAAGTCAAAAACAAAAAAACTAGAAACTGAAACCAATGTTTCTAGCGGAGCCATAGGCCGAAGGATAGATTTGATTGCGAAATAATCAGACCTCTGCGGAGGACCACCATTCCCATTTGATTGTGACCACCATTTCCTCTACGGAGCCCCGCTCGGTTGGGCTGAAAAGCTGTGGCTTATGGCTGAAATTGCACTGTAGCGGCTGAAATTTCACTGTAGCTGAAGGTGCTTATTTGGCGTAATTAAAATTAAAAAAAATTAAAAATAGAAAAAGGTAGCTCATCATGGACAACGGAAACGAATATGTAAAAAAACCGGCAAAAAAGTAAAAAGTTCAAAAAAGATGAAATTTATAAATAGTAAAAAATAAACTAGAAGTCAGAAGCTAAAACTGAAGTTAACTTAGATCGTACTGCTCTTGCAGAAAAGTAAACTGGGTCGGGTCTCCTTTTTTTTTTGACTCTTTACCTGAGCACGGCCTCCACCGTGTGGTCTCGCAGCAGTACGGCGAGCACCAAGGTTCGAAACAACCGCACGCTCAATGCGGCCGGTGGCTGGACGACTGTACGTACTGCCGGAGCCGCCTCCTTCACCGAACTGCCAGTGAAACAATAAATCCTGCGTCGTGAGCCCTGTGAGCGACCGGAGCCCCACTGCGCTCCCCCTCGCACTCCCAGTGGTACTACACCAGTACTGCGCTGCCTGCCGCTCGGCTCGGCGCCCAGGCGCGCGGGACGCTGGACCATCCTGCCATCCCGCGCCACACATTAACGTGCACCGCGCCCACCGCCTCCCCAGGCGCCGCGCGGGCCGGAGCGGGCGAGCTGATCGGTTGCGGCCGTGCGCGCTTCCGGGGTCTCGGCGATCTGGGTGGTCTTGTGCGTGCGTCCCCCCTCGTCGCGACAAATTCCCATTTCCCACCCCGCTCTGCCCCGATTCCTCGTGAAATTTGGACACTTTTGGCACTGTTGATCCTGCAAATTCCAAAAATAACACCAGTGAAAACAAAATTCCAAATCTAACCTCCAGCCGACCGCACCATTTAACGGGAGGGGGGGCGACACGTGTTAATGGTGCAGTCGGGGAGCGCACGATATGGAGGTGGTACGGTGACCGCACCACTCGGTCATGTCAGGGCAAATGGTGTGGTCGGGGACCGCACCACCTCTATATCGTGCGCTCCCCAACCGCACCATTAACACGTGTCGCCTCCCTGTTAAATGGTGCGGTCGGCTGGAGGCTACATTTGAAATTTTGTTTACACCGACGCTATTTTTAGAATTTGCGATAGCAACAGTGTCAAAATAGTCCAAATTTCCCTCCTCGTCGCGATCCCATCCATGGTCCGCCTCCTCCGTCCCCAAAGGTGAAAGGCCCCAGCTTTTCCTCCCGTTTCCCCACACGCTCCTGCTCCCGAGCCCAAAAGTCGCTTTTCGGGTGGCTCGTTAGGGTTTTTCTGGGTCTGCCCATGTCGCACCCGCTTGTCCCTGCCTGATTCGATTCGGTCGCCTGCCCGCTACATAACCAGCTTCCAGTTCCCCGACCCAATGGAGGAGGAGGAGGAGGAGCCGCAGCCGCAGCCGGAGCAGGACCAGAAGCAGGAGGCGGAGCCGCCCAGCGGCGGCGTCGAGCGGTGCGGGAGGCACCCGTCCCAGCTCCTCACCGGCATCTGCTCCTCCTGCCTCATGGAGCGCCTCTCCTCCGTCCGCAACCCCGCCGAGGCGGAGATCGTCGAGGTCGGCACCGCCGACGCCGGCGAGGACTGCAGCGCTGGCGCCGACCCGAGCAAGCCGCGGAAGACGCTCATGCTGCTCTTCCAGCTGGACGACTCCGGCGGTGCCGGTATCGCGCATCCGCCCGAAACGAAGGATCCCCAAGTTGCCAAATTTGAGGTGGGCCCTGGAGGAGGAGGTGGGAATCGGGGGGCCAAATGGAAGGGCGGCTCGTGGCTCAGGTCGATCTTGCCGAGGAGGGGAATGTGGTGGAGTAAGGAGCCCTCGCGGCCGCCGGCAGAGGGGTCGGTGGATCCGGGAGGGGGCGGCGTCGATGCGCAGGTTGAGCGGAAGCCAAGCTTCCGGCGCTCGTGCGAGTGGATGGTGTGCCGGGAGCCGAGAGGCTCCCTGGAGCCGCCCCGGCACTCGTGGGACGGATCGATGGTGGGGAGGGCCTTCGCTTGCTCGTTCGCCTGTTTGGAGGAGCCGCCTGATGGGACGAGGAGGGCGAGGCGGAGCAATGCAGAGGAAGCGGTTGGGGAGAGCCTTGCCGGGGCTGCAAAGAGCAGGAATGGGGGGCATTCGGTTGATATAGGTGGCGAGGGGCGGCGTTTCAGGGGAAGGAGCTGCGGTGACGCCGGGCCGGAGATGACTGTCTCAGGTGTTGGAAGGCGGAGGTCGAACAGGTGGAGCAGGGTGTGGGATCGCAGCATCACGAGCCCACTCAAGGAGTGTGTGAGGAAGGGGGAGCATGTTCTTGAGCGATCCCTATCGGAGTCGAGAAAGGAAACCTGGAGGAGCAAAAATGGGGAGACAGCAGACATTGACGGCGAAATTCAGCCTGGCCGCAATGGCCATGGTTCAGGCAGATCAAGCCAAGGCGCAATCAGAAGCTCGCAAGCCACAGCGAACGGGGATGCACAGAATTTCCGCACAGATTGGCTTAGGAATAAGGAATGTAAGATCAGCAGGAGCAGGAGTGTGCATTATACATCTGCTGGGAACTTGGATAATGGGATGCTGCGGTTTTATCTGACACCGATGAGAAGCACCAGAACCTCAAACAGGGGGAGGAGGAGAAATCCGCGCTTGTTTGCGAGAGGACTTTTCAGTTTCATTTGAGTGGCTGAAGTAGAATTCTAGCCCATGCCATGTGTTTTAGAAGATGGCCGCAGCAGAAGCAACTTCTGTTTGGAATTTACTTGGTTTCTAAGGATTGGCAACATCGTAAGTTATTCCACTGCGTTCTTCCGTGTAGGACATTGTTAAGTCCCAACTTGGTGTCAAGAACCTTCAGACTTAGCTGCAGATTTGCTGCTCTATTCTTTTAAGATATTGCTTATAGATGGAATCTGGACAAAGCTGTGCAGATTATTATCACAATGTAATTAATTATTTACATGAATAATAATGTTATTTGCGTTGTTTCTCCTGATAGGTCTGAATTTCTGTCTCAGTAAGGGTATATACTGTTCTAATATGTTGCCTCCTCCTAAGTGTATGTATGAATCTCTCGCTGGACAAGTTCACAAGCCAAAAAAATTTCTAACACTGTTTTCTATGATTAGGAAATTACCAAACATACAGCCCACATGCTACAATCTACACAAACTAGGCACTAAGCTGCATATGAACGTTCCTGTCGAGCAACTCGAACTGTTTGCACATGTAGTACTTAGCGGGGTTTTTTTTTTCAAAATTGGCACCGGGACGTCCGATTTTGCAAAAGTAGTTCTCTTCTCGAACTCGATAGCCGCAGCAGGTGGCACTTGTCACCTGTTGCACCATGTCGGCTCGGTTGCGGTAGCTAGCGCAACCGCGGCAAGAGAAGGCGAGGCAAGGCAGGCAGGCAGGGTGCCTGCGTGGGCCTGTCGGTCGCCAACGCCTCTTCGTGTGCATAAAATGGCTGGCATCCCTCTCCGCTCTCTCATCCAAAGCCGCGCAGTTGAGTATCTTCCCTGCCAAGCGAGCGACAACTTAGGGAGAAGAAAGAGAGTAAAAAAAGAGTTTGAATTGGTTTTTCGATGCGGTTTTGGTACGATTTAGGGGATTTCGCGGTTGAAATTAGTGTGGATTCGGCGAAGATCTTCGCCAAGAGGTATGTTTCATTTGCCTATGAGCAATGCGCTTAATATGTTATTAACGTTTTATTAGCGTAATGGTTGTTTGGTTGTATAGAATGTGCTTGGTTACCATGTTTAGCTAATGTATGTATTTAGTTCATGCGGATATTTTATAATTAGCTATGTTAATGATGTATTAGTGGCAATAATGATAATAATGATTTTTTATAAATAGCCGAAGAAATACTTACTGTTATTTGTATAGTCGTCGTTGCCTTTGCAAATTATGTATTCGCACATGCACGCGCACACACATATGTTGCTCTGGTGTCTATTGCAAATAATGTAGAAAACATCTGTGTACATGTATTATTAGCACATAGCCCTTGGCACATATAGATGATTATATTGTATTATGTTTAGTTATATTTAGTATCGACTGAAATAAGTGCATTTCATCTTATTGGTGGTAGGTACCTACTGTTGGATGTGGAACATTTGTTCGTGCTCTACGGGGAGGGAGTTGTACGGGACGGGTTGTATGGGGCAAACCTTTAAAATTATGAAAGAATCGTAATCTAGGCTCCGGAACTGAAGGAGATGGGTCTCTTTAAGCTCAGGAGGTGTGTGCGAATTTCATTTGACAAGGAGGTTGGCAAGAAGAAGCTTGTCCTCGAAGCAGTTACAACCACGGTGGTTGGAGATTCGGGAGAGTGTTTCTGGGAGCTGAAGAGTGGTTGGAAACGTCGCTTGGTGATAGTATATGGAGATTGCAAGCAATCCTATTACGGCGATATATGGGATGCTGTTGCATTAGTCTCCCTAATTCTGTCGTCTGAAGATGGATCAGAATGGTCTTTCAACAAAGATGCTCTAGTTGAAGGGTAATGCTTTCCTAACAAGAGTGTCATGCAGCAAGCTAGTGCAAGATATGATGTCTGCATAAACTGCACATATCGAGTGCACAGGCCGAACCCCATACGTATGTGGTGAAGTGCGTGGACAGTTCTTGTCCCGGGAAAGTCCATGGCAGAGATTCAGAGGCGGTGCAACAGACTTCTGGATAATGGTGGTGAAGGACCATACATGTGAGCTTGGGGAGCCACTGCATAGGCACCGCAATGTGACCTCATCATTCATTGTTAGCCTGATAAGTCACCTCGTAATTGCAGATGTCATGATTTCATCGAACCTGTTGATGGCCGATGTCATGAACCTGATTGGTTTCCCGATGAGCTACGGTAAGGTGTAGCGGATGAGGAGGAAGATCATACTTGGAATGTACGACACGTAAGAGGCCTATGACTTTGTACCAAGAATATTACATCATATTGCCGAAGCTAATCCTGCGATATATATAAACAAGATGGAGAGTGTGCACACTATGAAAGGGCCCAATTGTTTCATTCTTAACTGGGTGTTCTAGGCATTTCGGCTAGCGATTGAGGGATTCAAGTACTACCATCCAATACTCATGATGGATGGTACGTTCCTCTCCGACAGGCACAAGGGCGCAGTGTTGACAGCGGTGGTCGTCGATGCAAATGACCAGCTACTCTAGTGGTCTATGCAATTTTGGATAATGAGAACACTAATAGCTGGTTATGGTTTTGGTCAATGTGAAGTAAGCAGTAGTCTAAGACTGGCCTAACGTCTGCCTTATTAGAGACCGCAACGTCGGGCTACTGCTGGCCCTGAGCACCATGCAACAAGGGACTCAACCACCCTTTTAGTTGAACAATGTGAGGACCTGTTGGTGCATGAGGCATCTGGTAGTGAACTTTCACACCTGTTTCCGTGACAAGGGGTTTATAAAGAAGTTCAAAAAGCTCTGCATGCAAAACTAGAGGCGCAAGTTCAACGCAATATAGCGATAGCTTGATGAGAAGACCTCTAAGCATATGAGAGAGTTGCAAGGAGCTAACGGCTGCAGCTCAGGCCGCTCCCGCAACAATGGGCGAGTTCACCCAATGGATCAACTTGCATGCCCCTGACGTAGAGAAATGGTCACTGCCTCACAACATCGATGGTACGAGGTACGAGATTGTGACGACTAACATGTCTAAGGTGTACAACAGTGTGCTGAAGGGTGTGTGCCTTCTCCTGATCACTATAATTGTGGATGAGAGTTGGAACTGCACCGTCGACTACTTCATTAACAGAGCTATGATTGCGAAGAAGCACTTGGATGAAGGGAGGCAACTTTCAGAAGTCATGCAGGCATACTAGAGCAAAAAATAGCAAAGGCTCATTTGCACGTCGCTCAAACCAGGATGGGGTAAGGAAGAAGTTCGAGGTCCGTTTGAGGAAGAAGTACATAATGGGGTTACGGTAGAGGCGATCGCAAGTATGCATACACCATCGGTGAAATCACAACCTACACGTACAACAAGCCGATGCTCCTTCACAACCTTGCTCCTATGTCTACACCGCGTGCGCTGCGTGGCGACAGTCCTTCACACATTACATTTTGGAGTACTACGACATCCATCATTTGTGTAAGACTTAGCGCACTGAGTTTAACTCTTACGGGGTGGACATGCATTACAAGGACCTTTGGTTAGAGGAAGTAAAGTGGATGCCGAACGATGTGCTGAAGCAGTTTGAGTGTGAAAGGCATAAGTCCCGTCATATCCGTAACAATACAGACGATAGTCAACGTGGCCAACGGGCGAGGCCATGGAAGTGCAGGCTATACAAGATAGTGGGCCACTACATGAGGAACTACCTGAATAGGCACACTTCGTCGGCTGCCCTGTAGACCTGGTGATTTATAGCACCTGCACCTGTGTACTCGTCCATTCTTTATAAGGCCGACATTTTCTATATGTAACTTACAATGAATTAATGTTCGGTAATGCAAATTAAGTGCGTTTTAAATTAAGTTCAGTCCAAATGTTGTCATGTTTCTTTTCTGTAACTTTTCATGTGAATTTTGTACGGACACTAATACATGATTTTAACACATATTTCGTACGAAACACTCAAACATGCTTTTTTCTATATTGCAAGAAATCTCACTACGGCAATAGAAGTATGGCAGATAGGGCTACAAGCTCAAGGCATAGGAGGGGATGGCGAACACGGGCTGGGTTTCAAGGCTGTGACCCTTACCTCGAAGACATGAGCATCTATGGTCCCCTGAACCCTGAGGTCCCTGACCCCCTAATCCCTAATATGTCGCTAGAAACTAGTGAGTTGTACACCCCTAGAAATCCCCTTTATGACTACCCATACATCCCCGAGCCTTGGCTACAGTGCAAGCAGAGGGGTGATGCGGTGGTGCAGGTTTGTGATGGCAACATCCACCTAGGATGTTGATTCTTTTGCTATCCTCTGTTCATGGTAAGTGGCTTGTTACCTACATATACTTGCATACATGGAACGCTTGTACTAACCTCGTCTTACTTGCAGACAGCGTATTGCAAGTTCACCGAGTGGGTGGATCCATCGTATCAAATACCTACCCAGGTTTATATCTACAAACGCACATCCGCTTAGAAGAGTTACGGGAGGAGCTCCAAATCAAGACGATCAACAACAACGAACTTCTTGGGTAATGATCAGGGAGAGGAACAACAAGGAGGTAGTACTCCTCAGCAGTGGCTACCACCCGTATTACTGGTGTGCCAACCCGAGTTGCAATTACGTCTACCACTACCATCGCCCGGATGACCGTCACGCCATGTAGGCGCCATACGGTTCCACATTTTCCCTTTCCTAGTCCCGGTCCTGCTCATCACCGATTATGATCGTCTCCATGCCCAACCTGCACATGCAAAGGCCAAAGAACTTTTTCCCCAACACAAGTTCTTTCCATCTTAACTGACATTAGTCCACACATGCAAATCACACCCTTAACCATCAATAACTATGAATCTGATCATCCACGATCTCAATTTTCACGTTTTCCAGAAATCAACCTCAGACCACTTAGTAAAATCGATAAGACCGCCATGCTCAGGCCGGTCAGACCGCTGGCCCAACACACATGAGTATTTGAGGTATTCAAAGATCACAAGAATTAAACCACTTGAAGCCTACGAGTACCGACCATGAAGCCTACGGCAACCGATCGCAAAGCCTACAACTACCGATTGCTAGGTCTAACCGATCGCAAATTCGACGACTACGACAACAGATTGCGAAGTCTACGACTACCGATCACAAAGTCAACAGTTACTGATCACCGAGTATCGACCAGGTACTATAGCACCGACTACCGAGTACCAACCAAGTACTGTAGCATTGACTACCGATCACCGAGTACCGACCAGATACTGTAGCTATTGACTATCGACCAGGTATTATAGCAATAACCACTGATTAGGTACTGCAGCAACGACTACCGGCCAGGTATTGTAGCTACGACCAACGATCGATTTACTGTAGCTACGACCGGTTCACTGTAGCTGAGACTGATTCACTGTATCTCCAACCGTCCGTGGTCGACCTGCCGTAGTTTATTTGCCGTGCTCATAAACGATCAGACTTCTGACCGTGGTCGAAGTCTGCTGATCGAATCGCCCAACACAAGGCTGATCGGACCACCCAATACAAGGCCATTCGGATCGCCCAACACAAAACTGATCAGACTACCGACTATCGATTGAGGTCCACACCTTCGACTACCGTCTGTGGTCAAAACCTGCCAGTCATACCGCCCAATACAAGGTGGTCAGACTGCTTATCCTGAATATTCATGCAATTCAAGTTTTCCAAAAGAGCATCAATTAAATCTTTCACAGCTGCAAATTTGAATGCAACCTATGATGATCATTTGGGCTTATTTTTGGTGGCTTATGGCTGAAAAACACTGTAGCTGGCTGAAAAAACACTGTAGCTGACAGTGGCTTATTTACCATAATTAAATTTTAAAAAAAATTAAAAAAATACAAAAAATATGTTAGCCTATTACGTATAATACAAACAAATACGGGAAAAAAGAACCGGCAAAAAAGCTCAACAAAAAGCCAAAAGTTCAGAAAAAGACGAAATTTATGAATAGTGAAAAATAAGCCGGAAGCTAAAAGCTGAAGCGAAAACGATCACCAAATGTCAATTATTCATCATCACTAAATTCATGATCTATCCACATAGTCTAACGTTGGATAAGCTATGATAGGATCAGTATAATATAACACAGATTTGTTGTCCCATTTGTGATGATAGCTTATCCCTTCTCATCGTACATGTTAAATCTGGAAAATTTCTATCAAATTGTAATTAGTTTTGACCTTTGACCTATAGAAGTACATGAATTTAATGGACCTGGATATATAACTCATCAACTTTAGCTTTGGTGGAAGTAGGGTGTGTTTGAGAACAGATTTCACTCTGGTAATTTTAAGTTGTTTCTGCATCGTTCGGTTATACATAAAGCATCGTTCAACAAATAATTTTCAGTTATTGATTGACTTGAAAGCTGAATTATAGAAGGTTGGTATTTGTACGTTACTAATTGATACATGAGCAAATCCGGACCATCTCTCTTTTGGAGTTAACTGCCAGTAAATGTGTCCAACTACTCTGTACATGCAAATTTGGCAGGTTGCACAGAATTCTCGTCGCACGCCTGTGATGTCGCACTCTGCACATTCACTCCCCCTTCCATTGTGTTTGGAGACTGCAGAAGCATTCTCCGATATGCAATGTCATTATATGCAGTCTCCGGCTCCAGTTTCCTTCTGGTTTGCTTGTTTCCTGCTTTGCTCCGTACTTGATCATAATCAAGGTTGTTAGAATCTCAATTATAGTTATATGATTCTACGTTTCTATGACCCAGATTGATCAGATCGATCCTATGGCAGAGTTTTAATTTAGTATAATCTTAATATTATTATGATTCTAATAAAAAATTATAGGCATGTGATCAAAATTTTCATACTATGCTGCCCGATCTACCGATTCTAGTGATTCATTATAAATAATTACTTGTATATGTCCCTTTACTTGTAAATTTTCATTTTTTATTTCTTCATGTCCATTATAATTTGCATAAATAACAAATGATATTTCCTTTGCACTACATTTTTGTAAACAAAAGTTCTAAAGTATAGTTTTAAAAAAGTAGATGTGTTAAAATACAAGGTAGATTTTATAAAAAATATATTTTTTTAGTAGAATCAGATAAAATCTTATATTCTACATCGTTCCTATGATTTGCGATCCTACTGAAGAACCGCCGATCCGATTCAAGATCACGATTATGACAACCTTAATCATAATATAATTCACCACGTTCTATCAGTTGTCTCTTAAAACTAAGCTACATTAGTTAAAAGCTGATATGGAGGAGAGAGAGAGAAAATAAAGTTCATAAGCTACCTTTCATAGTATAAGGGCTTGTTTGGATGGACTAGGACTAGTTGTTAGCTAGGACTAGTTGTTAGCTGACTAGTAGTTAGCTGGCTAAAGATTAGCCCAGTCATGTTTGGATCCAAGGACTAATAAGTACTATTATCTCAGTACAAAGTCTGTTATACCCCTATGCATGGCGGTCTGGGAGGGTTGACGTGGGTATCAGCGTCTTTTTTTCCATCCTGCTGGTCCTTTAGCCCTCATTAGCTGGGTTTGACCAACTAGTTGGCTAACAACTAGTTGGGGCTTTGGCTAAATTTTAGCCCACTCATTAGCCCTCCTGTCTGGATCCACAAGGACTAAGAATTAGCAACTAGTTGTTAGTCCATGGGATCCAAACAGGCCCTAAGATGGTCTGTGCCCCCGAAAAAGAGACGTAAGACACAACTTGGAGCAGGGTTGTGGGCTCCAGCCAGTAGAGTTCAAATCTCAATGCCCACCTTTATCCCCAACACACGTATTTCTAGGCATGTGCTTAGGAGCGCATTCATGTCTCACGTGCGTGCGTGCGTGGTAATGGCCTATGCTCATGTTCATCTTTTTTGTATTATGGCTGAAGCTAGAGCATATTTGTATTACCAAGGATTTGATTAACAAGATGCATCTGAAACAGAATTTTAGGTACAAATCAAGGCTGATTGCTAAAGGATAGAGCCAAAATTTAGGTATTGATTTTACATATATTCCCCCCAGCTGTGAAGCATAGCTCTATTCGCATTTTACTCAGCATTGTGGTTATACATGATTATGAGTTTGAACAATTGGACGTGAAAACCACGCTCTTATATGAGGATTAGAAGAAGACATTTATACGGAGCAACTGTGAGATTTTGTCATTCCATGAAAGGAGAATTCTGCTTGCAGATTGAAGAAATCTCTTTATGGTTTGAAACAGTTAGCTAAATAGTGGCACAAGAGATTTGACTCATTTATGATATATCAAGATTTTAAAAAATCCGAGTATGATAGCTGTGTTTATTTGAAAACTGTTAATGTTTCAACTATTTATTTGCTACTATATATTGATGATATGTTGATTGCTGCAAAAGACAAGGTTGAAATTTCAAAGTTGTTGATTGCTGCAAAAGATAAGGTTGAAATTTCAAAGTTGAAGGCATAATTAAGTAGTGAATTTAAGATGAAATATCTCAGTCCAACAAAGAAGATTCTTGGTATGGAAATCATTAGAGACAGACAGTTTGTCAAATTATATCTAAATCAAAAAGGATATATTAATAAAATTCTTCGTCGTTCCAACATGCATAAGGCCAAATCGGTAAGTACTCCTTTAGCTGCATTTTAAGACTTTTTTTAGCATCATGTCCACAATCAAATGATGAAGTAGAGTACATGTCTAGAGTTCTATATGCGAATATAGTTGGTTCGCTTATATATGCCATGATATGTTCTCGTCTTGATTTATCTCAATTATTAAATATTGTTAGTAGATACATGACTAATCCTGGACAAGAGCACTAGAAAGCAGTTCAATGGATTTTCAAATATTTAGGGGGTATATTCAATAATTGTTTACAATTTGGGAAGACTAAAGATGGACTAATTGGCTATGTGGATTCTGATTTTTCTAAAGATTTGGATAAAAAAAAGGTCTTACTAGTTATGTATTCACTGTTAGAGAGTGTGCTATTAGCTGGAAAGTAAGTTTATAAGTTACTATTGCCTTATCTACTACAAAATCTGAGTATATGGCTATTTCTAAAGCTTACAAATAAGTCGTATGGCTAAGAGGTTTGTTTATTGAGCTTTGTGGAATACATCTTGCTCTACAATATTTTTGTGATAGTCAGAGTGCTATTTGCCTTACGAAAAATCAAATGTTCCATGATAGAACAAAGCATATTTATATAATTATATGGGGTATCACTACATTAGAGGTGTCATTACTCAAGATGATATTAAAGTTAGCAAGATAAGTACTCATAATAATCCAGCTAATAATTGACAAAGCCAATTCCTGCCACTAAGTGTGAACTTTGCTCAGACTTAGGTGGTATTACTCACTAGTTCTTTGGACTGTCGGCGCGTAAAGTATTCATGTTAATTTTATTGAAGGAATTCATCATGTATTTCGACTGCTGGAGAGAATTCGATTCAAGGTGGAGATTGTTGAAGTTAATTCAAATTCATACCGTACCGTATAGGACACTGCATTGTCTCATGCCAGACATGTCATGGGCGGTGCCGGGGCTATGTGCAAGCTATATGAGACATGGTGTCAACCTGTAGCAACCGAATCTGATTCGGCTTTCTCTCCATGCAGATCTCGTTTTCCTCACCCTATATATATATATATATATATATATATATATATATATATATATATATATATATATATATATATATATATATACCTTAGTAGTCTATAGAAAGAGCAAGAGCTCTATTGTAAATATTTCCTCATTATAAGTTTTTTCTCGCAAGGATTTTCCACATAAAAACTTGTTTCTCCTGTTTCTTTTTTCTGTACATTATTTACATCACTTTTACATGTGTACTTAAGGTAAGAGAACATAGCTAAATCATCAAGCATCTATTTAGGAGTAATCCCATCCAATGTAAACACCACCTTTTAGGGGCTTAGATGATTATATTATCTATAAATTAGAGTTAATTATATGTGTAAGCACATGTCAAGTACGGTGCTTAATGAAGCAGCGATGCTACAATAAACATATCATGTGTCCTGTATGACAAGAAATTTTTTTTTTGCTAAGTAACTCATGCACCTGTATTATAAGGGTCTGCTTCAAGCGGTTTCAGCTTCTACTTTTATCTGACTTCTTACTTTTTTAAGTCAGAAGTAATTTAGAACATGTTGACTTCTAATTTTGACTGGGGGTAGCTGTTTTTGACTTTTTTTGTTTTTATTTTTTATTTGCATTGTCTGTGGTGATATAATGATGTTTGCAATTTTTTTCTCATTTTTTAATTAAATAACTCAATAAAAATTAATAATTGTTATAATGTAATTTCAGCTTAATAACCAAAAGCCACACCTTGGAGGCTTGGAGCGTCCCTAAATGCCCTTAAAAGTCTAGGCTATTAACATTACTAGTAGTGTGCACGTGCTAACGCTACGGTAAAATACAAAACAAGATAAAATTTGTAAAAAAAATAAAACGAACAATCAGATTCATTAAGATTCACGCCTCATATATTGTATAACCAAATATTTTTGTCACATAATGAATGTCACATAACGACTGGTCCTTTGAGGAGACGACAACATCATTGGACTCACCCACCGATGACTTTCTCTATCCCCACATTGTTTAAACTTGAGGCTACAAAGAAAACAAACATTTTTGTCACATAAAGAAATATGAAACACAGTAAGGAAATAGGTGTTTGTGGACTATTTAATTACCACATCACCATGCTATGACGTCTTTATACACAATATTTTTGGTGCTCTTCCCTGAGGCATCTACTTATTTCTTTGGTTTGGCCAAAATTTTTGTCGTTTGTCGACCTCGATTGCGATGGTATTTTGCTACCACTCTTTGTGATGGTACCAACCAAATTTTCAACTATTTTTCAACAACTTCGGAGTTCAAACCAAGTCCCTTGATCAAACCAAATCTGAAACACTCATGCAGGGAAGGACTAGTTGCATACAATTTTTGTTACACACAGATAACCAAGCTACAACCTACAAGATTCAGGGATTTCGATAATTAAGCTACAACCTACAAGATACAGGGATTTCGTACTCCAGCCCAGGATACAGCAGAATACAAATGTAGTACAAGAAAACAAATAACAATACTCACTTTACTAATTTACCGGTAATTGCTAAGTAAACTCAAGTCACTTAATCAAATAGTGAAACAGAACAGCATAAACACTGCAAAAACTGCATTGCAAACGTCTCTGAAAATCAGAAGTGCCTTGTTCTCCTCATATCTCCATTGCGTTCACCAAGGACTTCTCGCAGAACTCCATCACAAGCAGTGTCTCCTTTGTGCGGCCCATGTCAAAAACATCATGGGCAACCAGAGTGACAACATTAGGATGCCCTTTGAAGAGGCTCATCACCTGGATCTCTTTCATGACAAGATCAAGTGACTCCGAGTCATTGCAAATGATGTGCTTCAATGCGTACTGCTTTGATGAATGCAATGCGTCACATGCCATATATACACAAGAGAAACCTCCTTGTGCAATTGCATTGCGTACTGTGATCTTCACATTTCCAATATCAATGGTGCGGCCTTCCAATCCACTTTGTACTTTCCCCCCCAAAGGGATTGAACCTCCACATTGTCGAAATATCTAGTTCAGAATAAATGAAATCCCACAGCTTAATTTGTTCAGTATGCTTCTCCTAATGCTACTGTGTAAATCAAAGAACAACAGAATGAAATTATGATACACGGCGACTAACATGTAGCCAAATATGCAGTAAAAGAGAATATAACATGGGATCGTCTAAAAAGCCCAGATATGAAACGCAGCAAATGCCCAGCATTTTGGCGTTAGCAACAACATTTTATATGCACTAACATCTATTTGTTAAATTAGTATACCTCCTAGAATTATCAATTAAGGCAAACCACTTAGAAATATTTCGTCTCCAAGTTTCAAACTGATGTCGTATATTTCTGTTTCTGCATGAAGCAGTGTCCGCCATAAGCATAATCATAAGAACCATGTGAAAACAAGGTGATCCAATTCCATAGCACAATAACTTTTTTAGGATCGTGCTCCAGTAAAGAAGGTTAATCAATGGCACCCAACTCTTAATGGCTAAGGTATTAAGGATAACCCTTTCCGGCAAGCCTAGAACCTAATATCATGGAATAATCTAACTCGAATTTTACTTCAGTTCATTGAGCTGCAGACGATCATATAAACCAAGGGCAAACAAATAACGCATAACAAAACAAGATGGACTTAATTCGTTTCAAGCAACTGTGCAATCCAACAGCAACTAATTACACAAGGGCATGTACAATAGAATAGATGGTTGTAGTCTGTAGTACTGTCCATATCATCTATAGAAAACTAAATGCAACTCATACAATTGGTTGTCTCTAAGTTGACCCCCACTATTTTCTACAAACGGCATGCATACAGCAGCAAAATAGCAGTCTATAAAGGCCTTATAGACCGTCTGTTGCATGTCGGACGGTTCTTTTCTCTCTCCTCGTTCTCTCTCATCCACATACTCACAAATCTTACGTGGTAAGGATTCCAGAAATCCCATTGTACATGTCCTAAACCCACTTGCTGCAACAGTTTCACCACTAAAACAGCCATAAAGTCCACAAGGTACAACGAGTTGCGCAGAGTTCAGAGACAATAGCAATACATACAAATGCCAATTACCTACAAAAAAATAAGCACACTCTAGAATAGAGGGGAGAACCCAAAGTGCAGCCGGATCATGAAAGCGTACCTGATCAGGATTTCGTCCATGAGGGCTCTGATCAGTAGTCAGTTCCTGGTGGGATGAAAATTTCAAGTACACATTTCTTCCTCTAAGATTTCTTCCTCTAAGATGGCATAAAAGCATGGTAAAAGTTACATGATGATATGAATCACATCTCTACTGGTGATCTTATCTTTGGACAAGGAAAGCGTAACAAAGTCAAGTGAAATTATGATATTTGACACATCCCAACCCACAAACGGCATAATTCTCAGGTATTATGGATAATCACAACAGCATCAAAAATAATCCTCCTCCTCCTCCCATATCCTACACCTACATTCTTTGCCCCAAACCCCCCTTGTTTAATTAATCATCCAAACACAAGCGTAAAAACATCAACAAACAGGAGCAACAGTTTAATGCAACATACAAAGCACATACAGTAATTTACCGGTGAAGAACATATCGAATACATCGGAAGCAATTGTTACCTCAGAGTCACCCCCAGCGATGGTGTCCCAGAGCTCTTGGATCTCCCTCTCCCCTTCATCCTGCTCCTCGTGGCCGCCATCGCCCTTCCCTCCTGAGCCCCTCTTCTCCCTCGCCATCCCCATCCCTCTGTCCCTCTCCCCGCCGTCCTCCCTCCTCCTCCTCTTCTCCTTCTCCTTGCCCCCGCCCCTCGCGAGGTCCCTCAGCGCCGACGAGCCCTTTCTCTTCCTCGCCGCGTCGGCCTCCGGATCCACATCCGTATCCGCCAACGCCGCCGCCTCCTCCCCCCAGTCATCTAGCCCGTCACCGGTCATGCCGTCACCGCCTCCTCCGCCTACGGCCTTCTTGAGTAGGCGCTTCCGGGGCTTGGACGAGGAGCCAGCGCCGTCGTCGCCGTGCACGGGCGTGGGGGAGCGGTCGCGGTTCCAGTCGGCGCCTCCGCCGTCGTCGCCGAGGTTGTCCTCGAGGTCGTCGTAGGGCTGCGGCTCGGGCGAGGGGTCACGGGCGTCGGCGCGGGGTGGGGAGGAGGCGGCGGCGGCGGCGCGGGGTGGGGGGACGAGGAGGCGACGGCGGAGCGGAGGGGTGGGGGGAGGAGGAGGTGGCGGCGCGGGGTGGGGAGGAGGAGGCGGCGGCGGCGGCGCGGGGTGGGGAGGAGGAGGAGGCAGCGGCGGAGCGGAGGGGTGGGGGGAGGAGGAGGAGGCGGCGGAGCGGAGGGGTGGGGGAGGAGGAGGAGGCGGCGGAGCGGAGGGGTGGGGGAGGAGGAGGAGGCGGCGACGGCGGAGGAGCGGGGGAGGAGGCAGCGGAGAAATCAGAGGGGAGGAGGCGCACGGGTTCGGTGGGGGAGGCCGGCGGCGGCGGAGGAGGAGGGAGGGGAGGAGGGGTGGGGGAGGAGGAGGCGATGGGGGAGGGGGCGGCGGAGGAGGCGACGGGGGAGGAGGCGGAGGGGAGGAGGCGGCGGTGGGGGGAGGCAGGCGGCGGCGAAATCCAAGGGAGGAGCGCACGGGTTCAGGAGAAGGGTGGGGAGAGCTGTTCGGGAGGAGGGAGGGGGGACGCAAGGGCGTGATGGGGTGGGGTTCTGGATTCAATGATGTGCATGATCCGGATGATTTTGGCCTTAGGATCTTCAATGAGTAAGAGAAGAATGTTTGAGGAGAGATCCAGGCCATTTATTTGTATGAAGTTGGATTACTTTGGTACACAAATCTGGGTGGACTTAGATTAGGCATGACTGTAGGGGTAGTTGAGGGGGTGGATTTAGTAAAGAAAATTTTGGTGTATTATAGAGTAGGGTAGATTCATCCCCCAACTCTTACGCGTAGTATTTCTTTCCTTCCTCTGTAGCTTTTCTCACCTCCTGTCTTGGCCATCCCGATAACAACCTTGAATAATAATATACACAGTAATACAGGAGATAGGAACACAGACTAAGAAATCTTTTCTTTTCTTCCTCTTATCCACAAGAACGCATCTCAAGAGGAGGAAGAGAGGAGCGACAGATTCTTGATTTTCCCCCCAGGATGTCTTCTCCAAGCAAACGCCGCGAGATGGACCTCATGAAGCTGTGAGGATCTTGGAGTATTTTAGATTCTTTTTGGGATTTTAGTGGGGGATTTCTTGCTCTGAATTTCTGTGTCTGTTGATGCTTGCAGGATGATGAGCGACTACAAGGTGGAGATGGTGAATGACGGGATGCAGGAGTTCTTTGTTGAATTTCGTGGGCCTAATGAAAGTACGGTGTTGACGCACAAAGCCGATTTGATTCAGTTTCTTGGGCCGATGATTCTGTAGCTTCTGATTTCTGATCTAGATGGACTGAAGCAAGTTTCGAGAAAGTTGATTTTTTCTTGATCATTGTGGCCTGTTGCTTATACTGGTTTAGCTTAAGAACAACGATGACTATATCTCAAAGTTTAATGGCACTAGTTTTTTTTTCTTTGTATGTTGCCTTTAGTAGTATCTTATTGTTGTTGTTAAGCTTCAGACCTATTTTCATATCAGTAAAATAAGATGAGCAGCTGCACTATCTCACTGATGTTGTGCTGAATTTAATAGGTCTTTATCAAGGTGGTGTATGGAAGGTAAGAGTAGAATTGCCCGATGCATATCCTTACAAATCCCCATCAGTTAGCTTCATCAATAAGATGTATCACCCAAATGTTGATGAAATGTGAGTATTTTCATCTTCAGTATTTTTGCTCTTGTGATTCGAACCGCGATAACTTTCTATTTTCTGACCACTTTGGATGAACGCAAATTGTAGGTCTGGTTCTGTCTGTTTGGATGTCATTAACCAGACATGGAGCCCAATGTTTGGTAAAATTGATCTTTCAATTTTCATTACTTGTATGGATGGCCCTGCTGGAGTGCTAGTTGCCTCTGTTACATTGTCTGTATAAATAGAGCTACATTCGTTGTAGTTGCAACAATCTCAGCTTTGAACATATGTGCTGTATTTTGCAGATCTTGTCAATGTATTTGAAGTCTTCCTTCCGCAACTTTTATTATATCCAAATCCTTCCGATCCATTGAATGGAGACGCCGCTTCACTGATGATGCGTGATCGCCCTGCTTATGAACAGAAAGTGAAAGGTGATCAGATTTACGTCTTATCTGTTTATTCCTATCTATCTTGCATCATGCTTGGCTTACTTAACATACATACCAATCACATCAATAGTCAAAATGCTATCCATTGGATTCTCTTTTCACTCCTTTGTGACCTTGTAGAAAGAGAGGTAATCTATCTCCTTCATTGTACATGGCAGTCTTGCAACACTGACTTATCTTTTTAATTTATGTCGCTGTATGCATTTAGACGAGAACCAATTATCAGTTATAGACACATGCTGAAGACCACTTTGAGATAGGCTTTAGCCTTTAGGTAAGAAGCCACCAATGAATGTTGGTTATAGGTGTTCTATTGTGTTTTCAAATTAGTAGTTCTACATAGATAACTAAATTTATTTATTTGATTATAATACTAGAGGCTGTATGTTATGTTTGTGGTCTTTGTTTGATTATAATACTAGAGGCTACATGCATTCATTACAGTAAGTAGAATTTACACGGTACACGGAGATGTTTATGTAATTATAATTTGTTTATGGTCTTGTTGCACTCTTGAAATTGAAATACTAGTTTGTTCGTGGTCATTGCTAAATAAAATGTGACCTGGCTGCCCAATTTGCCGATGTCCAAGTCTAGTATTCTAAGTTTTCTGCATACTTTTTAAGCATGTAGGGTAATGCATACGACTTGCACAAATCAAATAATTAGACTCTTAACATCCAGGGTTCACTTACTGGTTGTTTGGTTTGCCTACATGAAACCATCCCTCCTTAGCACAGGGTGGAACTGTATGGACAGTGTTTCTTGAAGGGATTATATGGGTTTGTCCTGGATAGGAGATCATGGGGTGATGCGAAAAACAGGTCGAATCACTGGAAGGATTCCATATTTTAAGGAATCCTGAAAACATTTCTTCTAAAGTACATGTATATCTCAAGAAAAACGCAATGGATTTTGTGGTTGGGAAATGTTGGGACCTGACGCAGTGTCTTAAGTGCTCAATTGTTTCCATTTCTTCTGATGCATTTGCTCAATCAGTGACTTCTTTTGCTGGTACAGGAGGAGCTGGAGGTGCTTCTACTAGAATATAGTGCCTCTTAATCATTTCATTTAATCAAATTTATGCTGACTTGTTCTGATATATACTAAGTGAATCATTGGTTAAAAGATATTATTTTCTTAACCATGCACATGTTTATTGGATTGTGCTCTCTTCCTCGGTACTTGAAAGCTGACTTTCGTTGCTCATGGTTCTGCAGAATACTGCGAAAAATATGCCAAACCAGAGGATGCTGGCATAATCCCAGAAGATAAGTCGAGCGACGAAGACCTGAGTGAAGATGAAGATGACTCCGGTGATGAGGCCATACTGGGCCAACCAGACCCTTAGTCAAGTTGGAACCGTTGAAGTCTATCGCAGAAACTGATTCGTATACAATGTTTATTGCAGCAACTGCAATTAAACAGTCTCTAAACCTCCTCTGAAGTTTAAATGCCATGTAAATAAGTGTTACTCGTGTTCTCTAATGTTACCTCCAACCTCAATTGACCAATTGAATTTGCTTCAGCACTTCAAATTTCCCCCATGCATCAAACATTGTAGATTCTGCGTTAAAAGTGGCCTTTGGGTGAGTTTTTAGCGGATTTGGCATTGTTTACAATGATATTTATAAAACTAACCGTATGCACGGCGTATTTGCTATCCGGTGGGCGGGTGGTAGCACGGGGAAACGACGCATGCCACCTGCTGCCCTGTGAGCAGACGGTAGGCGCCTGCCGCCCGCCCACGGTATGACAGGTGATTAAACCGATTAATTAGCCGGCTTAATCACTGCCAAAATTCGTAATTTTACATCATATTTGTTCAAATTTTTAAATATAGCAAATGAGATCAAAAAATTATGATATTTTATGTAAGCTCTTGACACAACGTACTTCATTGTGTGATTTTTTTACAATTTTATCCCCTCTGAATATTGTTCGAAAATTCATACGATTTCGATATTTGTAGGAATTGCTACATATAGCAAACGAGCTCTAAAAATTATAAAATTTTATGTAGAGTCTCCAATATAGTCGACTTAATTGTGTATTTTTTGGTAATTTTATGTACTCCGAATTTGCCATACATAGCACTTTTTCAACGTATATTTATAGAAATAGTCATATGTGAGGACAAAAATAGCACTTCTGCTGTTCCGCCACCAGACGGCAGCGCCCAATAGTCGACACATGGCACCTACCATCTGCCCACAAAATGGCAAGTGATTAAATTGGCTAATTAGCCGACTTAATTACCTACCAAAATTCATAATTTTACGTTATAATTTTTTAAATTTGTTAATATATCAAATGAGTTTAAAAAATTATGAAATTTTTGATGGAGCTTTCTGAGGCATTGTGGTACACTGTGTGATTTTTTTTGCAATTTTTGAGATATTTTCTATATCTAAAAGTTCTTGGAACGACGTATAATTAACCAAGCGATTAAACAGTTATATATCACTCTACGAATTTTTAGAGTAGAAAATTGTTGTGAAAAAATACAAAATTTTTATGGAGCTTTCTTATGTAGTTTGCTATGTTGTATAATGTTTAGGTAATTTTTTGCACCATTTTGCTACCTCTAAAAATTATTTAAGCAGCACAAAATTAAATATGTGATTAAGAACTAATTGCCTGCTGCCCAGCCACTATGCAGCAGGCCAGGTGCTGCACAGTAGTCAGACGGTAGGCCATTAGGCTTTGGCTATTAGTGCTTAATCATCTGTTTAATTATGCGCTGCTTAAATAATTTTTAGAGGTAGTAAAGTAGTGCGAACAATTACGTAAAAATTATACAACGTAGCACACTGCATCAGGAAGCTCAAAAAAATTTGTAATTTATCATGACCATTTGCTACCAATAAAAATTCTTAAAGTGGCGCATGACTGATTAATCACCTGATTAATTATACTTCGTTCCAAGAATTTTTAAAGGTAGCAAATGGCCTTGAAAAATTTCAAAACAATTACACAATATACCAAAGATGCCTCGAAAAGCTCCACCAAAAATTTCATAATTTTTTGAACTAATTTGCTATATTTACAAATATAAAAAATTATAAATTATTAATTTAGGCAGGTAATTTAGCTGGCTTAATCACCTACCATCCCGTGGGCGGGTGGCAGACGCCTGCCATCTACTCACAGGGCGGCAGGCGCCACGCATTGTCTCCTCCGTGCTGCCTCCCGCCGCATGGTAGTTGGGCAGCATGCGCCTACCGTACGATGCTGGGCTCCAATAGTCTACGTGTCTGCTGCAGGGAATTATCATCCGGTGATCGATGGTAGAAGTATCATTTTTATTATATATATTATATATATGTAGTTATTATTTGTAAATACGTATTATATGTGTCAAAAACTCACAAATAAGTCCTCGGTATGTTATGGGTGCGGCTCAGGTGCTGTGCCCCCTGCACTTAGCGCGGTGCAGGGGTGCGCCAGCACCCGCCACGTGGCGCCCAAAATTCAAATAAATTCCAAAAAATTCAAAAAAATACTTTAAAAAATCTGAAAAATTGTAAAAAGTATTTTAAGTACTAAGAAAAATACTTTTTTTTAATAAAACTATAAATCAAAAACAATTTAAGTACTTAAGAAAAATACTTTTTATACTTAAAAAAGTACTTTTTACAATTTTTCAGATTTTTTAAAGTATTTTTTTGAATGTTTCGGAATTTATTTGAATTTTGGGCGCCACGTGGCGGGTGCTGGCGCACCCCTGCACCGCGCTAAGTGCAGGGGGCACAGCACCTGAGCCGCACTGGTATGTTATGGCATTGGTTGGTTAGCTACGCTAGTTTGGAGACAAACTGAAAAACCCCAAAAATTCAAAACCAAAATTTTTTGTGCTTTTTGCTGGATTTTTGAGTGAATTTTGAAAACTTTCCTTTTTGGGAAAGTTTTCCCCGTTCCCGCCTTCCTTTTTCCGGCTGGACGCCTCCTCCTCCCGTTGGCGCCCCGCCCCTTTCCGCCTTCTCCCGTTCCTTGGCGCTGCCCCGCTCCCTTCCCCCGTTGGCGCCGTTTCCCTCCCCGCCTCCCTTCTCTCCCTACGCCCGCTCCCTCCCTTCTCCCGCAGGCGCCCCTGCTCTCCCTGCCTCCTCCCTCGCGCATGCGTGCGCGCTGCGCCCGCGGACACACCGCCTCTGCGCCCGCTGTTTTCTCCCCTCCCCGCCCGTGGTTTCGCCACCGCTTTCCCGCGCCCGCGCCGTCCCGACTGCCCGGTCCGAGACCGGCAGCACCCCAGCGCCACTTGTCGCCCCTTCCCTGCCCTGGACCCACCTGCCAGTCGCCGCCCGTCCCCTCCTCCCCGCGCGGACGCGCCTCACCTGCTCCCCTCTCCCGTCGCCTCGCCATTAAGCCACTGCAGCACCCGGGCGTCACTCTACTGCGCGGAGGAGACGCCCCCAACTGCCCCTGCCTGCTCCTGTTGACTCCCCGGCCGCGCCCGTTGCCTTCACCCCGAAGGAACTTCTCCCTCCGCCCGGGTATAAAAACCCCCCTTCCGGCTCCCTCCCTCTCCTTTGCTTCCCGAGCTACTCCACCTCCTCCATTCCCTTCCCACCACTCCAGAGAGTCGCCCCAAGCCGCCGATTGGAGCCCCGCCGCCCGTGGCTCCGCCTTCGCCGTCCCCTGCGCCGGTGGCCCCCGGGAGCCAATCTCCCCCTCCCCTCTCCCATTTCTCAATTACTTCCGCCGAGAGCATCTCCTCCCTTCACTGATCATCTTGGTAACATCCATTTGGCAGGTGATCGCCCGAGGAGCTCCAGTCCCGTTGCTCACCGCCGGCCGAACCAGCCCTCCCGTGGCCAGCTCCCCCCGAAGGCTCCGAGCTTCGGCCACCGCCACCAGTGTGAGCCTCGGAGCCCCCTAAGCGTGTAGCCGCCGCCGATTGGGCCCTCTCACCGCCGATGACCTCCCTCGCCACCAAAAAGCCGAAGTCGTCCCTTCTCCCTCCTGCCTTCCCCTTTGATCCCCTCACCTCCCAAGCCCCAAAAATGAAACCCCCTTGTCAAGCCGCACCTGCCGGTGCCCTCGGTCGCCGCCGACGGCCCTCCGTGCGCCCAGACCGCCGTCGCCGCCGTAGCTCTGTCTCGGTGGCACTGTAGCGGCCGGAGGTTGAAGACAACCCCCCAGCTACGTGGCCGCATCTCGGCCATCTACCCCGATCGGCGCCGTCTGGTTTCGCCCGTCGGATGACGCGTCCTCTCCGCCGCCCGATCATCTTAAACACCGCCTCCCTCCACCGCCCGATCCAACCGATCCGTTCCGCCCGCCTTCCCTGCGTCATCGCCATCCGATCACCCCGTCCCGAATCCAGACCGTCCTTTCCCATGCCATCTCCGCCGTCCGCCCAGGGCCGCGTGTCGCCCATCCAGCCCGGGCGAGCGCGCGCGCGTTGGGCCGCGCCTCGGCCTGCCAGGCCGCGCGCCGCGCGCGAGTGGGCCGTGCTGGCCTTCGGCTGCACGGGCCGCACTGTTCCTGTGGGCCGGCCTGGCACTGTTCACCCGATTTTTCAGTGCTTTTCCAATTTCCAGAAATCAGAAAAATCCAAATAAATCCTAGAAAATTACAGAAAATCCCAAAAAATCTCAAATTTCACCACTTTGCTCCAAATAATATTCTAAACCCATTTTTGGCCTCCACTTCCACAGATTCATCCCAGATAAATTCCAAAATTCCCCATTTGAGGATTTATGTATTTTTGCTCCTTTTTAATTAGTTTATTTTCCCTCGCTTGATTAGTCTCAAGCTGGACTTATTTATTTTATGTGTTTGCGCTAGTGTCGAAGATCCCGGAAGATCAAGTGCAGTCGCAGGATCCAGGAGCTTCTACGTTCAAGCTAGCCGAGTTCGTCCAAATTGCCGGCAAGTCCCAAATCCTTTGATCATGTTGCAACCCATGTTATTTAATTATGTTATTATGCTATTTGCATTGAGCTAGTTCTGAAATGTTAGTTCAAAAATAAAATAAAATATTTAGAATGACATGTTATATAGTTAAACCTACCACCGACAAATGCCATGTTACACTTGTAGTCATGCCTTGGTAACCTTAGAAATAATTATCTGTTAATCTAGATAACTGTAAGTTATTATTATTATCATGCAAAGTCTTATACTGATAAGGTTGTGGCTGCGGGCCAATAGAATTTGCAAACCCGACTCTAGGGTAGAGTGGTATGGGACACCGTGCCCTAGAGCGGAGAGTGCCTGCGTGCACAAGATAGGGTAAAGGTTGGGGATAGAGCTGGCGAGTTAGTCTTCGCCCAACTCTTACCCTAGGACTGAAGTTAGGGTAAGGGTGGTGGTGCGCCGCAAGACGGATCATTCGCCCACCGCCTACCCTAGGTTGGGTCACGGGCCTGGAAAGGTTGCGGACCATATGAGAATTTAGAACTAGACCCTTACGCTGAGCAAATGACATAGTGATCGCTCAACCACAGGAGTTGACTTGTCAACACTGGTCTAGTAGCTGCTCAACTCAATTGAAACTCTACAGATATTGTAAAGGCTTGTCTTTGAGAAAGCGAGGTTAGGTAGGCCGTACTGCGGGTGCCTAACAACGGTAGAGTTCATTCGAAGCGGACGGGAGTTTATTGTGCCAGACCCGAGTGAATTCTACCGGGTAGAGCCTATACAAAGAATTGAGCAGTGAAACGACCTGGCTTTCTTAACTCTTTAGCGGGAGTTAAGGGATCGTGTGGGTAAAGCTGAGCAAACTCTGCAGAGTCAAATAAATGGTATTCGAATACGCCGTGCTCCCGGTTACTGGAGCTGTGTCACTTGGGTGATTCCAGCAGCGAAGCTTAAATAGTTTTGTAAATGTTTAACTTGTTTAGGTTGGTTAATTAACTCTTCATGAAAAATCTCTGAGATATTAAGAAGTAGTTTTGGGTCCGTCTTATCAAAATGTTTGCAAATAAAACTGCATCCACTCAAAGCTAATAAACCAAGTATACTCCCTTCCTTTGATGATCCGTGCATGTAGTAAGATAGAGTCCCTTTGGGACTTGCTGAGCCGGTTGTTTGACTCACGGCTTGCTTTTGCCTTTCTTTAGAGGATCAAGACGAAGGTGTTTGTCTCCCCGTTGAGGAAGTCCCGGAAGGTCGCTTCTTCGACGAGGCCCCGTGGCTTTAGATCTTGGCCGCGTTCAAGCGGATCTTGGAGCTTCTGTAATGTAATTATATTTTGGGCTTGCACGCCCCGCTGTTGAAAATGGATGTTAATCCTTATGTAAAGTAGATGCTGGACTTTTGTTGTAAGCATGCAATGGTATACTCTTGCGCGATACTCCATAACTGTTCATGCGTGAATAGTTGCAGGGTGCCGTGTCCGTACGCGCCCCTGGGAATCGGGGGCGTTACACAAACCGTCGGCCTATTCGCCATGTCCTCCTGTGCGCGGTCGGCGAGACGGCACTGGGGGCGAAGCGGGTGTCCATCACGGACGACCTGCGCGACGTGGTGGACGACGAGGAGGACGACGACTGGCGCCATTTGGTCGCGGGCGCGGCCCCCGCGCGGGACCCGCCGCCGGACTTGTCGCGGATGGATCCGGCCGCCGTCCGGGCAGAGCTCCTCCGCCGCCACGCCGGCCCCTCGTTCGGCTCGTCAAGCTCCGCCTCGGCGTCCCCTGCTCCGGGGTGCGGATCCTTCGATCGCCTCACACCGCGCGCTCGTTGTAGGTTCTTTCTTGCTCTTTGTCCATTGAAATTCTCCCAACTTTTTTCAGGAGGATGTGTGGTAGGAATCGCGACAAGGTGGAGCAATGTGCTACGGACTGGATCGGTGGCGACCAAACTCGTGGCTGTTGATTTCGGCACGCTCATGTTCACCATGGAGAGAGGGCAAGACGTACTAGAGGTAAGGAGGAGCCTTGTTTGCGCTGTACATTTTGCTTGGATGCGTTTGGCTTGCTTGCGAGTGCCACTACAGATCACAAGCAGGTTCAGATACAAGAAACTTGTGTGCTAGTTCTACTGGGCATGGCATAAAGATTAATTCTAGTACTATCATTACATGCCTACTGAATACTGGTATTTTTGTCCAGTTACACTCAGACCACAGATATATGAGTCTTATGTCCAATGAGGCTAGTAGAGCAATGCCATCTTCCATTGGCATGCATTTGAAGGCAACTTTATGTTTAGCAGGAAAAAAAAACTTCTTTACTCCTAGTCGGCTACTCCTACAGTCGTACTGTTGCATACAAGCATAACAATTGAATTCATCTAGATCTCATATGCTAATTCCTTTCTTATGGTTTCTTCTATTTCTCTTCTCACGGGCATAGCATTCGATATCCAAAGCTTCAACCAGGGTTAAATGATTCAGTTTGAAAAAAACTTTCGGAGGTCATAGAGATGAACAAATTTCCAAAATTTCGTTCGAAAATTCAGAAGAAAATTTCAAATAGCGTTTGAATTTTGATGAAATTTAACCAAATTTGGATGAAATTTGAACAAATTTCAAATAGGGTCAAGTTCGGTCAAATTTTAGCCGAATCAAACTTGTTTTGGAGGGTACCGAAAGGGGTGAAATTTCTGAAATTTTGCCCCATTTTGAACGAAATGATGAACCCTGGCTTCAACTACTGTATAACATGTTTGATGCCGTTTGATGCATGTTTGATTTTCCTCTCTCTTTATGATGCCTTTTGGCCGACCCAGGATAAAAATGTACGAGGGCTAATGGGACTTGCTCACCAGTTTGCCGAATATCGAGTTGCCGGCCTTTGGTTTCTATTCGAAGAGACTTCCAGCACAAAGGATCATCCTGCAGAGAGCAATCAGATTGCTCAAGAGCACAGTTTTGTCACAACTCTCCTACCTATCTTTATCATTGGCATCTGCATCACTGAGGAGAAAGCTCAAAGAAGATCCCCTCAACTTCGACGTGCTCAACATTGTCGTCGAAGTTGTTAGGCAAGTCAGTCTAAGCGATTCGAAACCCGAAAAGAAATAAAACATTTCTCATGCCTACCAAACAAATTAACAATATATATGACGAAAACTTCAAGGTGCAAAGTAACATTTGTCAGCCAATTACATTTTCTGTGGTGAACGTTTGCAAATTGTCTGAGAATGCACACGCCTAACAAGAAGACATACCAAAACAAGCACAATTTCTTTCATGTCTCGGTTTCCTTCCTGGAATCTGACATTTTTTAGTCACGTTTTGCAGTGCTTATGGAAATGTGGGGGTTCTCAGTGGGCTACAGTTGCAGTAGACAGATCAACCCAGACCAGTTATGCACTGACAGATGGACCTGCTTTGCCGGGAGGTGGAGCGATTCCGGCAAACTCATCCTCATTCTTGTGATGTTCTTCGGGAGGCTGAAGAAGTTCAGCCTGAAAGGAGGCAAAGCATGGAAACTTAGTTAGATGTAGCACCTGCTGAACGTTGCAGGCACTCGTGGTCATGGAGTTTGGTGAAAAATCCATTTGAGCTCCAAAACAAAAGGATATTTTTCTTTTTCTCTTCCTTTCCCCCTTTTGTAATCATTTTTCATGTAGAAAGGAACCTTCTACTAGCCATCCTTGCGCACTCACCTGCAAGTGTTGGTAGTTTTAGATTTGGTGAATGAAAGTTAATCAATCAACTTATGCCAATTAGCCTGAATCTCTTCACACGTAGATCATTTCTTACAACTACCCCGATGCCAAAAAGTTGGGTGTTATTGTGGAATTAATATCCACATACTGACATTATATATATGCTAGGGGTGTACAGAGAGATTCCGATCAAGTGGTGGCCAGTAATATAGTATCAGTATGTTTAATTACCTCTCCTGACTCAGTCCTCGCTTGGTCTGTCTGCACTCTGCAGCGGCTTCAGCAGCAGCCTAAGACCCCAATGCCCAACGGCCAACTTGGCAACGCGAACCCAATTCCCTGCAGCCCTGCTCCTCCTCCAGTCCTCCACTCCACGCGACCACGCCTCCCCGGCCAGCTTCCAAAGTTCCAAACTTCCAATGCTGCCCGCAGCCGCAGGCCAGCCTCCCCGGCCTCCTGCCTCCTCGATCTGCTAGGACCGCCGCCCAACCAGCCAGATCTAGCTCAGCCCGCCGCCCGCCCACAGCCGGCTTCCTCTGGCTCGACCGCTTGAGCCGCTGCGCTACCCATCGACCGGCTTCGGGCTTCCTCTTTGTCGCGCACTTGCACCGCCGGCTGCCCCTCCTCGTCGTGCGCTGTTTGGTCTCTCGTCTCTCGACGCGATGGCAGCAGATGCGCCAGAGGCCTACGTAAGATTGGGGATCAAGCTTTCCGAACACCTGGAGACCCACCCATTGATCAAGTTGTCGAGAGGCTACTGAAACAGAAAAAGGCAACGCACAGCCGTGGTTCTGCCTGGAGACACAAAGTTGAGCTGTAGATTTAGCTTGATCAAGTTCAGCAGTTTCTTTCGTCTGTGGATGCCGCTGGACGCCATTGCCTGTCCAACGCGGTGTTTTCTCTACAAGCCATTGCGAGCTTGCTCTTGTGCCCTTTCTGTGCTGGGCCAGTCGGAAACTTAGGGCTTTTGCAACATGTTTGAAATGTCCCCATCTTCATCTCAACAACGTCCATTCGCTAGCTGTTTTCGCATAAAATGCGTCAAGTTTATACTTGGGCATATAGAATAGTGCTCTCAAATTTGTTATTTTATAGCAATTTTTTACCCAACGCGTTCTTCAAAACGAACTAGATAGCAGGGTGACCCGCACGACTATATGGCTAGATTTGTTATATATAATGTACAATTGCTTGATCCCCCCCCCCCCTAATTTTAAGTCAATTTTACCAGTAATTAAAATAGCTTTGAGATGTTTACATGTAATTAGGTAGATATTTATAATTATAAAAGGCTTCTAGTGATTTCAACTGGTGAGTTAACTAGTGATTTCAACTGGTTGCGGGCTCCTGTTTCAGTTGATCCTTGTATTATTTGATAAGGATATGATCAAAGGGGACTGTGTAGAGACTTTATGCTATGCTCTCTCTGGTCTGTGTTTTTGTGCCCGGAAATTTGTTAGATTAAGGTGGTGGAAGAATTGTAAGCTTTTGGGAAACTTCTGTGTAACTAATGTAGTTAATAATGACATGATATGGGGGTAGATATAGTCTTCATCTTCTATTGGTTCATTCTATGTTTTGAACTTCTCTTTTGGTGGTATGTCATGCAATTTGTCAAACGCTAGTCGATCTATTATTTATACAAGGTGCTGGTTTTGGTTTTTCCCAACTTTCGTTTTACACTTTGCTCCAGCGTTACACTTTCATTTCATCTATTTAATCCTGCATCTTACTCAGCTCACTATAGGGGGCGTTCGTATTAGCTTCTGCTTATAGTTTTTAGCTGCGGCTGATGGCTTTTGGTAGAAAACTAGTAAGTCCCAACTTTATGCATATGCACACAAGCATGCACTTCCATGAGTTCCACGAAGAGATCTTTTTACATTTGCCTCTACTAAGAAAATTCACTCTCACAGGCATATATTAAGAACTTTGTGGACAAGGATCGGAAAGTATGGCAGGGAGGTGGTGGGCGAAACCCTCCTCCTGAGGCTCCTCACCTAGTTGTGACATCTCCGGAGATAGATGCACCGCTTCAAACGGCTTCAGCTTTTGATTTATTTTATCTTTCGGCTTATTTAAGCCAGAAGCCAGTTAGAACATGTCGACTTTTAATTTCAGTTTATTTTGGCTTTTTGGAGGTTTTTCGGCTTTTTTGCCTTTTCTTTTTCCTCTTATTTGTTTGCATTGTGCGTTATTTTTTCTTTTTCTTTATTTTTTCTCAGAAAAAGCTAACAAATGCTACATTGAAATTTCAGCTATAAAGCCAAAAGCTATAGCCAAAAACTTAAGCCGTAAACTAGTTGGAGTGGGCGGGCCTGAGGGCCTCGGGCCGAAGTCACCCCCACAAAAGAACTGACTGCACTAACAAGCGTCCTGCTGGAAAATCCCCAAGGAGCTCAGTGACCGTGATTTGTTCGGAAGCTGCAATGCTGGCTACATTTTTGACGACTGTAGCTTTAACTCCTCTTGTGGAAGGTTGAGCGGAGGTCGTATGAATTTTCAGTTTTACAGAAAGAACGATTTATTGCAGTAGTGTTCATCAAACAGGATGGTTCAGCCTGTAGCAGGTAGCAACTCTGTTTTAAGGAAACCATTCAGTCTTGCCTTACTGATGCGTATCATGAACGTAAGAAAAGTGTTATCATCACCGTCATATCTTGTTTGCCAATACTTTAGTCGTTTTTGTTGCTGCTGTAGGGATCCAGCCTTCATTTGTTCTTCCTGCCAGCCAAGCACTGAAGAGCAGTACGATTGATGCTAACTAAGTTGCTGCTACTGCTTTATATTGTTATTTCAAATTGTACAACAAATCAGAAAAATTTCCTTTTCACTGGGAAGCTTCATCCGTAGCCGTCCTTGTACTCATCCCACGGCTGGGATCGGCTGCAGTCGCTACTGTGACTGCAGCCAATCACCGTCCTCTGCCTAAACTAGTGATAAGATCAAGCGATGGATCGCGATGTCTGGCTCTGAGCACAGTCATTCGTCGAATCTTCGGAACGATGTTTCGGATTATAATGTGCCTCTGGTGAATTCAAATTGAAGGGCTGCACCTTAACTACCGAGTATTATGCGACAGCGTGTTTCCCGGGAGTAGTGACATGGGTTTCTGGATGGAATAAATATGGCGGCTTATTTTTAATTTTTTTAAACTTTATTGCTTTTGTTTTTTCAATTGTATTATATGTAGAAATGTAACGGATTTTTTTTATTTTTTCTCATTTTTTACTTAAATGACTTAAAAAACTAACGTCCGCTATAATATAATTTTAGCTAAAAATTAAAAGCCGCAGTTATAAACCGGACAGAGTCACTTGTTATGTATAGTACATTCGATTCACCAGGTTCTATCAGCTAGAGTGATTGCATGTCCAACTCAATTTTGTGGAAACACTCTCTCCTCAGACTTTAGGTCCTATCCATATTGACTTCTGAAATATGTTTTTGTATAGTAAATGGTTTTTCTATAGTACCTAGCTTTCAGATAATGTGTCTTTTCAAGGTAGAATCTACTGCTTGCTTGTAGTACACGCTGTATTGATTTCATTTATATCGGTCAAAATCGTACGCAAGTTTCTCTCTTTTCGTATGACTCTACAAGCTGTTACTATTTATAAACTAAAACTAAAAGTCTTCAGTAAAATCTAATATGAATGACTTGTTGATAAGTGTTTGATCCTTTGAAAAAAAAAGAGAAAGTGCTTCTTTCGTGCTATACGTTTCACCCCTTTTACAATATCCCCGTGAAAAAACGTCCATTAATGGCAATAGCGATGGATAACGTGTAGAAATCTGGCCACTCATTTCATTCGCACCATATAATCCGTATCCACTCATCGTCATCATCATCTACTTTGCAACCCTTGCTACACACAATACCATTCATTGTAGTAATATTCCCATTAATTCTTATTGTAAAACTGTGTGGTGGTTTTATCGTGAGAGGGATGCGTATTTGATATTGCTTGTGTCTTATTTTCATTGCTTGAGTTTGATTTTGAGAAATTGCAGTTTGATCTATTGCTTTCTGAAGCTAGTGGTTAGACTAGCCTTAACATGGCGGTCTGGCCGCCTAGTGGTAGTAACGAAATTTGAAATGTGGTATGACTGGTTTACGGTAGTACCGGCCCTTTGTTGGTGGTACCTATTTTTCAGAGAAGATCTTTTGGATGTTTTGGTCTAAGACCTGGTGCGGTAGTACTAGTATTGTGAATGCGGTATGACTAGATAGGAGCGGTCTGACCAATTGTTGCACAAACGGTTTGATCAGAGTGGTGTTGGCGGTCTGATTGACTTGGCGACCGTGGTCAGACCGGTGTCTGTGGTAGTGTGCTGAGTTGAGTTTGTTTTGGGTTATGAGTCATGGCAGTGTCCATGCAGTTATTAGTCATGAATTTTTCATGCAAGTGTAACTAAGCAGGCAGTAAAAATTCAACCATAAGCCACAGAAAATAAGCCTAACTAAGCGGGCTGTAAGGTTGCCTTCCGAACGTGTTAGGGAATCGTACCAGCTATTCCACATTGGCCTCTTTTTTTTAACTTCTAAAATTATTTTTTGATTTTACTATCGTAAATAGCTTTTAAACGGAGCGACTCTTCAATGCGGGGTCTACATGGTTGTAGTATATACTGTAGTGACTTCATTTATATCGGCCGAAATCAAACGTGAGTTTTTGTTACTCCGTATTCTCTCTCTCACGAACAGTCTAAAAGCCAAAAGCTATAGCCAAAAGCCAGAAATTGAAATAAAAAAGAACAGGACCGAAGCAATAAGTGATGTACAGTGAAGTGGACTCCCGGCTCTCAAGAATCATATGTATGATTAAATCTTGTTCGTATTGGTTTTTGTTTTTGGTTTCTGTTTAGAAAAACCAAAAGGCAATATGAACAATCGGTTTTGGCCTCTTGACTCGTCTCGCTACCGTCTCATTCTAGGGATAAAACGGGGGTCACAGATGCATCATGCACCACACTCCTCTAGCTCCCTTGACTCCCACACATATTTCTCTTACTTTTTTTACCGCTCGTCTTTTCTTCTAAAAGCCAATTTTTTAGTGACAACTATTTATTTTCAGTCAAAAATCATAAGTCACAACCAAAAGTCATCATAAAAAACTAATACGAATAACCCCTAAAATGACACCTAGTTAGCCCTGTGCGTGTTCTTGGGGAAAAAAATGTCCCAACCGAAAGGTAGCATATAGATAGATTCACAAAAATACACAGACAAGGTAATGCTCGCGGCCTATCGTGTAAGAAAGTAAGAGTCTAGTTTGCATGCGTGTGACGAGCTGCGATAGTTAACGGTAATCTTTCCTACGTTGATCAGAGAGCCTCTTTGCAATCTCCATTTTAGGCTCCGTTTGTAATGCGAGATTTTTTACCAATTTCTATGGAAATTGAATGTGAAATGCTAAGGAACACTATACCGTTCCCTCTAAACCAACGGGATAAGCATGTTTGCGAAGCATGCCTGTAAAACACTAGAAACATCTCAACTATCCATGTACACTCACAGAAGTGTATGTTTTCTCTTTTTCTCGCGAGTCCTTGCTCGGTCACTGCCACATCTTCCAAACTCCTCTTCTTGCTTTCTCTTTCACAGTCTCCCATTTCCCCACCTCTTCCACTGCCTCCCATGGTTACCACCACTGTGCGCGCCTCCCCTAGGCCATGTTGTAAAATTTGCGGTATAAGCATACTTTCAATTTAATTCCAGCAATAACAATCAAAGTCCAAGCATGACAAACATGGCATATAAATGACTTAACCAACATATTGACATATGAATCATTTAAGTCATTGCAAAAGAAGCATATGCTCAATAAAATTGACATATACATGTTCAAGACTAGCATGTCATCAAGAATACATGTGAATATACATGCTAATCTCATTGAAAACTTAACATATATGACCACATGTACATATATAAAGTGAAATGCTAAGCTGAACCAGAATATAGCATATATGACCAGATTGAGCATAAGTTCAACAAATTGAGTTGTATTTAGTGCTCTCAGAAGGTTATTTGCACAAGATTTAATCTTGGCCCTCTCCGCCATGACAAAACTCACTCTTAATTATATATGACAATTATAGATTAGTTCTTGAGCTAAAAAATAAATTTTACTACTGTCAAATATTACCAGATCAAGAGATATGCTTGCTGGACAGTGCAGAATCTTTCTAAATTCAATCTTTCATTCCTTCACAGAGAATGCTATTGAATTAGCAGGATAACAGTGCTCGGCACAGACTAGAACTGATCAAAACAGCACTGCCCAGAACTGAATAGAGATCAAAAACATGCACAGCAAGTTCAATGGTAGTAGTGAAAGGAAACTAGCAGATTTAGCTCAAGATTAATCTACCATTACATTCATATATAATCTCAGTTTTGTGTCACTTCATCATAAAGCAAGCAGTTAACAGGAAATTCTTTGCAATCTTCCAGCTAGTGATACTCACAGAAAAGTGAAATAGATCACAAAGTTGCAAAGAATCAATCAGCCGATATACTCACAGTAGAGGTGATATTCGAAATCACCTGAAGAAACCGAAAATGGCAAGGCACGATGAAATCGCTATCCCAGAAAACCTATCAACCCACTGTGGCAAGCAGGAAGATGGTTCACGGAGATACAATGCCGCTGTTCCTCTCTCAGCCGAAGCCAAGAAGGAAGCCGAGGTACAGGGATGCCGCACAAGACCGCAAGCAGTTCCGACCAAGAACCACTCACAAGCACAAGATAAACACCTCAAATACTCTTGAGTTCTTGATCTTGCCAAAAGCCCAAATCGGAAAACCCTAGAGGGGGATTTGAGCACCTCGGATGCCGGTGGCTAGAGAAGACCAGCCAGCAGCCCTTCCAACACAGAGATCGAAGAAACTTACAAGATTTGAGAGGGGAAAGGAAGTGAACTCACTGCATTTTGATGCACCAAAGGAGAGGAGGAGGCCAGCCTTATAGCGGAGCGGAGGAGGGGGAGCCGGCGGGCTGCAGCGTGGCTGTCTGGCTAACACCGAAGCACCCGCACCGACGCCGCCTCCGTCGCCTACGCCCCCCACGACCCAGCAGCCGCCGTCGCCCCGAGCATGAAGGCCAGATCCAAAGGACTCGCGGATGCGCATTGGCCACAGAAGGAGACTCGTCTCGTCCCCTTATCCGCTCGATCGACCCACCGACAGGTGGGCCCCATCGGCTAGTTTTCCTCTTTTTTCTTTTTAAATTGAGAAATTACCACAGTGCCCTCTTGAGTTCAACAGGCCATGACCTGCACACTGCTCGACCTCTTGCCTATCATCGAGTTGGGGCTTGCCGAAGATGTCATGGACCTCCTCGCCCTCGCCCTCATATCACGCCAGTGCAGGCGGTGCTCGCCGGCCACAGAGGCAGAGTAGGTGCTCATGGCGAGTGTGCTATCGCTGATACAAGAAATCGAGTGGGAAATCGTGTTAGAGCGGGAGAGGCTCAAGGAGATCCTGGAGGAGGTGAGCATCAACGACCCGGCGAGCTGCAATGACAAGACCAAGAGCCTGGAGCAGGAGATCGGCTACTGCGCCTCGGAGAGATGGATGCCCGCCATGATCGCACTCGTCAGGCTCCTCTGCTGCGCCAAGTGCGTCTTGTTCAGCGCCACACCCTGGCCTTCAGATTCCAAGGCGGACATTGAGGTCGAAGACGGTGAGCCGTCGGCGCCGCCTCCGGACTTCAGGTGCCCCATCTCTCTTGATCTAATGCGCGACCTCGTTGTTGTTGCTAGCGACCAAATGTATGACTGCGGATCCATCGACTGGTTTCTTTAAATTTTATAAAGTTTTATGAGGTTTCATGACTAAGTTTTATGAAGTTTCATGAGGTTTTATGACTATGTTTTATGAAGTTTTATCAAGTTTCATAAAGTTTCATAAGACTTCTTGATTAAGTTTTATGAAGTTTCATGAGATTTTATGGCTAAGTTTCATAGTGTTTTATAAAGTTTTAAGAGATTTTATGTCCAAGCTGACTAACTTTCACGAAGCATACTCGAAACTCTATGAAACTTTGTGAAATTCATAAATTTTAGATAAAACCCGATGAAACTTAGGTATACCATTAGAAAACCTTCTAACTGTATATTGTACGCTAGCCAAATACGATGAGGAGGATTTCTTTAGGATTTATATTTTTTTAAAAAAAATCTATCCAAATAGGCCCTGAAGAGTTACTCGGCCCTTTTGTTTCCTGTAACATCAAACTAGGACACTATTTTCCGAGGGAGATAAGGTCAGTTACATATATCAATCATCACATGAAGCAAATAACAGAAACCCAAATCATGGAACGTAGGGAGGATGCCGTCCATGCCTGTCAAGAACTCTAATCATGAAATGCGTTCTTCCCGTCCATATATGGAATTCACCTGCTTGGTGCCTAAAGGAGAGCATGAGTTGATGGGTCGAAAAAAAGGCTCACTCCAATTTTGTCAATACATACCGATACAGTTTTGAGTCTGTCTGAGAGTGCTTAATGATAACAAGTGAGACCAAGCATCACAAACCATTTGCTAGCTAACAGCCTGTTCATATTAGTTTTTGTTGATAGATTTTAACTATGGCTGATGAATAGTAGTGACCGATAGAAGTAGCTGATAAATAGTAGTTGATGATAAATAGTAGTGTATTATGTAAGAAAGATGGTGCAACAAAAGGCACTATAACATTCGGACCGTCATGCGATTTACGAAATTGTGATATAATAAAATATAAAATACGTTACAATATGTGAAAGCGAAAAGTAGTAGCTGATAGAAGTGGCTTATAGAAACTAGGATGTTCATATTGACTTCCGCTTCTGAAAGTAGAACCTTGAAGCAGAAACCGATACAAAGGTGAGTTCTTTTGGGTTGATAGCTTGTAATTTATAGTTTAAATATTTGAATTCTGTCTGTTCATAAGAGGTAGCACGCATAAGAAAATAGTCACATATGATTTTGACCGATATAGCTGAACTCAATACACTTTTTACTATAATTTTTCTGTAGATTCGCTTTAAAAAAATAGTTACTGTAGACAGTACAAATAAAAATCGAATGAAATTCGAAAAGAAGGTCTACACATACGACAATTAATCAAGTGCTAAACAGAGCCGTACGTACTACGTACATGCTAGCTAGCAAATGATTACAAGAAGTACCAATAATTTCATCGAAACTTGGGAAGATTTGGCATGGTCCAAAGTCCCAGGCCGGCCGTAGCCTACAGCTCAAGGTGGTGATCGGTTCGGCTGAAAGCCTCATGGCTTATGGCTGAAAACACTGTAGCTGGCTGAAAAAAGCACTGTAGCTGACAGAGACTTATTTACCATAATTAAATTTAAAAAAAATTTAAAAATAGAAAAAACATATTAGCCCATCACGTATAATGTAAACAAAAACGAGGAAAAAAGAACCGGTAAAAAAACTAAAAAAAACCAAAAGTTCAGAAAAAGACGAAATTTATGAATAGTGCAAAAATAAGCTGAAGCCATATTGATCAGGGCCCAAGATGTGCAATGATCCGAACGGATTCAGCGACTTGTACGTGAAGCCAACATTGAGTGCAGCGATGGACTCGACTGCGAGCGAGAGCAGCGGCAGTTCGTGTACGTGGTGTGAATGGATCGAAGGTTTTGCAACCCCTGCCCGTCCAAATCAGATTCAGGACCTTACCATGTGTTTGGTTGCAAGGACTAGGTGTCTAGGTGGAACGAGATGGGATGGATCTGTTTTTGTAGGTATTTAGATGGGAGACAAGCAGAGTCAAGGACATCCCACTAGGAATATTTCTTGTAGATCCGGGATCAGGCAATCCTCTTTTTTTCATGGGACGGAGTCATCCCACATGGGATAGAGTCATCCCACCTCTTTGTTTTTTAAGTACTATTTTGTTTAAATTTTTTTAAAAAACTCAAAGGTTTATGTGTAGAAACATATCAACAATAGCCTTCAATTTTTTTTAAAAAAAAACTCAAATGCCACACATGTCCCACCTTCATCCTTCCATCCAAACAAAGGATGGGACCATTCCATCCCACTTTATCCTTCCAACCAAACAAAAAAACAGGGATGACTCTATCCTCCCAACCAAACAAAAAATAGGATCATCCCATCCCAAAACCAGGGACAGAACTATCACATCCCACCTTGTCCTTAAACCAAACACAACCTTAAATTCTCGCGCAACGTGCAATTAATTATTCATGCGCGCGACTTGTGAACACACTGAATGCGCGGGCACCATCAACTCCTAGCTATAGCTAGCCCTATCAACATGCGTAGAACTGACTACTACTCGATCTCTGTTTGCAAACTCTCAGTGGTATTTCTAATGATAGTGTTTGTTTTAACGGGTGAATAGTAATAGTTTATAGAGAAATTTATAGAGATATATTTATGTATGATTTTGATTAATATAAATGAAGTTACTATAGTGTATACTACAATTGACTAGTAGACTTCGCCTTAAAAATACACTCCGTTTAAAAGCTAGGCAAATTTAAACGCGGCTAAAACATAAAACCATTCATCGTCAACGTAATAGTGTTCTTCTGGAACTTCATCAACAATTTGTTCATTGTTGTCTTATTATTCTTCTGTTTATTATTTAGTAAGTAGTGAGTATAACCGTACCCAGCACGTCACAAGAGTATGTCCTAACTTATCTACTTGCAGGGATATTCAATGAAAAGGAATATACTGGTTTTAGGGTAAGGTTGTGGACTCCAACCATCTAGTGGCTTTTCACGAGTTACCCTTACCCTAGAACAATTTAAATAATTCTACCGGCCAAATGCCAAGTCACTTAGTAGTACAAAATTTTGAGTGAGCCAATCTACAATTATTTATACAATAATTTAAACATTACTAAGCTTGTCAAGGTGAATATGACCTCAAATTAAATAGGGCATTTTTCAATGGTAGGACATAACTAATTTACATGTCATTCTAAACATTTATTTTAATTAAATAACATTGTGTAAATAACAATAATGCAAATACTCTAATTAAATAATTTAAATTCTATGGGATTCAATATAATTAAAAACTTGTAACTTGTCTTGCTGCTCTATAAATTCAACTGTCTAGTACACTTAGGCGTTCGATGGATGATGCGTGGACGACCACGATGGGGCCACAGCTGCTTCTTCTTCCTTCTGTCGGTTCTTCTCCAACGCGAAACAGAGAGGCGGTGGCTCAGATAGAGCAGCACCGGTGAGGTTCTCCAGCGGATGAGGATGGTATGATTGGGTTCCTGGTACGGTAGTGGTTATATTTTGGCGCTTTGGAAGGCGCAGAAAGGGTTAGTGGTGGCTAGTAGTAGGAGAGATGATCTCAAGCTTCACTGCAGTGCTAGGGTTTTCTAGCGGTTCTCCGATGAGGTTGGGGTCGATTTGAACATCTACAAGGAATAAGAAACATTGGAGCTCCATCGGGGGTGGCTTCCATCGGGGGAGCTCCAGGGAAACGGTCATGCTCGAGCGTGTTCACCAGTGCAATCAGGCTACAAAGGAGACACTGTTAGTGAATGCAATTGGATTTTAATCGAGAGATGAAGAAGATTGGGTTTAGGGCTCACCAGGCTCATGGGAGGTCATTGGCCGAGCTGCGGTGCGCGAGAGCTCGATTGAGTAGTTCTGGTGGGTAGTAGGGGAGTGGCACGGAGCTCTGTATGAAAACAATTGGACTATAAAGATGAGGAGAAGCAGTGGGAGCAGTAGGGCGGTTCGGGTGTTGTTGGTGCGTGGAAGAGAGAGTGGGCAGAAGCTCAGTTGGAGGAGGAACCGAGCAGGTGACGTGTCCTGGGGAGGTACCATGACTTTACAGGAGTTGACGGGGAGTGACAGGAGCAGGTACAGAGGGAAGTGCGCGTTGGCCGGGAGGCCAAGGTGAACTGCAACGTGAGAGGGCGATGGTCAAATGGTGCACAAAGCGAGGAAGGGAGTGAGGTCAGCAAGGAGGGGTGGTCGACTGGATGGTGGAGCCATGATAGCAGGGTCGAGCATTGGTGGTGTGAACGCCCGTGGTGGTGCAGTCACAAATTGAGCGCAGTCGGAGCGGCCGTGTGGAACAGAAGAACAGGGAGGAGGCGGTGGTGGCGGCTTCTCCCAGGGCGCTACCGGGTGAAGGAGATAGGAAGCAAGAGAAAGAAAGCACAAAAGAGAGATAAAGACTTCCCAATTTGGCAAAGATTCAAACTCAAGCAAACAAACGGAAATTCAAATTCATTTTGCATTTTTAGAGGTGTTTCAGAGAATGCCAACATGCCTTTCCTCCCTCTCGCCCAACTGGTTGTATGTAGAAATACGTGTCCTCCATCTTCAAGATGGGTCATTGTAGTGCTAGCTCCCTAGCATGCAATATCCAACATTTATATAAATATAGTCCTCGGTCACAAAAGATATTTATTTTTTTTATATTAAAATGATCCTTAAAATACTACTTTAGTCACTTAATATAGTTATAAAACATACAAAAATTAGTCACTTATTTCAATGTAATATATTTATAAAACATACTAAAATTATAATATTATAAAATTATTTTTTTGAACAAATCTATACATATAATTTTCATGCATCCATTCTAAATATTCAAAAAGATATTTTTTTATGATTACAAGAAAGACACACACACACATACACACATGATGCATCCCATTAGCACACGCCAAGAAAGACGTGAGCTGGGGATAAATCTGTGACCTTAAAAAATTCCAACTAAAGTGCACTCATGTGCGCATAAAGGTGGGTACTATGATTTGAACCATGGTGGGTGGAGTCGTTCAAATATAACTCCATCATAGTAGCAAAAGTTGGTTCCCTATTCAAAAAGATATGGATAGCTAAAATTTATAATGTTTGATTGCATATTACTTAAAACGACTTATTCCCTGTGATTGAAGGGAGCACTGCTAAAGTTTAAGAGCATTTTTAGAACAATAATAATATACTAGTGATATCGATGACAAGGAGCACACTTGAAGAGGATTAAATAATCCATTAAGAACCACTTTTAAGTGTAATAAAACACTTAGCTCAGTGTTATAATAACTTATGTTATAGCACGTCCCTAGTACCTATTGGTTGAAGAATTACTATTTGACTACCTGACCAGTTACTACTCGGAAGCTCTATAACCCGACATATGAGCTTCCCATTGGATGATGCCCTGTGCAGTTAAGGAACAGAACACATGCATTTCTATTCCCTTTAACCGTTCCACGTTTGGCCCTACACCTTTGACAATAACCCCTGCGATTAACTCCTAAGGCTCTATAACATCCCACTTTGGAGCCATGAGTTTTTGCTTAAATGAAATTCAAATTCAAAAGCCAAATTTCAATCAAATTTCAAAAATTTCAAAATCCAAAACCTTCTCGAGCTTGGTCCAGCCCATCCTCCCCTTCCCTTGGCCTGCCTAGCCTTTGGCTCGACCCATCAAGAATTTGGCTTGGCCTAGGCCGGCCCACGCCGCCCTTGCCACATCCGACGCATGCACTAACCGTGCCACCCGCCGTGTCCTCCATGCCCACCTATGCCACAGTGCCCGTCGCCTCACCACTGTGTGCTAACAGCCCCACCAATCATGTGCCCCCCTACCTGCCTGAACCCCCTTCCTCTTCTCCCTTGCTCCGCGCCACATCACCTCACTTGCCGTTTCCGTGCCATGCCCGCCCCGTGTCGCCCTATGTGCTCGAGATCTTCGCCTGACCATTGCCCTGAATTGTCATCTTCCCACTATAACTTTTGCACCACGCGTTAGCTCAACTCCTCCCTTGCTTCGCGTCGCACCGAGCACTGATGTCGCCTCCTTTGACCTTCCGCATGAGCCTTGATGGTGCCCAATGGCTAGCGTGTCTCCCCTCGGCTATAAAGCCCGCGCTTTGCCACCTTGTGCCCCCAATTGTGCCCACTCACCTCCATTTGCCCTGAGCGCCTCTTGCACCTCCTCTTCCCTCGGCTCTAGTCGAATCGCCACCGACAGTGCCAATCGAACTTTAACACGCCACGGCTGGAGCATGGTACGAACATCCCGAAGTCATCTCGTGCCACCCTGATAGCCCTCTCCCTCTCTGGCGAGCCGCCTGCAATGACCCCCTCTCTGCCGCTTTGGTCGTCCATCACCAGAATGTTCCTCCCTCCCTTGAGCTTTTCCGTCGCCTCAGGTGAGTTCCCTTCCACCTCTAGAATGCTCCCCTAGAAGTGAATCAGCCTCTAGTACTACAGTTAGCTGTAGTGCCATGCTCCCTGTCACCGTTGTCGCATAGCTTCGTCATCTGCCACCATAGATCGCCATCCCTCCTCTCGCCGACAACTAGCTCGCCTCCTCTCGGCAGGAGAAGAAGGACTGCAGGGCATGTAATTAGGTTTAAATGCATTATTAGCTTAAGCCTAATAACTATCGCTAGTGATCGTTAAACCCCCCTGACATGTGGGCCCTTCTCATTAAGTTAAGCTCTTAATTGTATGACATGTGGGCCCTATTGGCTTTAAAACCAGTTAAATGAGTTTTTAGCCACTCACAAGTGGGCCCATTCTTCTATGGTTATAGTGTATGGGTCCCACCTGTTAGCCCTCAGCCATTTTCTTTTAGAAAATAGATCAAAATTAATTTCAAACCCTATAGGTCCCACCTGTCAGTCTCGACAGCCTTTTTCAATTAAGAAATAATTCAAAAATTAAATAAATACCGGTGGACCCCACCTATCAATGAGAGAGGCTCTCTCCTTTGTTGATTTTTGGATTTAATTCAAATTCAAATTTTGAAGAGCCAGTTCTCTCTCATTTTAACTCCAAATTTAATTAATTTTGTTTTTAAATTTACCTAAATTCAAGATCTATCTAATAGTAGTGGAATTGTTCAATTTAGACTTCATTTGAATTTATTTGTTTTGCTCGCATAGTAGAGTACGAGGATACAAAAGAATCGTAGTTCGAGACAACTCAAGATTCCAAGACCAACCCGCTTGTGAGCTAGGTGAGTCGATGTTTGGATCATGTTGAACCTATGTTTAATGCAAATTATGTTTGTTTAAATTATCAAATTGTGTGCTATTATTTGTTGTGCAAATATATGTTAAATGTAAGGTTATAGATATATACCTATTGAATTATGTATTGTTATACTATATTTTGGATACTTGAATCATATAATCCTTATCACCATAGAGACTATAATAGTAGCTTTGCTAGCTATAGGTCGTACTCAAGCGTCATGCTAGTCTTGCTTAAGTACTAGGGTATTAATTTGCTCTATTATCATTTTTAATCATAAAACTTGTTTTGGGCAGTCATTGGAGGGAAATTACTAGTATATTTGAGATAACTTTGTTGTGTATTTCTCAAAACTCCAAAACTTGTTGTTACCATGTCTGGACAGATGGTAAGATGGTTCGTGCGGATGTAGCAAAAGAAATTATGATTTGTGGTATGCACCACCCAAATAACTTAAAGACCAAATCCTGTGATGACCTACCAATGTAAAACAGTGCAACCACAAGTATATAATGGGTACGACTTGGCTAACTAATTTGCATCCACCAATGCGGGTTGCACTATTGGAGTGACCCATAAGTCATGTTGCTGGTTTTAAGCCGTCACGGACACAGATCGTGTCATTGGTGTAAGTTGTAGTGTGATGCAAGAGGGGGTTAGGGGGTGGTGGACGTAACCTTACTCAGATGGAACCTTAGCGAATGTAACTTACACCGGGTGATGCATTGTAAAGGCTTTATGGTGATCTCCTTGATTCACATGTCCAAGAAAATATGTGAAACATAACAAGTTGATTATCTCTTGTGGGTAAAGTGCATAGTCTCTGCAGAGTATAAATTGTTCGAATAGCCGTGTCTACGGTTAAGGGCGACATAAAAACTTAATCAAGTTAGTTTCTATTTTAAAAACCTTTGTGGGTGGGATGAAAACTTATGGGATGGATGTAACCCCGTCTTTATTCCTTGGGTGGATGTAACCCAATGATGCTATTGGGTAGATGTAACCCTAGTAATCAAAACTAGCATATAGTGGATGAAACTATGTAACAGGTGGATAAAAACTGTGTTGTTATAAATTTTGCATACTTGCACTCCCTTTAATAAAATTTGGTTTTGTTAAAATGCTAAGTTTCAAGAATTTCTAATTATTGTAGTTTTAAAATATTGCCTCTAGCAAATAAAAGAATCCAAGGCTATCTTTGTTGAACCTTGCATGTATACTATTGCATTCTGTGTGTTGGTTCATATAGCACTGTTGCTTGTGCTCATCCTCACTCACAAAATCCCTCAGAATCTGTGGATCAAGGACACAACGTATACTACGATGCCCTAGGAGCTAATAGTAAAGAAGATGGAGGAGATTAAGATAATCTCTTGTAGTCTAAGTCTTACCCTAGTTACGCTGACTAAGTTGGTGTTTGCGTGTAGCAATATTATTTGGGCCCTTTGTTAATATCGATTGCACACAACTAACCATAGTCACTTGACTATGGCGAGATGTGTTCTCCCCTTTTGCTATCGCTTTCACTTCTGCATTTATGTAATGTATCCATTTGGCTTGATCGATACTACTGTAAATTTGACCTGATGTGGTCTATTTAAATGTTGATTCTGTAATATTAATGTATAATATGGTTTATGTCATGTATGAAATGATTCAATGATATATTCTATAAGCACTATTTACTGATCCAGGAAATAGTGCAGTGATTTCATAGAGAATTCTGGATTGTCTAAATCTGGGTTTGATAGACTCGCCTTCACTGACAATAACCAGTCGACAGTTGTTGATCAAACTTCTTCTGCTGACAACAACGGCTTACTCAGGCAGATGGGTGAAATCGACAAGGCGCTAGTTCGTGCAAGCAACTAATACCTATTCAACGCTATTTAAGCCTTGCTTGAAGGAGACATCATAACAACAAGATAGTGCAAGTAGTATACAGCCCTGTAATCGCTCATTAGGGCAAGTTGTAATTCTAACATAGGAATAAAAATTGCTTTTTTTCTCTTTATTTTTCTATGAGGCTCGAAATATCCAACTATTCTACCGGCGATTTAATCATCGACAGTACTATTGGTCGGTAAGTAGTACTACAACTGAGAGCAAGTTGCTACATTTAGCCTGAAAAAATCGATTATTTATGGAGTAATAGGAAGGATCATCGCGATGTTAACATGCGTTTCATTTCAGAGTAGTTGGCTCATTTGACAAGATTCTTTCCTGGGTGTACCGACTACTGACATGTCCAAAGAAAGAAAACCTAACCGAGTACTGACAAGTCCAAAGAAAGAAAACCTATCAAGCTCGTGTACTCCGAAGGGCTACCGTCGAAGCTTCCCGTGGATTTTTATCCATCGCAAAGTGGGTATTATTACTCACGCTTCCTGTGCTGATTAATCAGGAACAGATGAGATTGGGAGCAGTATTGGTTGGATTATCACCATCTCAGTGGCTCGCTTCGTCTCCGCCGTCATTCGCACGTCAATTGAGCCAGTTGAGTCGATCGATCGATCAAGATAGGACTCGTACTATTAGCTTGATATATACATGCCGCTTTTCCAAGTTATATATATACATCGAGCTCAACAACAATATTGTTGCAGAAAAGAGAGATTGAGATACACGAATTTTACGTGAAAAATCTTTGCGAGAAAAAAAACCAAAAACGTAATAAGGCAAATCACTATATAAAAAGATATGATAATAGTGTCTTTTTTCTTCCTATAAACTACTGAAATACATATATAAGACGAGGGAGACGAGTTATAAACGAAGAAGAAAATCGAATCAAAGTCGGTTACAGTGGAGTTGACACCGCGTCTAGTGCAGCCCATGCCTGACCCTAACACCGGTCATGCCACGTCTAGCATTAGATGATGAACTGTCATACACAGATATGGAATGAATTTGGATCAGACTTCAACAATCTTCACATTAAGTTGAGTTCTCTCTAGTAATCAAAGAATGCAATAAACTCCTCCAATTAAATTAGGATGAACACTTTATGTGCCGAAAGTCCGAAGGACTACTGAGTAATACCCACTAAGTATGAGCAAAGCTCAAACTTAGCGGCAGAAACTGGCTTTGTCAACATATCAAGAGGATTATCATAAGTACTAGCAATAATACCTCAAATATAGTGATATTTGATATTAATGTGTTTTGTTTTATCATAGAATATTTGATCATTTGTAAGGTAAATAGCATTCTGACTACCACAAAACATTGTAATGCAAGATATACTTCTACAAAGCTCAGTAAATGAACCCCCTCAACCAAATGTCTTGTTTGTAAGCCTCAGAAATAGCCATATACTTGGCTTCTATAGTGAACAAAGTACTGATAGCTTACAGACTTATTTTCCAACTAGCGGCACATCCTTCTAAGTGAATACATAACTAATAAGAGATCTTCTCTTATCTAAATCTCTAGCAAAACCAGAATTCACATTACCAACGAGTTCATCCCTAGTCTTCCTAAACTGAAAACAAGCATCAGAAGTGTCCCACAAATATATGAAAATCCATTGAACTGCTTTCTAATACTCTTTTCCAGGATTTGTCATGTATTTACTGACAACACTTAATGACTGAGATAAATCGGGGCGAGAACATATAATGGCATATATAAGTGAACCAACTGCACTCGAATGTTTAAGTCTAGACACATACTCAACTTTATCATTTGACCGTGGAAATAACGCTAAAGAAAGCCTGAAATATGCAGCTAACGGAATACTCATCGGTTTGGCTTTATGTATATTAAAACGATGAATGACTTTATTAATATACTCTTTTTAACATAGGTATAATTTTTCAAACCGTTTTCTTAGATGATTTCTACACTAAGAATGTTCTTTGCTACGCCATGATCTTTTATCTCAAATATACTATTTAATTGAGGCTCCAACTTTGAAATTTCTAATTTGTCTTTTGCAGCAATCAATATATGATCAATATATAAGAGTAAATAAATAGTTGAATCATTAACAGTCTTCAAATAAATACAACTATTATAATCGAATCTTTTGAAGTCTTGAGAGATCATAAAGGAGTCAGATCTCTTGTACTGCTATCTAAGTGATTGATTTAGACCATAAAGAGATTTCTTCAAATTACAAGCAAAATTCTTCTTTTTGGAATGACAAAACCTTCTGGGCGCTCCATATTAATGTTTTCTTCCAACTCTCCATGTAAGAACATAGTTTTTATGTCCAATTGATCAAGCTCATAATCATGTATAGCTACAATACTGAGTAAAGTGGGAATCGAACTATACTTCATAATTGGTACAAAGACATCTGTGAAATCAATACCTGAAATTTGACTGTATCCTTTACCAACAAGTCTTGCTTCATATCTAGCATCTTGGGTTAGTGAAATGCTTTCCTTCTTCATGAAGATCCATTTACAGTGAATAAGTTTCTTCTCAGTTGGTAACTTGACTAGCTCACAAATGTCATTCTTATCAACATATTCTATCTCATCATGCATGACAGTCATCCATATTTTTGAATCACCAGAAGATATAGCATCTGAATATGTTGAAGATTCTGCAATACCTTCAATTTCTTCCGCTATATTCAAAAAATAAGATACAACATTGGTTTCTTCAATCAATCTCTTAGGAGGTTAAATATTCCTCTTAAGTATATTAGCTACAATGGAACGTTGTGCCAGCGGTGCAATAATACGAACTTCATGTATGCTTTACTTGTTAGCTTCTGGTGAGAATCATGAATCAACAACATGCTCCACTTGCACGCTTGATTGCTGCTTCTCAATAGGAACATCAATAGATGGTTTATTATGCAACATAGCAGTCTCATCAAAAGTAACACTTCTGTCAATAACCACCTTTCTAGTTTCATAATTCCATAATTTGTATCCTTTCACACAGGATTTATAACCAAAGAAAATGCACTTAATAACACTAGGCTCTAATTTACCATTGTTAACATGAGCATATCATGACAGGTTAATATTCTTAAGTTTGAATAGACTTCTTGAGAATCAGACCATACCTCAATTGGAGTTTTCATATCAATAGCCACGTTGGATGAACGATTAATTAAATAACAAGTAGTGGAAGCGGTTTCAGCCTAATAACTCATTGATAAGCCAGATGTAGATAACATGCAACACACCTTCTCTATAATGGTTCTGTTCATTCATTCGGCCACACCATTTTGTTGAGAAGTGCCAGGAATGGTGTAATGTCTCACAATGCCCTCTGTTTTGCATAAAACTTCAAATTCTCCATAACCGAACTCTAAGCCATTACTGGTACGTAGCTTCTTGACATGCTTACCAGTTTATCTTTCAACCATAATATTCTACTCCTTGAATGTCTTGAATACATCCGATTTGTGCTTGATGAAATATGTCCAAACTCTTCTCTAGTAATCATCAATGATGATCAACATTTAGCTTACACCTACAAGGCATGGAATGCGGGACTCTCCCCACAAATTAGAGTAAACATAATCCAATATGCCTTTTATACAGTGAGTTGCAATGCTGAACTTCACCCTCTTTTGCTTGCTGAAAGCACAGTATTCATAAAATTTCAACTTGTCGATGCTTTGACCATCAAGAAGTCCTCTTTTGGATAACTCCATCATGTCAACTTCTCTCATATGCCCCCAAATGCATAGGCCTTTGACTAGAAGCATCATAATCGGATGATTTATTTGAGGCAACGACAACATTACCTGAAATTATAGTACCTCACAGATGATATACAGTGGCAACCTTCATATCACCCTTCATCACAACAAGAGTACCTTTGGAGACATTCACTTGCGCCTAAATACTTGTACCCTTTAGCATCCAGAGTACTCAATGAAATAAGATTTCTCTTCAAATTTGAAATGTGTTGAATATCAGACAAAGTTATGATGGTGCCATTAAATATCTTGATCTGGGTAGAACCAATGCTTGCAATCGTGCATGATGAATTATTGCCCATCAACACGAATCACCTTGGCGTAGCTTCAGAGGTAACGAACCACTAGCGGTTCGGGCTCATATGGAAAGTACATGCTGAATCAAGAATCCACTCAAAATTGGTTTTAGAATCAATGGCAAAGGCAACAAGAACATCTCCTTCAGAACCTTCTTTCGTAATAACGGTGCCTCTAGTTTTATCCTCTTGTCAATCCTTCTTAAAATTATTATTTCTCTTCTTTCTTTGTTCTGCAACTTACAACACTTCGATATGTCGTGACCGTTTTTCTTGCGATACTTGCAAAACTTTTAGATTTTCCTCTATATCTACTTGTGTTTCTGCCTCTGAAATTGCCGTTTGGACCCTTCTCCTATTGCCTGCCGTGGATAGACAAACCTTCTACATGCATACTTGAACTTTCATCAGAAACCATAAGTTTTATTTTTCTCTTGCATACAGTGCTTTATAAACTTCATAGAGAGTAAGAGTATCTCAACTATATAGAATAGCATCTCTGAAAGTAGAGTACGAACTAGACAACGAACATAGCAGAATAAGATCCAAATCTTTATCATCATAGTTTTCCTCCAAAGACTCAAGGTCAGCAACAACTTCCTTGAAAGCTGTCAGTTAGTTCAACAATGAGACTTCCTCTATCATCTTGTGAGAATAAAGCTTCTATCTTAGATGCATCTTACTAGTCAGATCTTGGTCATGCAAATCTACTCTACCTTCAAACATAATGTGACAATGATTATCTCCTTCAAATCTCCTACAGAATATTATTTGATAAATAAAGATGAATATGAGATAAGGCTTTATGATCTTTACGTTGCTTCTTATCAATGGATAATGTCGTTAGCATCTTATCGATTCTTAAAAGTGTGTCATCCAAATCAAATTGTTATAAAACAACTCGCATATTGACTTGCCGTAGAAAAAACCTTGTGTCTCGATCCAGTAGTGGAAAATCATATTTCAGAGTTGTCATACGAAATAAATGTAAAATTTGCCGGTACGAATTTGTGTACCTAGCTAAAATCGATAACTTCCCTAGTATACTAACAGTGTACATGAAGCAAAGTAGATAAAAAAACCTCCTAGTAAGCTTGTTGGTGTGTACTTAGCAAATCCCAAACAAAACCAAAAACCTTGCCGACAACCTCTGATTCTGATATGATGTGACCAATGCTCTGGATTCTCTTTGTTCAATTTGTTTTCTTGTTGAGGCTTTGAATATCAACAACTTTCTTCTTCTGGGGTAGAGGTAGGCATGGCTCAGGCCTACAGTGCTTTAGGCTGCGTCGTGTCATGTTGGCTTGGCCTAGGCACTCCACCCTACCGTGCCATGCCAGCCCGCCTCGCCTTTGGCCAAACCTAGGCACGGCCCAAAGCCCGTCGTGCCGGCATTCGTGCTGTGCCAGCTCAAGCCTAGTCCAAAGTAACTATACACGACGAAGGCGGCGGCGACAACGGTGGCGGTGATCACTATCTTCATTTCTCTCGTGCCCGTCTCGTTAAAAACCTAGTTAAAATTGAATTAGTTGTGTAAAAACATGGACACATGATGATGTAAATATTTCAGGGAAAAGTGAAATTTCCTTGATATTTTAAAGATACAATGTTACTACCTCGTTAAAACCTACTTAAAATTTAAAAAAAAAATCTAAACATACATTGTGGAACATAGCATAATCAACAACAAATTATAGAGGACATTTTCCATTTATATGTATGTGAGCAAATCAAATTATGTGATTGTAGTCATCTTCGGAGACATGTAGCTTTAAAAAATTAGCTATGTCCAAATAAAAGTCTGAGACTCCAAGACGGATATAGTCTATGAATAGGACAATGAGATGATAGTTAAAATGAGTAATAGAGAAGTAGTCCTTACATGTTTATTCTACTAAAATAGGATGACACTAAAAAAGAATCGATAGAATATATTTCACAAGCCACTACATATCTTCCGTCACGGCGGGAGGAGAGTAGTAGTGCGAGAGCAGTGATGAGGTGCTCTCATCTTCTGCCACCGTTGCTGGTGGTTGCTGCCTAGTGGGTTGGATTGATTTGGTCACATGGGAGAAAGAGGAGAATGGACGGATAGATAGGAAGACTCCAAACATTATTGGTTTTGCTCGGGTCTGATGCGTGATCATCTCATCATGCATGTCTGCATGGACCATTTGATTAAGGATAGATCCAATTGTATTATATGTACTAGTATACCACTCTTGTTGTTTTCTTTTATATATAGCACAATAATAGTATCAGTACATCTATGTATATGATCATATATTTCGTCGTACACTCACGATTATTTGTTAGTGGAGTTTTGTAATTTAATACTACTAGCAAAATTTAATCTACTAACAACCCTATTTAATCTTCAATAATCATAAATATTGATTAGTGATATTTTGTAATTTACATGACTAGCATAATGTTATCGAGTAATTTAACCTGCATTAGAATACTCAGAGTTAAGTATTTTTTTCTATCTGGCTAGTCTTCTCTCTTCCCTTGATCCCATCTTATCTCTCTTTCATCTCTCTCTCTCCCCTCAATTAGTTCGGTGGAACTGTGGAAGCCTCTAGACCACCCATTTCTTTTATCCCTTATCTCTCTCCACCTTTACCTTCTCTCTTTCTCCATCTTTACCTTATCTTCTTGCTTTCCCTACTTTGCTCTCCCCTGGCCGAGGCTTCAAGGCTTCAAGCATTGCTCTGCTCCCATGGACAACTTGGATGCACCTCCTTCCTCTTGCATCTCCTCAATTCTGGCTTCCTCCATCGCCATCCCTGGCTAGCTCACTTGGTGCTGCCCCACCTGCTCTCGACACCACCCCCATGGAGCCTCCAACCGTTGCCCCTTGGGCTCGGCCCTGACCACCGCCGCCTACGCCCGCCCTCGGCTCTAGGTCTCCAGCATCTCCACGGTCCAACTCCTCTAATGCCTCTCCCTACTTCATTTTTTCTTCTCTGCTCTCCATTATGAGTTTGTTTGATTTTTAGTTTCATGATTTGAATTGATTTGTGAATTGATTTGTTTAAGGATGGTGAATGTGGTGGAGGTATGATACACGACAGCAACAAGGTGGAGGAGGTGATGAGGCGCCGCCATGCTCACCATGCCGAGCTGGCTCGAGCACAGCACGGTATGCCGGGCCATGCCGGGCCGCCCAACGGGCCAACTTTCTAGGCCTGGCCCAGCCCACTGTTTGTTTCGTGCTGTGCTTGGTCTATGCTGGGCCGGTCGAGCCTCGAGCTTGCCTAGAAAAGTACAGCCCCACTCCCATCTCTATTCTAGGGGCTTTGGTGAGATCATGAGGCTTTTATTAACTACGATATGGTGAGGCTTTTATTAACTATGATACGACTATGTAGGAAACAGACATGGAATCGAAACCAACTCGAATTCGATGGAAGGACACCAGCTTGATAGATTGCACTTCAACGAATTTTTCAAATCGGATTTCCTGTGCTCTGATGTTATTTGTTGCAAAAAAAAGAGAGACGGAGAGACACAAATTTTTATGTAAAAAATCCTTATAGAAACAAACCACAGATACATGAAAGCAAATCACTATATATTCGCCATCATCTAGTTGGCAACAACAAGTTCTGAAGCATCATCATCTGGTGATTAGCTCGATCGAGCTCAGTTCCCACCAAATTAGCAAGCAAGAGATAAAGCCTATATGTAGTTATGATTGATCAATTAGGTAAACAATGCACTGTTAAAACTTAGGGTTGTCTAAGTAAAAATTGAATGATATTTTATTTAAGAGTGTTCAGTTTTTAAGCTTTTAGATTCAGATCTAATGAACTATATCCTCCCTCTCAATTATATAAATTCCCTAACGTCTCTCCACCCCAAACCCTACATCATCTACCTCACCGGCTCCTACTCACCGCTTCCCCTATCGCCTCATCGCCATCACCTCTTACGCCGATGAGCCCCACTAGCATCCATCTCCTTCATCATTTCCTCCCCCAATCGCTTTCATCCCCTCCCCTCCTTGACCAGCACCCCACCCCCACCGACATGCCACCCTTCCTCTACCACACTATAACCGTCCCCGGCGCCGCCGTGGCCCATCGGCAAGCCCTACCCGCCACCGCTTCCGCCTCCCGAGGCGACTGCTGGCGCCACCCGCCGCCACACATCCCTGCCTAACCTAACTCGACTCCATGCCCGATCACCATTCTGTTAGTGATATACCCTAAAAACAATGATGGAGACGAGTGGTCGAAGAGTCAACCATATGAAGTTATTTATCACTAGATTAAAACAAAGTTGAATAGTCCATGGATGACCCATTTGTTACCTAGAGTTCGATCGGATATCGTGGGACAAAAGGAGAATGCAAACAGATCATTTAGTTTGACCAGATACGAACTGGTAGTATGGGTATACTGACTAGTCATGAGATGGTCGGACATATCACAAACTGGTGTGCGAATTGGTTGGATAGGGATACGGATTGGTCATAACCAGATATGATCTAATCATAAAGAGTTATGAACTAATCGTAAGCGAATAGGACTTGATTGCATATCATATTGCATAAAGTTTGTCCATATTGATCTTTTTGTATTTAGGGGTCGATATATTCTGTTAGAGACCACTACCGACCATTGATTGGAAAGATGTTTCCGAGTTATAACCAAGTATACATGAATCTACAGGGTCACATACTTAGTAGGTTGGAATGGTTAGGATTTGGTCATAGGCTCTCCGAGTGGGATACGATCTCTACTCATATTGGATGAGGTTCCGATCAAAGGCTCTCCAAGTGGGATACGATTTCTACTCATATTAGATAAGGATCCAGTCAAAAGCTCTATATAATAGGGTGCCTTGGGCTATGGGTAAGGTGGTAAGACAGAGAGATAACACACACCCACTAAAACCCTAATTGCCTCCTTCCAAAAGCCTTGTTGTGTGCGCTGGTGCTAGCACACTGGTGCACGACATTTCATCCTCGAATTTGTGGACTTCGGTAAAGGTGCTACTACAATTGCGGCACTGATCGGGACGATCGGAGGAGAAGACACAATTGGCTTGTGTAGATCGACTGCCGCTTGAGGTCGATCGCTTTCCGAGGACGCTGATAGAGACATTGGCCGATTAACTACTTCCACTACATCGACACATGCTAAGTTGAACCGAGCTGCTTCAACTCTTCTTTCGCTGCACTGCGCACCTAATGATAACAATCTATGATCTCTTGCTCGCATGGTTTCCTGATTTACGCGGTAGAAATTTTAATTTGCACAAGTGTAGCATTTCCAGTAACCCAACACGTTCCACCTGCCGAACGCCGCCCACCGCCCTCCTCCGACTAGCGGCATCGGTGACGCCATCGCTGTTTTACCGCCACTAGGGATGGCAATTGTACCCGTTTACCCATATATCCGTAGGTAAATACCCTAATAGAGTCGGGTATGGGATATTTTTTTTGCCCATGGGTATGGAAATGGGGGGAACACTTTACCCGTCGGGTATGAGTAAGCTCCACCCATACCCGCCCCGCTCGTTTACCCGCGATATAGATTGACAGGTGGCACATTCATAGCAATATATCTAATTAGTATTAATTGTTATAAACTTTTCCATATCTCTAATTGCTATTGATTGCTATAAATTTTTTTGATAACTATTATATTTCCTAGCAACAACTGTTGCTTATGTGTACTTGTCATTAGTTCAACTCTCAGATGGTGACTCTCAGTTCGCGGGTAAACGGGTATGCCCACGGGCGATAGGTACCTGCAAGCGACGGGTATGGGCGAGGTTTTTCACCCGTCATCCTTCACGGGTATACCCTCGGGCGTAAATTGGGGTCACGGGTACGGATATGGGTGAGTATTACCCGTACCCGCTGCGCTCGATTGCCATCCCTAACCGCCGCCTACCGTTGGTCTGCCACCGTCCTGGCCTCCCTCTAAATCCAAATGGCTCCGGTAAACCCAACCAAAACCTGAATCCTAACCCTAACTTGTCGGAGCTCTCGTCAGAGACGAAGAAAGAGGTGGAGCATAAATCTCTAGGCAAAATTATACGGTGAGAAATTCGAATATTCGACCTAAAAAAACACTCGAGCTAGGCAATTCCCTAAAACTTTAATGAACCCGGTGGACTTGTTTACTACTTCGATGATTCAATGCATAGCGCACACACGACCGATGGATGGACGCTAACGGATGGAGAGCGACGACCCAACAATCTTCGCCCGGGGCGATAGGGATCAGATTCATACTAGGCCATGCCACCACCTTTTGCTGCTCCGTGAGGCTGCGCCGTCGCTGTCGCCTTAACAGGGCGATGGGCCGCTCGAGTCTGTACCTCGCCCTTTTCACATTTGGTTTTAGACTAATCGCATTAGAAAAGTTGCAAGCCTTTCGAGGCCAGCCTCACCCGTCGCCCCGGCCGACACCTCCCTCTCGTCGACCGCCTATTTAAAGCTCCCCGGCGTCTGCTTCACCTCTCCATCCATACATCCATCCGTCTCCATTGCCGTTGCCGTTGGGGTCGCACTCAGGCAGGCAGGCAGGCCGTCTGTGTATATATATTTAGTGCTCTGTATAGATCCCGCTGCCCACAGCCCACAGCTAGCTGAGCCGAGCGCGCGCACCGCACGTCGTCGTCCCCGCCCGCTCGCGGCTTGCCCACCCGAAGTTTGGTGGTTTAATCTGGGGGCAAACGGCGGCGTTATTCTGGCGATCTTTGGATTGGATCAGGAGGGACACCGATCGATCAAAGAGCTGAGGGAGCTGCTGTCGTGTGATCGATCAGGGCATTGCGTAAGTTTCTTGCGATGATCTCTTATGTTTCTTGGTGCTTAATTTCATGCGTATGTACGTGGCGTGGCATGCTTGCTCTGTGTCTGTGACGATGCATGTGACATTACCAGGATGCTGGCATGCTGCTAGCTTCTTGTCTCTTGATGCTTCACATTGGCCTTGAGAAGTTTCATTTCGTGTACCGCGACGGTACTGTTTAGTTGTTTGTATGTACTACAAAAGGGGCTTAATTTCCGTTAATTCCTGGGATAGATTTCGCATGCGCATAATTGCACAGGGATTTGCAACGCGCGCTACCTATTTGTAGCTTATTAGAGCAACTTCAGCAGTAGCCCTCAAAACAGGGCCCCTACTTTTCATTTGAGGGCTCCCCCTACTTTTGAGGGCTCTGTTTTCTGGACTGCACTCCAGCAGGAGCCCTCAAAACATGACCCCTACTTCTCAATTCCCTCTATTTCCTCACACACTATATGCATATGTATGGGACAAAAGCACAATACACAATAAAATATTTATGATTTCACAATGAGGGACAATATTTAAATATATGAATTCAAATACGAATATTCAAATTTAAATTCAAATTTGTTCTGAATTTAAATTGAAAGCACAAAGTTCATCACATAACATTCAAATTTGTTCCGAATTCAAATATGAATTCAAATACGAATATTCAAATTTAAATTCAAATTTATTCCGAATTTAAATTGAAAGCACAAATATGAATTCAAATACGAATATTCAAATTTAAATTCAAATTTGTTCCGAATTTAAATTGAAAGCACAAAGTACATCACATAACATTCAAATTTAAATTCAAATTTGTTCCGAATTCAAATACGAAGATTCAAATACGAATATTCAAATTTAAATTCAAATTTGTTCCGAATTTAAATTGAAAGCACAAAGTTCATCACATAACATTCAAATTTAAATTCAAATTTGTTCCGAATTCAAATACGAATATTCAAATTTAAATTCAAATTTGTTCCGAATTTAAATTGAAAGCACAAAGTTCATCACATAACATTCAAATTTAAATTCAAATTTGTTCCGAATTCAAATATGAATTCAAATACGAATTCAAATACGAATATTCAAATTTAAATTCAAATCTGTTCTGAATTTAAATTGAAAACACAAATGTTTCATAAAAAACGAGGAAAGCTGAAAAATGAGAGCCGGAGTAGGGGGCCCCTAGGAATGAGGGCTTGGAGACCTCATTTGAGAGGCCTCCTATTTTTGAGAGCCAAGTAGGGGCCCTGCTGGAGTTCAGTTTTTTGCTCTGGCTCTCAAATATGAGATTTGAGGGCTCAAGTAGGGGCCCTGCTGGAGTTGCTCTTATATTGGTGACGAAGAGACCCTAAAGATCAGGTTTTTTCCTGTACTGCGCTATAGTCTGAAACCCATTCTTATATGTGGCAGCCCCTGAATCGGATCAGAGTTTACGAGTTATAACATAATCATGTATGATATCAAGAACAAAAAAGATAAATCTCGTAGAAAAAACCAAAATAACAATGTTGAAGTAACCATGATAAGAGAGAAATGATTTGGGAAAACCAACTGAAAATCTTTAAGCACAACTTTAAAAGGGTGCAATTGATTATCGATTTCTCATAACTCTCTCGAATATTTTAGAACTCTTGGATTTTTACTCTATACAAGAATATAATGCCAAAAAATAACCTACTTTTTAATCATCTCATGTACTTTCCTTTATATGAGTGACCTCTTTACTTTGTTGCTTGGGTTCTTCATAACCACCCCTTATGGCTTTATATAGCCCCCTAACCCTCCTCTAAAGTAGAGTAGGAATCCTACTCTAAAAAAAATAAGAAAATTTAATCATATTAGGATTTATCTAGAACTCCTTACATCGCACATTTTTAAATCTAAAACACTAGGATATGAATCACCATACTCAACAAATCGCCACTTTGACTCTTATCCGTTGAAGTTATTGTGCCCCTCTAAGAACTCGCTAGTTGGCTACGTAATTTTTTTTGTTTTTGTGCCACCTGACGGTTTACTGACCTTCTCACAGATAAGATTAATCTGGCCTTGATTATGGTACCACTTGTTATATTCTAATACCCCTTCTTATGTGCAGTAGCCTCTAGATCAGAGTTTGTAAGATATGGTATGAGCATGCAGAATATCAAGAATGTACAAGATGAATCTTGTAGAGAGAACTAAAATAACAACGTTGAAACAACCACAATAAGAGATAAAAGATTTAGCAAAACCGACTGCAAATTTCGTAAGCACAACCTCAAAAGAGTATAAAGCATTGTAGGACCCTCGAATTCTTGCTCTATACAAAAAAAATCTAGTGTTAAAAAATAACCTATCTTCTAATCCTCTCGTGCACCTCTATCTTTAGATAGGTGTCTTCTTTACTTTATTGTTTGGTTGCTTAGGTTTTTTATGACCATCTCTTATAGTTTTATATAGCCCTCTAGTCCTCCAAGGTAGAATCCTAATTTTGTTTGGATTCTTCTGCAACTCCTTATAGCATATCTATTTAAATCTAAAAAACTAGGGTATAAATCACAGTACCCAACATCTTGCACACGCACCAGACTAATCCGGAGTCCAGACTCCGGAGTAGCAATTTGTTTAAGCGTACTCGAACGTAGATAGTACTAGTAATCGACATATTTTGAGTAGTCTACGACATGTCGGACCTTGATAGAGTTGATGAAACACTCAAACGTCACGTACGTATCGTAATCGGTTTAGCCAGCTAGCTAGGCCCAACGATATTGAAGAATACTGCATGCATGTGCCGAATTTTTGGCACATATGGCGGGTTTGGAATTTATATTTGCAAAAATAATTATATATGCGTGAGAATAATAAAAATGACACTTCTATCACTTAATCACCGGGTGCAGCGCTCTGTAGCTAGCACGTAAACTACCGGAGGCACCTGCCGCATGGCCACCATGTGGCAGGTGGCCTGCCGCCCCTCCATTATATGGCAGGTAATTAAGCCAGGGAATTAGCTGGCTTAATTATCTATCTAAATTAGTATTATATATATAATATTTTTAAAATGTTTAACATATAGTAAATGAGCTTAAAAATTATAAAATTTTATGTACAATATTTTGACATAATGTACTTTTGTTGTATGCTTTTTTGATAATTTTATGCACTCTAAATATTACTAAAAAATTCGTACAATTATGACATTTATAAGAGTTGTTACATACAGCAAACAAGCTCAAAAAATTACAAAATTTTATGTACAGCCTTCTAACATAGTCAATCTAATTATATAAGTTTTTAGGAATTTTATATATTCTAAATTTACCATATTAATTTATTTTAATTTAACCATAAAATGAGCATCGCATATAACTAATTATGATTAAATTAATATGAATTAACATGGATATTTCAAAGCACATAAATTACCAAAAAATTACAATTAGATCAACTATGTCAGAAGACTACACATAAAATTTTATAATTTTTGAAGCACATTTGCTATATATAATAATTCTTATAAATATCATAATTGTATTAATTTTGAGCAATATTTAGTGCGGATAAAATTATTAAACAATCACACAACAAAAGTACGTTACATCAAAAGGCTGCATATAAAATTTTGTAATTTTTTAAGCTCATTTACTATATTTAAAAATTTAAATAAATGTGACATATAAAATACTAATGTAGGCAGGTAATTAAGATAGCTAATTAGCCGTCTTAATTACCTGCCGTATGGTGGCTGGGCGGCAGGCGCCTGCTACCCGGAGGCCGAGCTCTGGTAGTCTGCGTATCTGTTATAGGGCGCTGCCACCTGGTAACCGAACGACAAAAGTATAATTTTTGTCATTCTTATTTGTATATAACTATTTTTATAAATACAGGTGCAAAACGCACTGTATGTGCCAAAAACACGCACGCGCCCTTACAGTGGCAATACTGTAATTTAAGGGTACTAGTACGGGCAGGGCATATCCAGTGCATCCAACTTTTGCTGCACGCCTGTACATCATCTTTTAAACACTACGCAAATAATCAAAAAAAATTCTGAAAATTTTGACAACATCCACACAAAAGCAATCTATGACACCACAAAATTTTAAATCTAAATTAAATCTACACACGGAGACACAAAAAAGAGAAATCCTGCTGAAAATGAAATCTGAAATAAAAAAAACAAAGACAAGGGTTTAATTTGGTTCGACGTCACGTGAGGCAACACATACTACTCGAGCTAGGCGCGACTCTACAATCTACATAATTGGTTCAGTCATTCGGCTGTTGTTTTTTTATTCATGACCACAGTTGTGGCGCATCGTAAAACCTTAGGCAAATGCTCTGTTTATAATTAAAAAATACTCGCGTTATCTGTCGATGAAAATATAGGAACACCCATGTAACTATAATGTCTACGTTGCACATGCATTGAATCTCTGTGTGTGTGTGTGTGTCTGCGAGAGGAAATCTTTGGCTTGGATCACCAATATTACTATTCCGTCGATAGGGTGGCTTCTGGTGGTTCACGGGTGCATCCCCAGGAGCAGGCAACAACGTGACGGATCGTAAACAACCTGGCAAGCCATTGGACGGCAGCATGGGCTTGGAAAGTGCCTATTGGCAAATGTCAGATGTTGATACGTATAGTAGTATCAGAATTTACTAGGAGCGAACCAAATACATGCAAGTTCTATCGATTGATCGCCGCAACTAATATATGGCCCAATTCAATGATCAATACTGCTAGCTAGCGAGATAGAGATGTATAGCTGGCTACCAAACGTCAAAAGGGACCAAAAACAAGATCAGTGGTTTGTCTATCAACACAGGATACGTACGGCTAGAACGGTGTCAAGTCCATTGCCGGGCCAAAAATAAAAAAAACGACACCAACCAAACCGATGCCAAATTTCTTGGCCATCGCCAAGATTGACGTGGTATCTTCTATCAGGAATCAACATAACACGGCAGAAATATGTTAGGTTTGTCAGAACAAGACATTGGTAATTGTCAATATCTTGTGTTTGAGTAAAATGATTAGAGCGTCGATCTGGTCCTGGCTAGAATCATGACAGGCACATGCTTATCCCTGAAAGAAGCTGACAAAATGAACCGTTTTTCTCACCTTTACTCTGCCGTGTTCCACGAAACTGCATCGATCGATCACTTTACGAGAGTAGCTTTGCAAAGCTACAGGGCTGTCTTCTTTTGAGTCTATAGTTTATAACTTTTAGTTTACCTATAGTAACTATTTTTTATAAATAAAGTATTTTTTAAGATAAGATTTATAAAATAGATTATAATAAATATTATTCTAACTTTATTTATATCGGTTAAAATCGTACTTATTTTTTATAGATATATAAAATTTAAAAATTTTAACTGTAAGTCACGAAAAAAAACTGGCGGTGGCCACACTTTATGTCCCCACACGGGTAATTTGTCAATGCTGGCCAAAAAGCTGGTGGTGGGTGCCAGGAAAAGCGCTCCTCTTTTGAGTCTTTTCACCTCCTCATAATTGAACGGACCGTCTCATGCATGCAATCGGTCCAGGGGTTTCGCTACGGCCCGCCGGATTTGGGACCTGTTCTTTTCGACTGCGGTTTATAATTTTTGGCTAAATTTTTTAAATTTTAGCTGTTTATGGTACAGATTACGGAGAGATAGATACTTATTTACGATTTTGGCTGGTACAAATATTAGGCTTTTAGCGTGTAGATTGTTTAACTTGTAGACCCCGTCTTGAGAAAATACTCCGTTTAAAAATTAGGTACTGTAACAAAAGTCAAAAACCACCAGCTTATAAGGTAAACAACAGGCCCTTGGGTGCATGCATGGAGGAGATCAAACGTAACGGCGGCCGGGATCACATGAGTTGTAGGTGAATTGTCCCACTCTCACGTCGTTATGCCCATGAAACATCACATGAGTTGTCCTGCCGCTGCTGGGATCGCGTGATGCAGCAACCGATTTTGTTTTGGCAATTGACACCACCTGCTTACGACAGCTCCAGTTAATATGTTGCTCGAGTTATAGGTTTACTGCAGGCAGGAAGGAAGCCGCGGAGATTTGTTTTCGTTTAGACCCCGATTATTTTGACTTAAGCTTCTTTCTTATTTTATACTATTTCTAATTTTTTTTACTTTTTGGCTTTTTTTTAGTTTGTATTCATTTGCATTATCTGTGATGGGCTAATATTTTTTATTTTTTTTAAATTTAGTTACGTCAAATAATCCACTGTCAATTACAGTGTAATTTCATCTATAAGTCAGTTTATTTCAGTCTAACCAAGTGGCACCTAAAGTTTGGGTGCTACTAGCTAGATTCTTCGGTTTTCTAAGTAAGTACGGATCCATAATTTGCTACAGGGTTGATTCCGTGTGCGCTTCGTAGAATTCCCTTCATAGGGGGGTAGCATTTTTTTTCTGCGTCTCATGTGTAGCTAGGCTTTGTTTCTTATCTATCCATTAACCATATGAATTTGGATAAAGGCTATCCATTAACTATATATTACTCGATTATTATTAGTCGGTCATTCGTTAGTAGGGAAAGGCAATAGGAAACCTTTCGTGTTCCTCTGCTGATCTGTAGTGTTCATGGATATGTGGATCAAGCCTCACAAGGACTACGGGACCATTTAAAACAGTTTTTGGCTTTTAGCTTTTAACCATTTTAAATATGTCGGTTTTTTTAACATAGTTTTTTTTCTCTTTTTCATTTGCATTACTATAGAGATATAACGGGTTTTTTTTGTATTTTTATTTAATTGAATGTCGTAGCTAAAAGTTATCCGACATAGCTAAAATTTATAAATAAAATTCGTTTTGAATGGGAGCTTAGACTCGGAGAGGAGCATTACAGTAGGGCACATGTGAGGGTGCATTGTATTGGGTCTATGTATAGTGGCACTACTAACTCTCAAAAGCTCATCATATCAGATGGGTTTTCAAAGAAGAAAATAATTAATTAGAGGGCTATTCCAATCGAGCAATCGACGGTTCGGATGATCGGCCAAACAGGAACCAAAGAGAATCACGTCCCTACGTTTTCCACGGTGCTTATTCCAAACAACCATTTCAGTGATGGGATCGACAACTGAAGCACTGTCTCACATGTACAATCAGTGCTATGGATTGAAGCAGGAGAATCGCCCCAAATCCCAATTATTCCCTGGAAATACGGACGAGTTTTGCTTTCGAAGCTCAAGTCTCTTGGATCCGAAGAGACGAAACGGCACCATCACTCGGCTGGCCGCCACGCAAGCCCCACGCGCAATCCAAATCAGCAGCAAGCATCGAGATCACACGGCTTCGTCCCTAATCGTGGCTGCTTCGCGCATGGGAAATTGCTAGCCATACCCCGTGCATGCACACGGAACAATAACCCTATAGTAGTACTGTGTATACTAGGAGTATTGATAAGCTTTTCTTCCGAGAGTGGGGTTCATCTTTTGAGATGTTGAGAACTTTGACTTGGTTAAAATAGTGATACACCGTGTTATTAGTCTAGGGGATGCATACATAGCAGTGACCTCCGATGCTTAAGCCTAGTGACCCCACCCCACACACACAAGCGATAAGTAATATTGTCTAAGGCTTTGTTCGCTTTAGCTTCTATAAACCAATTTTCTATAGTATTTACCTTTCAAACGAATTATCTTTTCAAGACAGGTTTTGTAGTGACTTTATTTATATTAGCCAAAATAGGACGTAAGTTCTCTTTATAAGTTTTTAGTATTTATAAACTAAAACTAAAAACTATTAGTAAAAACCAATGTAAACACTAGCGCCAAGGTGGCCCAAATAAGTAGAGTATACAAGTGAAAACAAAGTAACATTATACCTAACTATACCATTCGGGCCCACGGCCCAGAAGGTGGGAGCTCCACGAGTGTGCACATAATAATGCAGTCCTCCAGTGGGACCGGAGTCACCTCACCCATGAAAGTTGAGGGGCCACCCTTCCATCCCCTCCCTCATGGTGGCCACGGCCCCCTCTATTTAGCTGTCCCCCGTCCTCCGCTTTATTCTCGCCTCCACTCGCCTTCTGCTTGCTTCCACCAATCCACCACCTCTCCAAGCTCTTCCTGCCACAGCACTGTGGACTACCCAGTCTCCACGCCCCTACTCGGAGGTGAGCAATCCCCAACCAAAGTTAATTTTCTCTATCGCGACAAACCAACCAATCGTAGCACACAAATATCTTGTTCTTGGCACCACTGCATGCATGGATTTGTGCTGGATCTTTCGTAACCGGTAAGCCCAGCTCTAATCCATTGCAAGAACCGTTCGATCTGATCAGCCGCGGGCGTAGAACAAAGCTAAATCTAGTCTGGACATGTAGGGTTCATGGACTTATTCTAGGAGTAGCACCTACCTACACAAAATCTTGGGAGTTCTTTGGCTTTATTTGGTTTGGTGAACTGTGCGATGGCTTTTGTATTGATAAGGGTTCTTTTTTCTCGCTTCAATTATTGCAGGATACACCGTGAGTAGGCGTGGTGGTGCTTGATATCAATATGATTGTCCCCCGTTTTCGTGCAGTCTAACACCATTTCTTGCTAATTCGTTTTTGATTCCCGGCTCAAAGAAACTGTTTATAAAGGATCTTTGCACATCTCTTGGCTTCCTTTGTCTTTTCTTTTTGCTAATCCCACATTTTAGCGTTGGGATTAACGTGCAACCTCTGTTTGCATGATCCAATTTTGCAGGATCTTGGGTGAAGTTGGGCATGGAGGTTGTTGTTGATTCCAGCAGGGGAGCCTTCTTGTGAGCGTAGTCTGACCGATCGACCTTGGTATTTAGGGGTTGTTCTGTACTCTCTCTTTACTTTGTGAGTTGCAACAGGTTCTTGAAGTGCAATTGTTAGCGTTTTCGTGTAGGAAGAGAGATTTGCTAATATGGCGTTGGCAGGGACCTCCAAAGTAGTGCTGGGATGTGTCGCCTTTGGGATTTTCTGGGTGCTGGCTGTCTTCCCCACCGTCCCGTTCATGCCCGTTGGACGGACGGCTGGGTCCCTCCTTGGTGCTATGCTAATGGTCCTGTTCCGTGTCATGTCACCCGAGGATGCCTATGCTGCGATTGACCTCCCGATCATCGGCCTGCTCTTCGGGACAATGGTCGTCAGCATCTTCCTTGAGAGGGCTGACATGTTTAAGTACCTTGGGAACCTGCTCTCATGGAAGAGCAGAGGGAGCAAGGACCTGCTCTTTCGAGTTTGCATCGTGTCTGCGATCGCGAGCGCACTTTTCACCAATGATACTTGCTGTGTTGTGCTCACTGAGTTCATTCTCAAGGTTGCAAGGCAGAACAACCTGCCACCGCAGCCTTTCCTTCTGGCCCTTGCCACTAGCTCAAACATCGGCTCTGCTGCGACGCCAATCGGTAACCCGCAGAACCTTGTCATAGCTGTGGAGAGTGGGATTTCATTTGGTCAGTTCTTGCTAGGCATTTTCCCAGCAATGATTGTCGGGGTTCTGACAAATGCTGCTATCCTCCTGTGCTACTTCTGGAAGTACTTGTCTGTGGAGAAGGATCAGGAAGGTGGTGCACCCACAGGGCCGGAAGTGTTTGCCGACGATGAGGTTACTTCCCATCGGTTCACACCAGCTAGAATGTCACATGCTTCCTCTTTGAATCCAGATGATGTGGATTGTATAAGCGAACCAATCATCAGGAGCAACAGTGTGAGTACCAATGTGATTGAGAATCTGAGAAGCAGAAGCGTTAATTCTGAAGCTGACATACAGCTTGCAATCAAGTCCCTGAGGGCATCGAGCATGTCACATGAGATGGTAGAAGTCTCAACAGTTTCTGATAAGAGGGACGAAGGTGCATCCTCAAGGAAGTTCACAAGAACTGCTAGCCAACAAAGGAGTGTGATAATAGAGGACTCGCCGCCCTCCCCAGACACCAATGGTGAAAAAGAGAAGGAAGCTGAAGTTGCAGAGAAGAGATGGAGGGTACTTGTGTGGAAGACAGCAGTTTATCTTATAACTCTTGGTATGCTCATCGCACTTCTAATGGGACTTAACATGTCCTGGACTGCAATCACTGCAGCTCTTGTTCTTCTGGCACTTGACTTTACTGATGCGCAAGCTTGTCTTGAGAAGGTATGCTCCTTTTTATTCGACTAATGCTTAACGGGTGGGTCGTTTGCCTGCCTGTCATCTTCTTATTTGAGTATACTCATTAGGAACAACTACTTTCATGACTGGCAGGTGTCATACTCATTGCTGATCTTTTTCTGCGGGATGTTTATCACGGTTGATGGCTTCAACAAAACTGGCATACCGAACACACTCTGGGAGTTAGTGGAACCGTATTCACGAATTGACAATGCCAAAGGTGTAGCACTTCTTGCGGTGGTGATTCTTATCCTTTCAAATGTGGCCTCAAATGTTCCCACAGGTAACTCTTGGAAATTAATGTTCTTTGGGTACTAATGGAAATTACATGATGGGTGCCCAGTTATGATCATTTAATCCTTTATATATGCACGCTGATTGCAAAATCCTTGATATGTTGGTGCCCATTGTTGTGTGCTAAATATGCCTTTGTGGCATCTTACTGTGTACAGTTCGATGCATTTTAGGTGCCAAACATGATTGTGAGCAGTGATTCTATGCTTTCCTCTCTAACAAGAGTAGTACTAATTTTAAAGCAAATGAAGAGATAAGTAACATCTATCCACCATTTATTATATTTTAAAATTTGTGTAAATCACTATTGAGGAAAGCAGTGAGAGATCCAAAATTGTTACTCTAATGTTCTGTGTATGGTAGGATGTTCCAATTGAAAATTGAGCATCATTTTGAAGAGCTGATGATGCGAAATGTTCTTTAAAGAGTTAAACTAGAGAGTGAGAACAATTCTGTTTGGTCAACATTAGGGAGGTCATTTGCCACTGATTTTAAGACCTGAAGTATCTTTGGTCCATATTTCTGTATAAACCAACTGATACTGGTCTGTCACTCATGACTGAGATGCTCTAACATTTCTGAACTTTTGTTTCAGTTCTATTGCTCGGCACGAGAGTGGCTGCATCAGCTGCTGTAATTTCCCCTGATTCAGTGAGGAAGGCCTGGCTTATACTTGCATGGGTCAGCACCGTGGCTGGGAACCTCACGCTCCTGGGCTCTGCTGCAAACCTGATAGTCTGCGAGCAGGCTAGGCGGGCTCAATTCTTTGGCTACAACCTCTCCTTCTGGAGCCATCTTCGATTCGGGGTACCGTCGACCATCGTCGTCACGGCGATCGGGCTGCTCATCGTCAGTAGTTACTGAAGCAGCTGACGGCAGAAGATAGTGTGCAAGAAGCAGAACGAACCCTTTCAATAAAAGAGAACATGTAAAATAGGCTTGTCTTGTATCTCTTTGTGTGTATCTATGTCTTGCGTCTGTGCTCTTTCTCATCTGTTGTCGCTGAGCAGACAGTGAGCAGACTGCAGGTGGCAGACGAAGTAGCCTGCGTTTTCAGTTCTAAATGGAAGATGCAAATAGGGTTATTGAAGAATGCTATTGTAATCTGGTCTCAGCTTTGATGTTCCAGATGCTTGTGTCGTTCCATAGCTTGTTCACTACTGATTTCGGGAGATGCAATGGACTTTGCAGCTCTTTGCTGCTTGAACTCCAATCTGAAACTGTCGTGAATGGAAAGAAATTCTTGTGGTTATTTCATTAAAAGCATCCTTTTCTTTTATCGAGGGTTCTAGCAATTGATATCCTTGGAGGAAAGGGCAGAAAGGGGAAAAAGTAAAGTGAATTCCATATAATAAAATTCATTAAAAGAAGTGAAAAAGTAATCCTTACTGACTTAGCTTCATCGTACCTGCAGAACTAAGCCGTTCTTGTGTCAATTGACGTAGAAAATACTCCAAGGCTCAGTTCGATTCAGTATCATGCTGACATGAGTTCTTTTGGAATCGGAGACGACACGAGACAAGCGAATAATGGCGAAGGTCACCATTCTTAGCGTCCCAAACTGGATGTATGATACAAGTATGCAACAATCATCACGATCTGTATGACAGTTGAGACGAATAAACGGCTAGGATCTACTTGCTTCGCATAAACGGGGAGTAGCAAACAAGAGGATACTTCGACCAGAAACCTGCGAGCCCATCCTGATTTCGAAACAGCCCAGGACATTATTGGGCTTGCTCGTAGCACTTTTTATTAGGCCCAAGTGCCTTATCAACCCCCTTCCCTTCCGTCTTCTCCCAGAACTGTTCTCATATGTAGCACTGTAGCACTGTTAATTTTTTTTAATTTTGGTCCCCTAGAATCCGTTTTTGTAAAAATACTCACTCCTTGAATTCGAAAGGCATTGCATCTGACACATGTCACCTACTGCACCACCGTAACTTGGCAGGAAAGGAAACATGTAGCAAGGCAAGCTAGCGCAGCGCGGCAGGCTAGGCGTTGTCGAGCTGGCGTAGCTCGACAGGCCCTGCTAAGCCATAGGCAGGTGCATGGGCAAGCAGGCAGGCGGATAGGCGCATGTGGGAGTTGGGGGTGATTCCTCACGAGGCAGAGCGCATGTAAGCGAGGGAATCACGTTAATGACATGACGTGATGTTAAATTGGGTTCTGAATAGCAGACTTTTTTTTAAAAAAAAAACCGGGTGAATAGCAGAATTTCATCAAGGTGCTGAGTGATTTGTTATGATATGCCTTGCTTGTGGCTGTGATCGATTGTACGCTTGTGTTCAGAAACGGTACAGGCTATGTTACTGCGTGCTGAATGGTAGCTCGTAGTCGTGGAGGTTACTGAATGTTAAATATTAGTTCAAGTTGTGTCGCTGTATGTTCAAATGCTAAATGAACTTTTGTTCGTACTTCAAGGAGGTCTTGTCCTTTTGACTGCACGTAGAAATCGTGCAAAGGAAAGCTTTACATGCAGTGTCATTCAGACTCTGTCATTGATATTTAATCTCTTGCCCATCTCTCTATCTTCATCCATGCCCGTTTCCGTTTCTTGGATTGGTAATAGTAGTAGTTACTCCTGTGAGATGCTAGTTCGCTGCAAGAAAACTGGGCAACGGAACAGGAAACAGTAACAAGATTAATTGCAATCAGGAGTTGCTCTGCTTGGCATGGTTCTGATGAAGATTTTACGGAGCTTCTTGATTTGTACGTCCGAAGATAAGTGAGCTATAGAATTGGTATCTGACTGGATTCGTTATTTTTCTCAGGGAGCTATACGTGCGTGCGTACGTCACGTTTACTGTCCAATGAAAACCGGCCGGGGCTCGATCTTGCCCCTTCAGTACTCGGAAAATGGAGCAGCCGAGCGATATATCAAGATTTAACTAACAGGTAATTTTTATGTTGGACGTGTTCATTCATGCATTGTGAACATTAACAATACTGACACACTGTGCTTATTGTCTTGCCACATAATTAAATTGACAAATCAACAAAGCGAGGTTACTGCTTACGATGGAGTATAACATAAAAGTAGTACTGTATGAACAAACAGCAAGAGGAAATAACACATGCACGGATGACTGATGGATCGATGTGGTGTACATATAAACAAAAGAATCAACATCTTGCACACGCGGGCGCGCGCGCACAATCTTAGTATATGAAGCTCATTTTATTGATGACAATAGTCAATATGTAGGGGGTAACAAAGGGGTACCAATACAGAACATCAAAAATAACTAACTATTAGAGTAAGAAATTAAAACACCATCAATCACCATCCCCTTGATGTATATATGATCTATACCGCTCCACCAATCACCATCCCCTTGATGGCTTGATCGATATATAGCCAAGATCGAACACAAGATTCATCCAGCTCGATACTATCTCCAGCACCACCAAGAGACACCCACCGAACAATTTCCAAAGGGTACAAGTTGCCCTACCTTAGTGGAGGTAAAAAACGTTGACGATCGAGGCCATGGCTGTTACTCCTCAAGAATCGAAGTAACCTCCACGATTATAGCCTGTAGGCGTGTGACGAAGCACAGATACCCATTGCAAAGAACATGCAAGTAGGTAGTTACTGCACGACCATGACATAAGCTAAGATATTGTGGCTTACATGGTGTACATGCATGCATGGATGGATAATGGAGTGTGCCCAGCTAGCCCTTGGGCATACGTGGGCTTAAGAGGGGGAGAGGAGGAAGCTCCCATTGGGTGCTTTTATTTGGAAGCACTGGCGTCTCTTTGAGATGTGAGGGGCTTTCTTGAAGAAACGATTGCTTTAGCCAAACGCGCGCCTTTGGTACCTAAAATCGTCTAAACTTTGCATGAACCGACGTTAGGTTTGCATGAACTGAAATATAGTCCAAAACTCTTCCTACCTGTCAAAGTAAACTGAAAAACAGTGTGTGTTTGCAATTCTTGACTGCTCAATCTGCAGGGAGTCATCAGTCATCCGCAGGGAGTTATGCAGCTAGCGCGGGGGTTACGGTATCTTCCCAAGGATATGCGGCGAGCATTATCGCTTTCCCGGGGTGCGCCACCAACTTTGATGTGGCTTTCGGTCTTTTGCTGCACTTTCCCTCGGCGTCCACAGGAGGAGCTGCCCTTTCCCGCGGCATCTTGAGGGCATCCGAGCTGAGGTACTCCCGGCAACTGCTTTCCTGCTCCTCTTTGGGTGCTCCTTTTTCTAATGTTAGGGGAGAGGAGGAGCTGCTTTGTGTTGTCATCATCAACCTCCTGCTCTTGCATGCCAAGGTGTCAAATAATCCATGATGAGATCACTGAGATGGTGGTGGCAGTCTAAACTAATGGTTTCAGTGTCCGGAGTCGGACTCAGGAGGAAGACACTGTGGAGCTACGGTTTGGCTCCATTGCTTTCTACTACTACTTCCTTTTGGAGGAAGTCAATGTGTACTCCACTTGCTATGGATCGGCAATTTTTTGAGTATGCAGTTAGGTTTTTTGACATGTGCCTCTATTGTTTATCCCTGTAACTTTAAGAATCGAGTTTTTGGCTGGTAAATTGCTGCATAATAATTGTATAACCAGCAATTGGGCAGTATGTAATCACACTCCTATACCCCCATCACCCCATGGTAGAGCGAGATCAGCTTGGGGAGAAAATGAGGTTCGCACAGTGAGATCTGAATATTATAATTTAGAAATGGTAGTGTTTTTTAATTGATCCTACCGAATACAAACTAGCTAGTAGGATGCGAGATGGATATGGTGTCAGATGATTCTACGAACGTCACCTGTGGAAGTTGGAAGATCACACTATAGATCCTATGGAATAGTGAATACAACCAACGTGCAAATATGATATATAAAAACTCATTGCTCTTCAAGCAATAAGCACCAGTGGTCTAGTGGTAGAATAGTACCCTGCCACGGTACAGACCCGGGTTCGATTCCCGGCTGGTGCAGTTTTTTGACCCTTTCTTAATTTTTTTTTTGTGTGCAGTCAAGCTAGCCTGTAAGTAACGCTGAAGCTGCCTGTGTGTCCTTTTAAAAAAAATTGTGCAGTCAAGCTACCTTGCAAGTAAATGTTGAATGAAAGAACTTGGCATGGCTTTATGCTCTGGTATATTTTCTGAAAGATGGCAAGTACACTGTGTTGCCATCATTGTATGCGAATGTGCAGCTTGTATTGGACAGTTCAGTTGTGAGGATTGCTTATGTTCTCATATTGTATCCAAGCAAGTTCGGCGGTGATTATTTGGGTTTTTTTTGTGACTTATAGCTGAAAAGCACCATACCTGGTTGAAAAAACACTGACAGAGACTTATTTAGCATAATTAAATTTAAAAAATTAAAAAATATAAAAAAATATGTTAGCCCATTACGTATAATACAAACACATACGGGAAAAAAGAACCGACAAAAAAACTCAACAAAAAACCAAAAGTTCAGAAAAAAAACAAAATTTGTGAATAGTGAAAAATAAACCGAAAGCCAGAAACTAAAGCCCAAATAATCACACCCGAAATGTCAACATTTATATCATGTGAAATCTGTCCAAACTATATTTCTAGCACTAATCACAATGCCCCGTAAGCATCCATGGAGGAAAAAAAAATCTTGCACAAGATATTTCCAAACTGGTAGATGTTGCATGGAGTACATCAACAACCTGTGAGGTTAATTTATGAACCGTCCGATCTGCCTTCGATGGAATGGAGTCGGAGCGACTCTGGATATTTTCTGGGGACCTCACACGGAATACATTTCCCGAGATGAGTTTTCCTTTCCGTTGTTTCTTCCCACCGAAGCCACCGGTCCAAGTTGTTTAGTAGAGAGTATGGATAAAGGGGTGAATAAGTGGTTTTTTTTGGTTAAAATTGAGGTTTATATGTGGAAGTATAAATAAAATTGATGTTTTAATAATTAAGATCTAAGTAAATTAGTCTCACTAAGTACACTAACACCTTAAGTTTAGAGCAAAATTTGCAATCTTAGGATGACAAAATAACAATTTAATTCTAGGAATGTAATTTGTAAAAATGTAAATAAGCCAAAGGAAGCAAATCACAAGATGATACACGATCATTTTACCGTTGTGAGATCATGCGAGGTCATACTATGGTTGTGATGAGTAATTGACTTTTAATTCAGAGAGTTTGCGGCCTTTGAGTTTGATTTTGGAGAGTTTGTAATTTTTCAGTTGTATTATATTGTTGGAAGTCTAATCGGCATTGGGGCCACAGTCAGACCGACCAGAAGCAGTTTGATAGGTATAAGGCTAGCGGTCAAACTGGCTTTGAGAGGCAGCAGTCAGACCGGTCTTTGGTTGGCGGTCTAACCAGCCAAGGTGCCGGCAGTCTAACTGACCTAAGGTTGGTGGTCAGACTAGCCTTAGAGGTTTGGAGTGTGAGTTGGTTGAGTGTGGGCACGGTATGTATGGCGTTTCTTAGGTGCATTCATGGTACTTGAAATATTATTTGGAGTAATTGTGTCAATTGATGACTTTATGTATTGTGCGGTGTTATATGACAGTTTGCTTGTTGTTGGTCGTAGAACTCTAGAGCTACGTCATGGTGAGACGGATGGGACTATGACTAAGCTAAGAGAGCTAAAGTCCAAAGCAGTCAAGGGACCGGTACTACGCTCAGGAGGAGCTGAGGTCTAGATAATCAGGGGTTGTTGGAAGATGACCAGGCTAGCGGGGTGGTTACGAGCTGGGATGATGAGAAATCGGAGTGGGAGTTACTAGTGGTGGACATGACGTTCAACAGTAAGGTGGATAGGGACTAAACTTAGGAAGGAGCTGAGGTCCAAAACAGTCAAAAAAACCAGGTGCCATCGTGAAGCTAGGAAAGGCATGTCGCACACCAAGTGACTTGGGTCTGTTTGCAAACGATGATGGTTCAGTGGGATTCGGATATGTTAGATGCTTGGCAACAAGTCATCAAAGCCACATGGATTTGAAGATGAAATACGGTGTTGCTTCAAGGTAAAGAAAGCAGAAACTTCGTGGAAAACGGTAAAGAGATATTTTGGTAAATTTTCCAACACCCAAAAAGAAGCGGTGTGTGAAACCATGATGTGGCCTTAGTGGTTTAGGTCATGGATGTACTAAAAATGCTAAGTTGATCAAGCATTGATTCACTAACAAGTTAATGGGTGTATGCACTTTGAGAAGCGTACATGTATAAGTATAAAACCCGGTATGGTGTTAGGTTAACGGGTTAGCTCATGTGAGAGTGATTGAAACCCAACTAAAGTGCTAGCTAGGGTTTCCCTTGTGAGGCTTCATATTTAAGGAGGGAGAGAGGTGGCTTGGAATAAGCTTTGGGAGAGTTTTAGTCCAAGCCTTGTGAAGAAAAGAGATGAGAGTTATGGTTCATGTAGAGAATCTTATGGGGGATATGAGAGACTCTTGTGGTTAAACTTTTTATCATCCTTAGACTTTGTGTAAGGTTAGAGAGTGACTATAAATATTCATCTCTAAGTATCAATAGATATCCAAAATTCATCCAAGTCTCTTTCTCTTGTGCTCAAGTAATAAATTCTTGATTTGACTTGTTTTTTTGTTCTTCTCCTTCCCCTCTTGATCGTGCTTTGTGCCAAGGACGTGTAAGAGATAGATATATCTCTTGAAAACCTAATTCTATCCATCTAGGCACTCTTCTTTGCAAATTCTTGATATTGTCTGATTTTAGCTCAATAAAGGGTGATTTTTGGGTTCTTTGGTTTTAAGGCTTTTGGCTTGCTTTCTAAAAAAAACTCGACCTGCGGGGGGGAAGAAACCCCCCGGGCATTATGCTTAAGACGAAGATCCTCTCACGCAGATCGAGAAAATCTCCGAACCCTTACCCCACCCTGACACAGCGGCATCAGCCTATGTGAGAGCGACCAATGGGAGCCCAACGCTCAACCCGCGACCAACGACCTAGGCCAGCCTTTAGACCTGTGCTTTGGCTTATGGGGCAAGCGAGGGGATTTTTTCCCCCAGCCTGAAATTCGCTCCCACTGAGAGTCGAACCCAGGACCTGGGGGTGCTACTAGAGCGCTCTACCGCTAGGCTAGAGGCCCGTTCGCTTTGGCTTGCTTTCTTGCTATGATTAAGTTTTCTAGGGTATGTAGGAGTATATTAAAGGTCATCTTGACCATTAATTACCCACAAGCAAGTTTTGATCCAAGTTCTTGAGTTTTGCTTGGTTTTAATACAACCTTCTTTCAAACGAAAAAAAGGTCAGAATTTAAGCAACAAATTTATTAATCATTGAGTGGCATAGATTTCTACATCCTAGAGAAGGTGTATACCAAATTTCAAGTGATTGGAGCCTTGGTTTGAGAATTGGCTCATTTGTGGTTTTAACCCGTTTTTGGTGTAGCAATACTTCAAGAGCTAAATGGTCCCAACTTTCTTAAGTTCTTTTAAGATCTTTGGTTGAGATAGTTTCTTGGTCATGATCTAGCTTTAGTTCAAGTTTTAAGCCATTTGGAGTTGTGGATCAAACGTTACACCATTTCTTGGATTTGAAATATTGCTGAAAATTTGTTCTATTCTTAAGAAGAGGTTAGACTGCCAATCAAGGAGCAGTCAGATAACCCTTTAGTTGGAATTCAGACTGCTAGAACCTATTGAGGCTCCTTTTGCTAGGTTTTTCTTGAATTTTGCTTGTGGGTGATTGTTCTATTATGATTTTCATAGCTTCTCATAATTATTGGAATGAAGACTTTGCTTTCTCCCTTAGAAAAGATTGTGAAAAGTGTTTAATCATGTTGGCTCATGTTCACCCCCCCCCCCTCCTAGTTGTCCATCTCGATTATATAAGTGGTATCAAAGTAAGGTTTGCTCTTTGAGTAATCTTAACCGATCATGAGCATAGTGGCTACTATGAGGTCTTATGAGTCTTTTAATTCATATTCTTGTGAATATTTGGTCGATGAAATATAGGGGCTGATTTAGCGAAGAGGATGGGAATTGATTGCAATTTGGGTGGCATGGCTAGCCATTTCATTTGGTCTTGTCCTAAGTAGAGGGATGAGTTTTTTTATAGCCAAAACCGATTTTTATATGCGAAAGCGTAAATCAAATCAGTTTTGCACAATTAAGACATAAATTAACTAGTCTCACTAAGTGTACCAACACTCAAGCCATTTTATCTAAGATAAATGGACTAGATCAAATGTTATAATGCAATTGCTACAGCATAAAACGGTGCTAAAGTGATATGTGCTACAGTTTCAAATAGTACTACTATATTAATTTACATTTTTGCTCTCATTGTTTGAAACTTCAATGTCTAGATTAAGTTTTGCAATCTTAAGAGTGACATGCAAGCAATTTAATTCTAGAAATATAAATTGAAAAAAATGTAAATGAGCCAAAGGAACCAAACCACAAGATGACACATGATCTTTTTACCGTAGTATTCAGAGATTTACTGGTCTCCCCTAATCCATGTTAAGGTAAGTCCAAGCCAATTAGGCCTGCTCCACAAATTAAGCCAACACCTCAAATCCACTAGTGATAACACTTTTCTCCTTCAGGTAGACAAGCTCCAATCTTCACAATACATCGAGCTTTCTCACAAGCTTCTTGAGAAAATCATCGGATCACGATATCTCCACGCCATCTAGGTGTCAACAAACACTAAGAGTAACACGCCAAGCCACTTGCTTGACCCTCACCAAGTGCTACACAACCATAAGTGGACACTGAATGTACTTCTAGACGCAACATATGCAACTAGAGGCATCTCTCCTTGCTCACAAGGTGCAACATATGCACAATTAATAAAAGAGACGCATAGGCTCACACTAGCTAAAGAGAATAGAATTGGGTGCCAAGAGTTGAGATATGGAGGCCCAAGCCGAGCTTATATAACCTCCATGCAAGAAACTAGTTGGCCCCTTCATCTTAAAAAAAAGGTCATCAAGACCATCATGATGGTCTAACTGTTAACTAGCCATTAGGGCTGATGGCAAACTTGAAGACGATCCTCATAAGGGTCCTAAGGGTGGTCCTAATATCCAATTTGTCCCTGTCCAAAATTCCAATGAATCAAGACTTTGGCATTGGTACTTATTGGTCCTCAAGTTTGTTTTGCCTTTGAAAGCATCTAGGTTCCTAAAATTAGTTTTGGTAATTAATGAAATCATGTGAATATGGGACTAACGTGTTTTATGAGCATGCAAAGGTTAGTCTATATATGTGCTACAAGATGCAAGCCAAAGGACATGTGTGAAGACTAAAATTGGCTCAAGATAAAGGTATACTTAGCGTAGGATCCTTTTTATTTTTACCGGTCTTTGGTGAATGGTGGAAGACCGGATTATAGGATAGATAGTCGTACCATCAAGAGGGATCTTGGCAAGTAGCTTGAAAACATGTCTCTTGAGTCATATGGAGCAACAATAGAAACTTGCATTTATCAAAAAAATATGTTTTAAATCAAAATATGTGCTCTGTCTGGAAGAGCGGTAGTACCGCAGTTTTGAACGTCGGAACTACCGGAGAGCGGTAGTTCCGCGTCCAAATGCGGTAGTACCGGCAAGCGGGAGATCCGGTTTTGGAGCGGATCAATTTTTCCAGAGAGCACCCTCGGTCCATCCTAAAATCTTGCGGGAACGGAAGTACCGGCTGGTTGAACGCCGGAACTACCGCAGAGAGCGGTAGTACCGCATCCTTGAGCGGTACTTCCGGATCCCGGAAGATCCGGAGGAAGAGCGGATCAACATTTCCAGAAAGCTCCCTCCGGATGGAGTCCGAATTTTTCTGGAGCGGAAGTACCTGTGATTTTAACGCCGGAATTACCGCATGTTGCGGTAGTTCCGCTTCTCAAAGCGGTACTTCCGGAGTCCGGAAGATCCGGACCCAGAGCGGATCAAGATTTCCAGAGAGCGCCAAAATTTGGGACCTTTAGGAGTTTGGCCGGAGCGGTAGTACCGCGCCGACTTTGCGGAACTACCGGCAAGCGGTAGTACCGCAAATGTCAACGGCGAAAGTACCGCGCCGCCAAATCCAACGGTCACTGCAGAGTTCTGACATAGCCGTTCTGGCGCGAAGATTTGGTTGCGGTAGTACCGGCCTCAGAGGGCGGTAGTACCGCTCGACCAGAAATTTTTCTGGAACTTGTGTCAAACGGCTAGTTTTGGTTGGTGGAGGCTATAAATACCCCCACCACTGCACAAGGGCATTCTTTAGAGACTCATTGCATATTCTTTGAGCCCAAGAGCATTCATTCCACCCATTTCCTCACTTTGAGCATTAAATTGAGGTGGTTTTGCAATTAGTGCAAGTTTTCATTTGTTCATCCACATTGGCACTAGAATTGCATTCAAGTGAACACCGGGGTTTATTACTCTTAGTGCTTGCCGGCACTTGGACGATCCGGTGGAGATTGGCTTGGTGATCTTCTCAAGAAGATTGTGAGAAGACCCGGCAAATTGTTAAGGTCGGAGCTCGCCTACCCGGAGTGGGGAAGAGCTATATTAGTGATCGAGGTGCTTGGCTCAATTCGTGGAGCCGGTCCGATTCGTCCGGGCTTACCTCAACGTGGACTAGGGGAAACCGGCAAGTTTCCGATCACCACGGTAAAAATATCGGTTGTGTCTCTTGTCTCTTTAGCTCTTGTTTATTTGCTTCATTGTGTTCATTTGATTGTTTAGAGCTAAGTCGGCTAAGTTGTTAACTAGAATTGCATAGGATTAATTGCTCTACATCATTGTCACTTAAATTGTGAAGAATTAATCAAGTGAACAAGAAAAATTTAAAAACCTCCTATTCACCCCCCTCTAGTCGGTATCCTTGATCCTACAGCCTTGGACAAGAAGAAAGAGGTACATGACCTTCCTGGTCAAAGGTCCTAAGCATGGTCCTCAAGACAAAAGTGCAACACATGCTTCAAGGATTAGATACATGATTCTCAACTATTTGCAAAGCATATTCACAAACAATGGAATCATATCACAAAGAGTAGATTCATAAACCTCAACCATTTGTAAAACACATTTGTAAATTATAGTCGCATACTACAAACATTGGATGCATAATCCTCAACTATTTGCAAAACATATTCTCAAATAATGGAATCATACTACAAAAGAGTAGATGCATGGACCTCAATCATTTGTAAAACACATTTGTAAAATATAGTCTCATGCTACAAAGAGTAAATTTATGAGCTTCAACTATTTGCAAAAACATAAGTAAACAATAGCATCATGCCATAGAGAGCTAGAGCAAGCAAGATTGAGCTATCAAGACATGATGAGACTCAAGCTACTAGACAAGATACCTTTTAATAGTACAACAATCTATACTAGCAATTTGGTCTGCCAACCAAACATCGAGACTGGTAAAAAATGAGAAACATATCTTTAGTTTATACTAGTTATACCTTTGCCTTGTGCATTCATTTGGAGCTTTCATCTGATGATGATCATCTTCTCTCCATGTCTGGGTCCTTGCCTTGTTCATCACACATGATAAACTCCATTCATGTCGGGACTTGGCTTGGTGACCATCAACACATGATACCATCCATGGTCCTAAAATTTGACTTGAAGATCATCAGCATATGGCACCATCCAAAGTCTTTATCATCACGAGATTTAATCTATTTCACGAACTCATGAAAAATATTAGATCCACATATCCGATTGTCATTAATCACTAAAACACACCATTACATATAATGGAGCGACTAGATTCTTCAAGGGTTTCCACCCCATCTCCACCGCTCACCTCTATCCTACCTGACCGACCTTCTCTTCCATAGCCACCGCCTTAGCTTCCATCCCCAATTAGGGCTGGCTATCGATCTTAACGAGGTATTATCGAGCTTCTTTCGAAATTGACTTAGTTTGACATAAAAAAATCATTTTATTTATCCGGCTCCCTACCGTCGGTCTCTGCTTCAGCCACCCCGCCTACAACTCGGTGTCGTCCTCTCGGCTCTAGCAAGCCAGCCCAGCCTCTCCAACCTGGTATGCGACAGGGAACGGCGAGCGATGGCATGCGACGACATGCGATGGGGAATGGTAGGCGATGGGGCTCTCTTGTCCATGGGCTCCGAGCGCCACTCCATAGCGCCCAACACCGTCGCGCCTTGCAACCTAGCGTCGCCTCGGTCCGCCTACGACCGGCGTTGACCGCCTAGGCACCTCGACCACCCAGAGGAGCACCTCTTCCTGAGTCGCGGCAGAGACCTTGCGCCCAACGCCTAGGCGCCCGCCCAGGGGAATACTGATTAAGACCTTATTTGAAATGCAATGGTTTCATAGAAAATCTCGATAATTAAGTACATTTTTTCACAAATTATTATAAACTAGTAGACTGCATAATTGCGTGGTTAGACCCGTTATTTTCATCCAATTAAAGATTTAGTTATACAACATTTTCCACCTTTTAGGATAGAAACATTTAAAAATTATTCTCAAACAATTTGAATTAAATATTCATAATAATAACCATATTAATATAATTTTGAGACATTTTCGTAATGGTATAGTCTGGTGCTTCTTTCTCATTAAGTCTCTCTTGGAACACAATTTTCACCAGAAATTTGCATAAAACATTTTGGTTCCTCCAGGAATTGGGAAAACTCGTGTGTTCCAAACGAAGCCTAAAGGTTTTCTTATGCGTTTTTTTCCAACTTTGATGATGGCAGCATGTAAAACATATCTCGAATTATTTACACAATAAAATGACCTTATTATAATCCTACGTCACCTTTTCCATACACAGTAAGGAGTGTTCGATTTCTTCATCGCTCTCATATTTAGTCAATTGGAAAGATCCTAACTGTACACAAAAATATATACACATATGGTGAGATTTCTAGAAGCGCTAAAACATCTTAATTCAACGAAATTGCTTATATTATATTTAAATATTTCATATCATGCCAACATTTTGTTTTTATGATCTTCTTAGAAATTTATCTTGTTGCATATTTTTAAGGACTATCTTGTTGCATTTGTCAAATCTTCCAGAATATTTTTAAAGAACTATGTTACTTTTTTTTCTATTGTTAGACTTGATTTCTTATCTTGCAGTCCAAAATTTGTACCCAAAATAAGCTAGACCCGACTCTTCGTTTGAACTGATCAGAAATGTTTACCCTGCAAATGGGAATTTGATTTTTTTTTTAAAAAAAAAGAAATGGATGACCAATGTGTGTGTTGTTTATGTTAGATGGAGGGTGTAGAGTTACCTTTTTTCACTATGGTACGGAAAAATAGGTGATGTGGTGCTATCTTATGACATATGTTGCACTCAACTTTAATATAGAGATAAAATTTCCTCCATCCCAGCACAATTGTAACAATTTGCGGTCCAAAATTTTCAAGCCTAGCCCACCTACAGGATACACACATGCGTAGAACCTTACATAGGTTTCCATCCAAGCTCCGTCTAATAAGATTAACCCAGAAGTGTTACCATTTAAACTAACAGGTTTTATACGCTAGTATAACTCAAGATAAACTAGCAATATGGTACTAAAAGACAGGTTGTTACAATAACCCTCCTGCTGGGTAAGCATAAGCCAGCACACGGTAGTAACAATGCAAATCCTTACCGCACTCAATTTTGATGCAGTTACTTACCGGTAAGGAAGAAATATTTTGATCCATTCACAAGCAACACTGAAGGTGTATCTTCTGTAGGTTACATGCTTACAGCAAAGCAAATTCAGTAAATAATCAATGAATTACAGGCTGCTGTACAGTCGCTCTGAAGACCTATGGACATGGCTACACAAATTCTCTCTATTATCTATAGGGAAGCACAAAATGTACAGGCATGCATAGGTCAGCTACTGTACATGTACAACAGATTTACATGAGTTAGATCCAACAGGGATCAGTTTTGATCACCCTTATTGCTCTCCTTGGGCGTCATTCGGCTTTCCTACAGTCTCTTCTTGAAGCTCGGATGATGTTTTAGTACGAGAATCTCCGTATTGAGAACTCAGTGACTTGAGCATGTTTGACCTCTTTATCAGAAGGCCCAGTGCAGAAGATGCTGCTCCTCGAACAACTGGCTCTGGTGATTGACTCATTCTACCGACCAACATAGCAAACACCTTGACACAAAAAGAGTGTGAACAGCTCACCATCATATGGTTAAAACAATTAAACTACCAAAATCCAGTATGGATACCTGGGAGAAGTAAGGAGCAAGGAAGCGTTGATCATCCAAAAAGGATAGCATGCAACTCACCAAGCAAACTGCATTTGCTTTGATGACTGGCCAAGGTGCATCAAATGCCTAAAACAAGCAAAAAACAGTGTCAGGATGCTTTACTAATCACATTCTGTGACTAAAGAAAAGGGTACCTGGATGGTAGATTCTAGGTAGCTGTCGACTCTGGCAGAAGATAGTCGACAAAGTTGTCTTGTTAGGTCTCTAATGAAGTCCTCGTAATCAGATCTGAGGGCAAAACATAGTAGAAATACCACTTTTAACTAAAATGACAAATCTCAATAGAAATAGCTAGGAAGGTTTAACACAAACCGGCGATCAGAAGTGAAATATTGCTTGTTGAGGAGCGATGACAACCCATCTACTTCCATCAAAGGGGCTAGGCGCTGGAATGTGTTCTGTTTTGAAAAATAATGAGTATCAAGATATGCAAGCTAAAGCAAATGTGTAGGTAAGGGAAAACAAAGCAGTATGTATACTCGACAGGCAAGGCGAACACTTAGGTCATCATCATGAAGATGGAGGATCAAACGGGGAAGTGTGGCATGTATCTGCAACAGGGGGCAAAGAACTTGACAGATTGAGCAGCATAAGAAAACAATCCTTACATCTACCTTAACAATCCTTAGAACTACCTTAACACTTCCTATGATCACTGTTATGAATATTGTGTGTATTGATATGAGACCCAAAGGGTCATATATATAAGAGAGTACAAGAGGATATGCCATATAGAGATAAGGCATATATGGAATAGAATACAAACTCTATATCCTAATACAACTCTATCTCCAATACCCTTAACACCCCCCCCCCCCACAAATGCAAGGCGTATGCAATAGCATTGCATTTGAAAAAGGGTTAATACTAAAACAAGAAATATCCGACATCCGAGTCGTGATAAAGTCGTCGTTGCGTGCAGTCGTTGAATAAACTGTCAAATCAAGCCGAAGAGGAATAGATAGAAGCATGACAGCACAGATCGAAGCCTGAGACAGCGGCGGCGCAGTGCACAAAAAGCGCAACAGAGGCGCGGTGCAGAAGAAGCGCGGCGGCCTTAAAAACTCGGGGCGGCGGCTCAAAGAGAAGCGGCGGCATCATAAAGACTTCTACGATCTGCAGCGGCTCAAGGAAAAGAGCAGCGGTGGCTGCCATGCAAAAGAAAATTCCTACACTTCTATGACTGACAATAAATTTGTGGACTCGCACGGCTTGGACGAACTGAATAAAAACTACGGACTTGGATGGACGCAATGGAAGACTTACGAGAAAAAACAACTCGAAGACTGACTCAGGAAATCGGGAGCAGAAAATCCCACTCCCTCAAAACCCCTTCTCTCTCTCTTTTTTTTTCTCGGTCAAGCTGACCGTCTGACCGACTGACCGACCAGTCGGTTTACAAAACCGACCGAAGACACACCTAAGCGCCGAAACCCAGAGCACCTAGGGTTTCTTCACCGCGGAGGCGACAAGCGGCGGCAAGAATCCGGCGTCGGCGTCGGCGGTCCGAGAAGAAACCGCCTTCGGCGACGACCCGACGGGCGACGAGCGGCGACGAGACTCCGGCGGCGGCGGCGGCGGTGGTCCGGATCCAGAGATAGTCGGCGACCCGAGGACGGCGGCTGAGGGAGAGGACCGGATCTGGGCGAAGAAGAGCCAGCCCGAGCAGAGGGACGGCCAGATCCGACTGCGGTCCAGCGTCGGCCCGGCGATGATCCGGTGGCGGCGGCCAGCAAACACGGGCATCTTCGAGAGTGCCGTCGGTGGTACCGTATGGCCGGCGAGCAGCGCGAGCACGACGGCCAGGAGAGGTGGCCGCCCCCGGGAGAGGAGAGCGATCCTCCCGGGGCAGGGGCAACAGCGGAAGTAGATTGAGGTTAGGGTTTCAACCTAAGCTCTGATACCATGTTATGAATATTGTGTGTATTGATATGAGACCCAAAGAGTCATATATATAGGAGAGTACAAGAGGATATGCCATATAGAGATAAGGCATATATGGAATAGAATACAAACTCTATATCCTAATACAACTCTATCTCCAATACCCTTAACAATCACTACAACAGCATCCTATAAGAAGGCTTAAAAGATAACAAGTCCCTGCTAATAATGCACTGTTAAAGCAACTGCAGTCGAATCTGCGAGCTACCTGCTCAAGAAAAGCATGATGCTGTGAACCAACACCATAGGCACTTAGAGCACCATAAGCTGCAAACGCATTGGACCTCATTTTCGTATTCATCGAGACCTGTAGCACAAAATTTACAGAATAGGTTACAGGCAATTTCTAACCGGTTACAAGGCCGATTCCCGTATAATCGCTACAAGGTAAGGTGACCGAGCGAAAACCAGTTACCGAGTTTTAGAACCATGAATCCATGTGCACAATAAATACCATATTATGTTTTTGTCATCCACCAACCATCTTCTAACTCATAACCCATGAACTTACCAACAGGTTCCATGATAAGCATTGTAAATTTAGGCAAATTGTCCTGCATCATGCCATTAAAAATGGTAACGCATGAAAGTATGTTGTGAATGGTTACCTGGAGATTCCGTAGCCTCACTAAGAGATTTATTAAAATGGGATCAACAGCATCTTGTTCTGACACATTAAGAACCTGAAACCAGTGCATGAATCATGATGTTCATTTATTCTGCCAAATTGAACAAAAAATGGAATCGAAGGCCATTTTAATGGTAATTAAAGAACTCACAGTTAACAAGCATTGGACAGCAGTTAGTTGAACAGATTCGTTGGGGTCTTCAAGTAATGCTAATATTACTCCTAATACTTGCTGGATGTATTTAAGCATATGGCTCTCAGGTATCTGAAAGAGATGATAAGAAAGATTAAACATAAGGTTTAGTGCAAAAACTACAAAATGTCACAAAAGCCATCAACTAAATCATGATTTACTCAACAATTAAAGTAAATTGTGTACAAATTATACAATTCAGAATGCGAAGGAAAGGCAGGATCTGTTCAATATATAAAACAGATAAACACAAGATTGTGAAAGAAGCATACTGCACACATCTTCAACCCTATTTTAGTCAAAACAATATCATCCAACTGATGTTAGTCAAAGTGCCAAACACTATGTAATGGAGAGAACATGTATCATTTGATGTTGCTATGTTTAGATTAATGACCTGCACAAGTCCACGCAGACAGAGACTCCTGACAGTTGGTGAATCATCAGAGACATGTTGACACAATTCCTCAACCATTTGTTCAAGCAATGTAGGTTCTTTTTCACTGGACAGCAAGAAAACTGCAACAGGTTATTGGCAGTTTAATCGTGTATGGGATAAAAGTAAAATATACTTGTGTTCACAATACAGATCATGAACATATTTGCTAACATTAATTGAAACTATAACAAATTGATAACAGATAAAGAATACCCAATGCATACAATAAAGTAGTATTTGAACATATTTGCTAATGATGGAGCATGATTAACTATGGATCATGTTGGTCATGTGCTTTAAAACTTTAGCCCAAGATGCCTAAAATGGTTATCAATTGTCTAAAACATGCCCCGGCAAATGCCGACATATTATAGTGTCTTGTAGCCAATTTTGTCTAGAAACATTTAGGGACCTCGGGCAGTTTCTCAACTAAATCAGCGTATCGCCGTTTTTTTGTGGGGGCGGTGGAGTTTGAACCTTGGAAGGAGATTTGGCGAACCTGGGCTCCTCCTCGTTGCAAATACTTTGTGTGGTTAGCCTCGCTTAATCGCTGCTGGACCGCTGATCGTTTGGCACGGCATGGTCTTGTTCACCCTGAGTGTTGCCCACTGTGTGACCAAGTTGATGAATCTATTCAGCACTTGCTCACTTCTTGCGTGTTCACAAGAAGTGTTTGGTTCTCAATGCTTACTCTGGTGGATCTACAGCAATTATCTCCAGGTCCTGATGATTTGGTTTTCACCTCATGGTGGCGTCAAGCTTTGCACCAAGTTCCCAAGCAGCGGCGCAAGGGCTTTAATTCTTTGGTCGTGTTGGTGGCCTGGCGGATTTGGAAGCATAGGAATGGTTGCATTTTCGACGGCGCCTCACCCAATATCAACATTGTTTTGCAAGACATTAGAGATGAGGCCAAGCTGTGGTGTATGGCGGGGGCCAAGGGCCTTTGTTCCATTTGGCCTTAGGTGTTGTGTTGGTTTTTTGGGCGTTTTGTCCTTGTTGTTTTTGTTTTTTAGCCTCGCCTAATTGGTGAGGTTTTGTACGAGTCTTCTTAGACTCCTTTTGCTCTTCTTAATATAATGATGCGCAGTTCTCCTGCGCGTTCGAGAAAAAAAACATTTAGGGACCTGAATGAGTTCCGGTGGTGGAGTACAGGGGTGCATGAGCATGAGGTTCTGGGTTCGATCCCGACCCACACAGGGGCTAAAATACCCTTTCTCAAGAAAAGTATTAGAAGCATTTATAATTTCATTTATAAAAGCTCTTACATAATCTATTTGAGACGGCAGAGCACAGATATGTACAACAAATGCTTGTTCTCAATGCACAAACAATGGTTATTGCTATGGTTGGGGATGGAGAAAGGTAAACTAGGGCAAGGATCGTCCTCTGCGCTTGCGGCAGAGGCTCTGATCTAGCCGGCTGGAACTGGAATTATCTCTTTATTGCCTTCTCAAAGAATACGGCAGCCCTTACATATTTCAGGCACCTCCTAACAATCCTTGCTATAGATATCATATATATTTCCTAAACAAACTCTGCTATAATAGGTAACTAACTCTCTAAAGATAGCAACTACTTCTCTATCTTAACTGCACCCATCCGGCAATTTTTCCAATTGTCACAGCTCTCCTGTAGCCTGTCACGCCTCCAGCCAACCCTCTGATGCTAGCGAGTTGTGGCGACGCCTGTGGCATGTTTTTCCCACAAAGGCATCCACAACAATTATATATTTATATATACCCAGGATACCCTTTACCTTTTTTTGGGAAACACCGGACTAGCCAGTGTGCCTGAAACTGGGCTGTTTTCGAGCAGTTCCCAGATGACTATTTTTCTCTTCCATTTTTCTTTGTGCTTACTGAAAATTTTGCACTTCCTTAGCTGTTACTGTTTATACTAATTTAACACAGAGGCACAAAGCTATGTACCAGCTGGTGCCGTCCTTACCAACGAGGACCAGTGGGTGGTAAGTGGTAACCGCCGGTAACCAGTTAGTATCTTATGGGAACTTGAGCCCTGATTCAAACTATGCATGCAGAAACTAAACATTCTAGTGCTTCCTTTCTTTTCCGGAGGTACAATGAGCATCTCCAGACTTATATTAAAAGAGGGGTTATTAGTTACCTGTGGCGAATAAATTCTGATAGTGCAGCAGCAGCCGCCTCCCTTTCAGCCCTCTGATTTCTGTTGAGAGCTTTGCTTAAGATAATGCAAGTTGGCAGAACCTGTAGTAATATTGTCTAGTTATTAGTATAACGATTTCCCAAAACAATATATGCATCGAAGATATCTGACTGTCAAACCATGCCTTTTTATTTGAATGTAAGCAACAAATTTCATATTAAAGATAACGGGTATCTCCAACTTTTATTAAGAGCTTATACGAGTTCAGTACAGCTGAGATGAACAAAAGCCATATTGAAAGAAGTATTTTCTTTATTTAGTTTTAATAATATTTTTTAAGGGAAATTGTTATGGCTTATGATCCGATGAGGCACTGCAGCAAACAGACAAATAGTACCACATGCACTGTTCATGTGAACAGTGCCTGCATGCACTGTAGCACTTATTAAGAATAATTGTGTACATATCTTCGTATTAAGAATAATCAAATATATATCTTTATAATAGAAATAGATAGATGCATATCTTTATATTAGGAATAGATATCTTAATATTTAAATAGTATGGATATGATATTATCTTTAGTTAATTAATTGCATTGGATTGTGTTAGTTTCCATATTATTAAGGACTAACCTTATCTATATAAAGAGAGGAGCCGTACTATTCATAATCAAGCAATGAATAAATAAAGTTTCTAGTCTCTCCCTCTCTTCTTCAACTAAGCCTCAGAGCCATGGCAGCAGCACGGCCAGCCTTTCAAGGGCAAGTGTACTACCCTCGATCCTTGTGCCTGTACCCAACCAACACCGGCCATATCATTTGGTATCAGTCCAACTACTGCTCCGCCATCCATGGCAAGCAGCAGGGGTTTTGATCCCATGAAGGCCCGAGCTTCACGATTCTACTACCTAGAGCTTCCGACCTTCAACAGCAATGAAGATCCACAACTTTGGTTGAATCGCTTTGAGCAATTCTTCAAGAAGCAACAAACGATGGAGGAAGAGGAGTGGTTGGCATCGCACCACCTGACGGGGAATGCTAGCCTATGGTACCGGCAACTGGAGCGCGCTCGGTGTACATATGGTCAAGTTTTGTTAAACATGTCAATCTCCGTTTCGCCACCACCATTGCGCCATCTCCACCCACATGTCAAGTCTCTACCGAGCCAACTACCGTGGCTTCTGATGTTGATTGATCCTCCACTGAGATCTGCGCTAATTTGATGGCCTAGATGAAAGAGTTCATGGCTAAGATGGAGAAGAAGGCTTTTCTGAGTCGCCATCGCCGCCGGTTGCAACCATGTCCAAGATAGAGAAGCAACAAGAGGTGGCGCCTACCACTGCAATAGCGGCGCTACCATCACCGTCATCGGCGTTGGTCCTATTACCGCCTTCACCAACGACAACTCCTCTCCAGGCTTCGCTATCATTGGCTGCACCTCTGGTGCCTTCGCCAAGAAGGTTGCCGCTGTCCAGCGACGGTCTTCTCCACATGACCGGCCGACATTGTGCCTTCGAAGATGCGAAGTGCAATGGCTATCTCATGGGGGGTTAGCGATGTCATCGCATCTCTCCCACAACCATTGCATCTCAGAGCAAGAAGCTGCTGCCCTACGACATTTGCCCTTATCGCCGGCGACACATACGACGTCAGCCAATGCTAGAGGGCTGGTATCCTCGCTATTGTGCAACCGGGTTTCGTTGATTATCTTCCGCGCTGCACAATGTCGTCACGAGCTCTCGTCGACATGGGGTTACGAAAGACTTCAACCATAGCCGCCACCTGACAACTCGAGGACGAGTTGTCTCGCCACGAAAGGTGTAGTATTATGGCTTATGATCTGGCAAGGCGCTACAGCAAACAGACATAGTACCACGCGCACTGTTCATGTGAATAGTACCCACGCACTGTTCACATGAACGGTGTCCTCGCACGTTGTAGTAAACTTATTAGGAATAGTTGTGCACGTATCTTCGTATTATGAATAATTAGATAAATATCTTTATATTAGGAATAGATATCTTAATATTTAGATAATATAGATATAATATTATCTTTAGTTGATTAGTTGCACTGGATTGTATTAGTTTCCATATTGTTAAGGGCTAACCTCATTTATATAAAAAGATGAGCCGCACCATTCATAATCAAGCAATGAATAAACTAAGCCTCATAGTCTTAGTGGCGGCATGGCTAGCCGTTCAAGAACGAGTGCCCTACCCTCGGTCCTTGGACCCGTACCCAACTAACACCGACCATATCATTCCTATTATTGTGAACCAAACAATTCACAAAAGTTTAGGCTCTCGAAGACTAACAATATGTTGGATGGTGTAAAATACGGTCGACTGTAACTAATCAACTTCTGCATTTGTGTATGCTTTGTACTTGGCAGTTACAAGAAAACTGAATACGAATTTCATTGGCCTAGACAAAATTAAAGATTTAGTCCTTGATATGTATTTATCTTAGCTCTTTCAACAACAGCAAAAGATGAAATAGAATAAAATACTGTGAGGTGCTGTAATTTAATATGTTCTCGAATCTGAAAACTTCAAATTGTTACAGATTCAACCAATATGTTGTCAAACATTGCAATAAGGTGTATGTACAAACATAATGAGCCTCATGGGCTAACCCTAGACTAGATGGGCAACATGGGCCAAACCTTTACTATCCTTAGCACAGATTATGCTCTAAAGGTGTAAAAGATAACTGGGAACATATATTGTTTTCTCGTGAAATTAGTTCAGATTTCAGAGTGATAAAGACCAATCAACTTAACCAATCAACATAGTTGTACTTCTAAGATTTTCTTCAAGGAATTATTTACATTGGGTTGCTACAATATCTGGCTGCAAATGTCATGTTATTGGCGGAATTCACCAAATAAAATAGATGGAAGGGAATATTTTTTTAGTTTATAGTTATTGAAAGGTAGGGTTCAACCTAGTATGCAAGAGATGTTCTTGTGAAAAAGAACTTAATATGCTTTCTATTAGCTCAGAAAGACCCAAACATATAAGAACACTCAAGAAGATACCTCTTTGGGCCTCTTTACTGAGGAACTGCATGAAACCTCCTGAACAAGATCAATCCACTTCTCCTTCTCAGTCTGTTCCCCATCTCGAGCTAATATCTATGTAGTGGCAAGGATTTTATACAATCAAAAATTGTTTCACATATTTGGCAAGAAATAGCCATTAAGCAAAGCACCTTTCCCATCTCAACATCACCAACACAATCACAAAATGACTGAAATGCAATTAACAACGATCTGCAGAACATTGGAAAAAAAATTGCAGTTAGTCAGGTCACAGACAGCCTTCAGATATTAAGAAAGCTACAAAAGAGTCTGATTTTCACCGTAGAAGTTCATTCCGGCCCAATTCAGCAAGACCATGAAGACTTCCCAGCTTCAGTATAAGGGCAGAAAGAACAGAAGGGTAACTTTGCTCAACTGCCTGTTTCCCGATCTTCCCACCACCTCTGTAAAGTTCAATATTTTCAAGTACATAAAATCAGCAGATGAAAAGGTGTCCAGTTGTCCACCATTAGTCAAGTCAGCCATCAAATGGAGGACAATACCTCAGAAATGCATTGAGAGCAAACATAGTTGCTTGAAGAATACAGTCATCAGCTGATGACTCCGAGGTAATCTCCCCTTTTTCTGAATCATTTGTTGCAACAGGTTCTTTGTGAACTATAGATAAAATGTACTCCAAAAAAAGAATTGCTAGAACCTTATGCTGGGAGAATGCCTGAAATCAAGGGCAAACAATCAAACACACAATAAGAGTGTATCTCTAGAGTTTTTTTTTATCGAACACGCAGGAGAGCTGCGTATCTTTATATTAAGAGAGAAAAAGGAGAGACTCCCACTAACCACTAACCACTCTACATAAATCTTGCATGCCATTATTATATGTACAGGGCAAGTGAAGCAATGTAGTAAATCATGGTCTTATTCAGGCCCACTTAAACCATATTGATCCTGGTTTTACACACTAGTACCACAAGAATTGTTTTTTAAAAGGGGGGAAATAAGGAAGAACAGTCACACTGACCTAATTATAAATTGTTTTTAATTAAACTAAAAAATATACAACTAGACTCTCAATGTCATTTCTAGAGTTTTGGGATAATATTTTCTTAATTTTCACTATCCGATCACATGTTTGAAAAATCCCAAATAAAGAGGGATATAGCGTGCACTCTGAACAAAGAATCAAGTGCAGTGAATACCTACCAAGTTTTCTAGAAACACGTCAATCTGGAGAAAGTTTTTTTTTAAAAAAAAAACTACTACTTACCTTACCTGGTGAGTGCCTGGTTATAGCATTTCATGTTAGTTATTAGCAGATAGAATTATACACGTTAAATAAGATCTTAATACATAATTTCTAAGATAGAATTCTACACTGTTAAATAAGATCTTAATACAGAATTTCTAATGTTAATTGTTAGTTCAACATTACAAGATTATGCTGGACACTTGAGCAGTATTATCAGCTAGTTACATGAATGTCTATTCCGTTTGTACAATGTAATACATACACGCATCTATTAATATATAACTGAATGCAATTAAGATACCAGTTGTAAATGCATGTGACCAGTAACTTGCATAGTACAAATGCCCAGGCTTGGCCCATATACTCACATTAAAAACATCCTGTATAGCCCAACCGCCACGAATTCTTGTTATGTCCTTTGTACAAATATCTCGCCCAGCCACAAATAGAACTTCATCGAATACCACACTGTGATTGGTGTTTTCTGCTAGGCATGATATCTATCTTAAGTCAAAGGTACAAAACTAATCGAGGGCATAATCCTAGAGAAGAATATTAATATTGAAAAATAATGAACCATAGACACAATTGATTAAATCAATAATGGATACTGCATTGAGAACTTCTTGGCGCAAGTGCTTGTCGGTAAGAGAAACAGCAGATGAGAGCAAAGATTGTGTTGTCCTATGACATCAGCAAAAGGATTTTAGAAATATTTGAATATTGCAATAATAAAAAGTCAGGTGCAGTGCACTGTTTCTTCTTGAGAAAAATAGGCCAGTAACACTCCAAAAGGGTGTAATTAAGAAAATTACATCGCAAAAGATGGCCATTGCTGGATGACAGTGGAACCTGTTTATGCTAGGAAATGACACTATGACATGTTACTTTTTAAAAATGACCAAATATTCCTATTTGATGTTCTTATTTTTAAAGTTGGTTTCTCTTCAACTATGGTGACTAGCGAGGCCTCTCCAGAGATTGTGTTGCCTGCAGCCCCACTCGTGCCAATGTGATGCCATTGCATCCCGAAGTAACCATGCAGTCTGTGCCCTCTACGTCCTCAACTGAGATGGAGAACATTTTGGCATTTCCAGCTAGTGATGTTATTTTCCAACATAAACGTGTTTTGTAGGGTCATCTAGCAGTGGCCATCTAATAACCTAACCTTTTGGGGCGTTACTAAGCTAATTTCCTCTTGCATAAACTAACCTCAATACATCGGCTTCACGCAGCTCCTTGCCTCTTCTGATAATAAACATGATAATAGCTTGAATGGAACCATCTGCTGATTGCTTTACTTTATCACATGTTGCAAATGTGCAAGAGTGTAGAAAGACAACCAACTGTATAAGTACAGAGAAAATATGTTAACAACTGTTAGTCACAACAATGGAAGACAGAGTTTGTGAATGAATGCAGTGCCCTTTGCAGCTGCTCCTTGGTTCATTATATTGGCCTAAAAGCCGAAAAGATCTTAACAGCTAAAGCAAAAGAAGATAATCTCAACAACTAAAGCAAAAGAGGTAAAACAAGATATGAACACAACAAACTAAAGTAAAAGAACTAACTACCCCAGTTCAAACAAAGACCACACAAGCTTACTCCATCATTTCTCCCCCTAAGTCTTGTGTGCGGTCTCCGACTTGTTGTGAACCAATCCAACTCGAACGCGCAGTTCATGGAACTTCATACGCCCAAGGGACTTGGTGAGGATGTCGGCGAGCTGGTCCTTGGTGTTGATGTAGCTGGCCTTCACGCTTCCCTCTTCCAGACAGCTTCTGATGAAGTGGTACTTGATCCGGATGTGCTTGCTTCTCTCGTGGAAGACGGGGTTTTTGGCCAGCGCTAGAGCAGATTTACTATCTACTCTGAGCTCGACTGCCTCGGCTTTCTTGCCAAGAAGTTCGCCCAGCAGCCGAGCCAACCAGAGTGCTTGTGTTGCGGCAGAGGTGGCGGCAATGTATTCAGCTTCGCAGCTTGACAGCGCCACCACCCGTTGCTTGAGGGACTGCCAGCTCACGGGGCAGTTGCCGAGGAAGAACAGCGTGCCGCTCGTGCTCTTGCTCGTGTCGATGTCGCCGGCGAGGTCGCTGTCGCAGTAGCCGACGAGATGTGTTGCGCCAGGACTCCTCACGTAGTGCAGGCCATAGTCGGCGGTGCCCGCAATGTAGCGCAGGATCCGCTTGATGGCCTGCTGGTGCTCCACCGTCGGCCGCTCCATAAACCGGCTCACGTACTCGACAGCGAACGCCAAGTCCGGCCGGGTGTGTACCAGGTAGTGCAAGCTGCCGACAATGCGCCGGTACTGTGTTGCGTCGACCTCCTCCGCCTCGCTGTAGCGGCTCAGCTTTAGCCGCTCTTCCATCGGAGTGTGGGCAGGATTGCACCCATCCAAGCCACCCAACTCGACGATGCGTTTGGCGTAGTGGGCTTGTCGAAGAGTGATGCCGAAGTCATCTTGGCGCACCTCGATGCCGAGGTAGAAGCTGAGGAGGCCAAGGTCACTCATCTGGAAAGTGGCCTTCATTTGAGCCTTGAACGCCTCCACCTCTGCTTCTTCCTTGTCGGTGATCACGAGGTCGTCGACGTAGACGCCCACCAACAGGATGGAGCGATCGCTGCCTCGCCGGTACATCGCTGCCTCATGAGTGCTCTGCTGGAAGCCCATTTCCTTGAGCGTGCTGTCCAGCTTGGCGTTCCAAGCTCGCGGCGCTTGCCGTAGGCCGTAGAGCGCCTTCCGCAGTCACAGCACCTTGCCCTCCTTGCCGTCGATGATGAAGCCAGGGGGCTGCCGCACGTACACCTCCTCCTTCAAATCGCCGTTGAGGAACGCCGACTTGACGTCCATATGATGGACGCGCCACCCCTCGTGGGCAGCCAGTGCAAGGAGAATGCGGATGGACTCAATGCGGGCCACGGGCGCGAACGCGTCATCGTAATCGATCCCTTCCTGCTGGACGAAACCACGCGCGACGAGCCTTGCCTTGTGCTTGACCACCTCCCTCGCTTCATTCTTCTTGAGTTTGAACACCCACTTCAAGGTGATCGGGCAGTGGCCGGCCGGCAGGTCGACGAGCTCCCATGTATGGTTGTGCTCGACGGAGTCCAACTCCTGCTGCATTGCTGTGCGCCAGGCCGCATCGCCTTCAGCCTCAGCAAACGAGCAAGGCTCCCCGGTGAGTCAGGTGTAGCTCGGCGTCGATGTCGCGCTGCACATACCCTGGCACCGCTTGATCACCGAGTATGTCGTCGACGGTGCGGTAGCGCAGCGGGGTGTCCTCATGAGCAGCGTCGATGCGGTCCTCATCATTCTCCAGAGGTGTGGAGAAAATGGGCACACGCTGTCCACTGGAGTCGGGAGTGGTTGTCGGCGTAGCGGGCGGAGTGGCGGTGGGCGCCGGTGTGCTCGGCGTGCTTCCCTGGTCCGGAGCTGGTGGGCTCGGCGGAGTCGACGGCGTCCAATGCGCCGGACCAGGTGAGTCGGATGCTGGCGCAGGGCCACCCGCTCCCCCGGCTTCTTCGATGACGAAGTCATCCCACATCGTCGTCTCGCCGCCGCTGATCTCCTTGGACCAGTCCCAGCCGCGTCCTTCGTCAAAGATGACATCGCGCGCAGTGCGCACGCGCCAAGTTGTCGGGTCGAGGATGCGATATCCCTTGACGCCTTCCGCATAGCCGATGAAGACTCCTGGCGTGCTCCGGTCATCCAGCTTGCCGACGTGGTTCAGCTCCTTGACGTACGCCAGGCAGCCGAACGTGCGGAAGTGTCCGACCGCCGGCGAGCGTCCATGCCAGGCCTCGTACGGGGTCTTCCCTTCTAGGCTCTTGGTCGGCGACCGATTGAGCAGATGAACGACAGTCATCACTGCCTCCCCCCAGAACATCGCCGGCATGCACCTCTGCTTGAGCAGAGCGCGCGCGGTCGCCACCACGGTCTGGTTTCGGCGTTCGACCACGCCGTTCTGCTGTGGCGTGTACGGCGCGGAGTAGTGCCGCTGGATCCCTTCTTCAGCGCAATAGGCGGCAAACTCCGCTGCGGTGAACTCCCTTCCATTGTCGGTGCGCAGCACTCGGAGCTTGTGGCCGCACTCCCCCTCTGCAGCAGCTTGGACATGCTTGATGGCGTCTGCGGCTCCTGCCTTCGTTGCGAGAAGGACGGACCACATGAACCGTGACGCGTCATCCACCAGGAGCAGGAAGTAGCACCGGCCTCCCGGAGTCGCTGGCGTGATGGGGCCGCACAGGTCGCCGTGAACGAGCTCGAGTTGCTTCTGCGCGCAGTACAAGGCCTGACGAGGAAAGGGGCGCCACTTCTGCTTGGTCACCACGCAGGTGTCACACAGCTGCTCGACGTGGTCGATTCGGGGCATCCCGCGCACCATCTCCTCGCGGCCCAGCTTCCGCAGAGCCTCGAAGTGGAGGTGTCCGAAGCGCTCGTGCCAGCGCCAGGCTTCATCTTCACGACGGGCGGCGAGGCAGAGGGGCCGGGCCACCTCCATGTGCAACACATACAGGCGGCTGCGCCTGCGGCTGACCTTGGCGAGGAGGCGCCCGCGTTGATCCCAGATCCGGAGTATCCCTCGGTCGATCTCCACCCGTGAGCCGCCCTCGTCGAGCTGGCCGAGGCTGATGATGGAGTTGCGGAGCGCCGGGATGTAGTAGACGCCATGGAGCAGCTTGTGCTCCCCGGTCTTGGCCACGAAAACGACGGATCCGACACCACGGATCTCTACCGCAGATGCATCGCCGAACTTGACGGTGCCCCGGACGCTTCGGTCCAGGTCGGCGAAATGCTCCACACGCCCGGTCATGTGGTGCGTGGCGCCGCTGTCGAGGTACCACCCTTCGAGCTTGTCGTCGCCGGAGCCGTCGCCGAGGAAGACGCGCGCGTGCGGCTGGTCGATGTGAAAGAGGGCAGACGCCGGCTGAGGAGAAAAAGTGAGCGGTGGCGTGGAGTGTGGACGAAGGGGTATATTACTTTTCCCTTTATCTCCTGTGAGCCGCAACCCTAGACTTGCGTGGGCCAGGAACAGTGTGGGCTCCTCATCCTCAGCTTGGGCCATGTGGACCGCGCCACCGCGCTTGGGCTGCCTGCAGTCCCTGGCCCAGTGACCGGCGACCGCGGTTGAGGCAGACGTCTTCTCGAGCCGCCTTGCGTTCCCCGCTGCCGCCGCCTTCTTTGCCATCGCGACCGCCGCCGAACTTTCCTTCTTGCGCGGTCGCCGACGACGGTCCTTGGATGAAGTCAAGCCCTCCCACTTCTTCTTCTCCTTCTGGCGAGCGAGCCATTGTTCCTCGGTGAAGAACAGCTTGCCCCCCACGGTGACTGGCTCTGCCGGAGGCTCTTCTTCGCGGTCGTCGATGGCCTTGAGCCTGCCCGTCACATCCTCGATGGACAGGGTCGAGAGATCCAGAAGAGTCTCCATCGAAAGAGCGATCTGGGTGTACTTCTTGGGGACGACGCGCAAGAACTTCTCCACCGCCTTCTGCTCGTCGATGTCGCCGTCGCCATGCCGGACCAGCTGCTGGACCAGGCCAGCAAGACGGAGAGCGAAGTCATCGACGTCCTCACCAGGCCGGAACGCAAGCCGGTCCCAGTCTTGCCGCAGCTTCTGCAGCGTGGCCTTGTGGACACGATCGGCGCCGATGCGTGCCGCCGCGATGGAGTCCCAGGCTTCCTTCACGGTCGGCCTGTCCGCGAGCGACGACACCATCTCCGGCGGGACGAAGGCGAGGAGGGCATTGAGCGCCAGCCGGTCATCATGAAACTCGGCGTCGCTGAACTCGACGGCATCCCAGGGTCGCCGTGCCTGCAGCTTCACCTTCATCAACAGACTCCACTCATTGTAATTCGTCTTGGTGAGCATCGGCCATGGCATGCCTGCGCCGGACTCCTTGATCACGCGCTGGACGACGGGCGAACGCGGTCTCCCGGAGCGACCTCGACGGCGATGCGGAGATGGCGAAGCTCGACGGTCGTGGTTCTTGTGAGGGTCCCGCGACGCAGCGCGATACTCCCGGTCTTCCTCGTCGATGCGGAGCGCAGCAGCGGCAGCAGCAGCAGCTTCCGCCGCCGCCACGGCAGCCCTGGCCGCCTCTGCTGCCTGCACCGCCGTCGCTTCGGCGGCAGTGATGCGCGCCTCGCGCGCCTCCGCCTCGGCGGTCGCCGCCGTCTGCCCAGCAGCAGCAGCAGCCCGCCGTCCTGACGAGGTCGACATCTCCAAGGAAGGTAACAAGTGCTCTGATACCAATTGTTAGTCACAACAATGGAAGACAGAGTTTGTGAATGAATGCAGTGCCCTTTGCAGCTGCTCCTTGGTTCATTATATTGGCCTAAAAGCCGAAAAGATCTTAACAGCTAAAGCAAAAGAAGATAATCTCAACAACTAAAGCAAAAGAGGTAAAACAAGATATGAACACAACAAACTAAAGTAAAAGAACTAACTACCCCAGTTCAAACACAGACCACACAAGCTTACTCCATCAACAACTATGATGGCATTCTTCAATTTCAATTTAAATTCTAAAATTGTTACCTCGTCCTTTGATAATAGCATACACACAGAGGAGACAACCCTATGAAATACTTCGGTCTGGTCAACAGATGCCTCCTGAGAACAATACAAAGATAGATTTTTAAAAAGTTGCTTGCAGAAGAGGATTTAACACAGGAAAGTAAGACAGTAAACTCACCCTTCTGATAATAGAGACCATGTCCTCTAGGGAGGACAAAGCACTATATGAAGATTCTAGATCAATGTCATTAGCAGATGCCTTCTGCTTTGGAAGTGACAATGAAATGTTGAAGAAAAGTGCAATGATCTACAACAAGAAAAGCATATGATAGAAATAAATGACGAGCTCAATTTCAGCTATCTTCTGCAAAGCATGGCTATTTTAACATATGTTATGCTGCATGATCAAAACTATTAAGAAACTAAACCCATAGTTTTCCTTCCATGTGTGTCATATTGCAGCCAAAGCTCGGAAAATGACACATTGCACAGAAAAATAGAGCTATGACAGATAAAGAAAAGCAAATCAGCTACTTCCACACAAACCTGAATCGCAACTTTCCTAACTTCAGCATCTGTATCAGCGCAACGAGGAAGATATGCCATTATCCTCTCTCCCAAGCTTAAGGAATCTCGGTTAGGCAACACAAATGCAGCTGGTGATAAAATAAAAGGTAGTCTTATCCTACTGGGATCACAAATCATACATTTACACCAGGAAAAACATTCAACATACATGGCAAACTTGACAAGCTCTTAGCCCCCCGCTGATCAATATGCTTGTTCAGTGCGAAAGTAGGATAGGAACCCAAGACACCAAATCCACCAGAACAAAGATTGCGGAACTTTATTAACACGTCACGTACAGCAACACATCCCCTTCTCCTCTGGTGTTCTGCAGATGATGAAACATATGGATCGAGTTGTCTAAGAATATGCAACAGCTGCTCTGCTCGACTTCGACCATCTTCACCACTGACAAAGAACATAATCAGGTAAATGATCAGGAGTATAACCATGAAAAGAAAAATATAACATCAAAAATTGCATAAATCAAAAACTAACCAAACATAGAAACTGTTAATGAGTGACAACATTGATTTAAATTCCCCTAAAGAAACTTTATTTTGAACACTGATTAACATCAAACTAATCTTTTGTGCTAATCTAGGAACGTCCATTAAGTGTACTGTTAGACGGGTTACTCCTAAATAAGCAAAGGTATTCTTTGTTGTGTAGAAGCTCAATTAAAATCTATCTAAATTATCACAATAATCCAACCTCGACAAAAAAAAATTGATAGCTATGCATGTGTTGAGGAAAAAAATCAGAATAAGTTGTGGGATACTTATTCCTAGGAGTATCGAATATATTCTAATATTAGCAGTTAGCGCTATACAGAAGTACTGGAATGTATCATGTTCAAGCAAATTAAAAGAAATAATATGACGCTTATTTTGAGTAAATGTCCTAAAATTACAGTCAATCTTTCTTGTCAAAAACATTTCAACCGATCTCTAGCATTTAGCTACTTCGCCTCATGTTGCCCCAACATTACAACCAATCTTCTATGCCTAATTTATCAGCTTCAGCTGACCCATACTGCACAAGATCCAACACAACATCATTGACGGTTACAGGCTTACAGCAACCAAATCACTTAATCTCAACAACAAATTCAATACTTTCACACGATTCAAATCATGCTAGGATATAGCAAGTAGCAGAAGGAAAGTAACAAACAGAAGAAATTGTCAGCATAATAAGTAAAGATTATCCAAAAATGAAATCAATGGAATTAAAAAAGAAGAGCTCAAAGTACTACCTAGTTAGCAGAATGGCACCTAACAGAATAATGAGGTTTGTTATGAGGCTCTCAACAATGTTTGAGGGCTCAGCTGGCAAAGCAAAAAAACCTAATGTTGCCTGAAAATGGAACATAAAACAAATCAAAATCATATAAATTAAGTTATTGAAGTAACTGAAACTACAATAAATAAATAAAAGCTAGCATAGTTATGTGACGTTGCGCCACTGCAATGCAGACCTTCATGACACGGTTTCTTGTTTCCATAGGTAATCGTGGCTCTATTGAAACCAGAGTAGTACAGGCACTTAAAGCGAGACTCTGCACATGTAAGAAGAATTTACAAGAGTAAAATCCATTGAGTTGAAGATGTTACTGTGTATATCATAGTGAATACAAGTTCAATTTATAGGAAGACTATAAATGTAAGACTGATATAAGATAAATAAAAATTAAACTGGAATGAAGAATTTAATCTACAAATGGTACAAAACATGGGTTAAAATTTGAGTGCGTACTTGTGTTTTGAGAAGCTCAGTGCTGAAATCAACGAGATCATTATTTTGATCCCTTCCCATTAAAGTTAGTACATACTCCAGCAACTGATCTCTTCGTTTCAGTGGGAATGAAATTCCCATTTCAGCAGCGCTAATAACAGCTCGGCCTAAACAATAATACTAGTTACATACGATAATAAGACAAATAAACAACTGTAAAATGTAAGCTGTAAAATCAGAAACTCAACTGTTGGTACATAAAATACTTACTTTCTGATTCAACTAGTGATTGCATTGAATTAATTCGTAACATATATGGATTACCGCACAGGCACTACCTACACCTTATTAGTAATACACTATTTAATGTTAAGAGTCATGTATGTATTAGTAGTCTTAACTCTCCTCTCTCAGCCCATGTAGCCCATGAGGCTTGACTAATTATGTATATATATAACTTCTCCTAATGAATAAGATGCATAGTTGTGAATAGCAAAAATCTCTCCTCTAAAATTAATATGGTATCAGAGCAAAGTTAGGGTTTCTCACCTACGAAAGTATAAGCGTGGCGCTTGGCATGTGTGGGCCCGTCCCACGGTGGGCTAGGCTTTGAGCAGATTCTGGACCAAGGTGTTATAGATGGTATCAGAGTATCAACCCTCGCTGCACAGGAATGTGTATGTGTGGGCCCTTAGCGGATACCTAAGGCACGGAGGTTGCACCGAGGGGTAGTTTTAGTTTTAGGTATCTGTCGTGTATGCAGTGTGCTGCCGAGGACGCCAGCCCTTAAGGAGGTTGAGTGTAATACCCCTAATCCGTTAATGTGGTGGCCCATGTGGAGTTGTGGTGAGATTAGTGCCGTATTACTTATCTAAAGTGAGTTACAGTAGCATGTAATATCTGTTGGGTTCAAACTTAGCACCTCCGGGTTAATCCTTTTGCACAAAGCGAGGGTAAAAATGTAAGTGGGATGCTAGGCATGCGTGGGCCCACCCCATGGTGGGCTGAGCTTTGAGCGGATTTTGGGCCCGGGTGTTACAGCCACAAGTATGGATAACTTTGTGAATAACATCCTCATATGTTGTAAATAGTTTAGGCCTACCACCTCCACAAGACCTAGATTGCATCCACACATACGTCACCCAATGGTCCACATGCGAGTTTGCATGATTGCCCCTAGACATTAGTTTGCAATTGATATGTCAAGTACATATTCATTTGACTTCAGGTTCTCACCTCAAGATAATACAATGTCTAACATGCATGAAAGCCCTGAACTTACAAATTTGGAAGTGTTCAATGTAAAACAGCGATGTCTATGTTCATGTTGTGGAATTTGGAGGTATGTAATCTTCTGCGGTGAAAGGGACAATAACATAATGCACCAAAGATTTCACATTAACTACTGAAATTATACAAATAGATGATATCCATGGTGCAAATTTGTCAAGCTCAAAATGCCAATTCAATCTAACAAGAGTATGACAGAGAATAACTTAGATTTTTGCTGAAACCACCTTAATGGAATCAACAAGTGTACCTAAAGCCATTTCCAGAGGGAAACAGCTATACTGCTAGTACTTTCTGTCTGTGTAAGCTATTAAACTAATTCTCAACTCAGCCATAAGCTTTTAAGCTAATTCTCGACTCAGTCATAAACCAGTGAAAACCAGGGGAATCAGCAGTTTACCAGTTGCTTACGCTTCGTTTCAACAATATTGTGTGATGAAGTGCTCATGTAAAAGAATTTCATGAAATCGGCCATTTGTATCAATTATTCTAGCTCAATGAGATTTCAGATGATTTCATCAAAGCCTGCTGCTAACTAAGATTTCTCAGAATTTGTGAGATGGGCAGGAAGCCAGGAACCACCAGTTTTCCCATAATAGATACAAACAAGCAACATGATATACATAAAACAGAATCTGAACATAATACACAAAAACAATGCTTAAGGCTACTAAGACAATAACTCAATATCTGTAAGCATATAGCAGAAGACCAGTTGTGACAAAGCAGAACAATGCTATCTAAAGCCTGTACATATCAAAAATAAATTCAAGGCAAATATCTCTACCAACTGAAAAACTAACTCCAAAAACAACACACAAGATGCAGCCTTGTTATAAAGGAAATTACCTAAAAGGTCAATTGCAGTAATAACAGCTTGCTTTGCAGTAGGATGTTGAACATGAAGCAATCTTCCAAGCATATTAGTCCCCTGAGTACAAGGTAAGTAGAGTAACATTCCTCAAGCTAGAAAACCAAAATAAAACATATCTGAACATAAGTAGAGCAGCCTGTGTGGCCCATGTAGAGTTATGGATGTGGAATAGTCCCACAATGGAAATCTGAAGTAAGTTGTGCTAGCATATAATCTTATTGGGTCCAAACATAACACCTCTAGATTAACCTTTTACACGAAGCGAGAACGAAAGTGTCAGCAGGATGCTATGCATGCATGGGCGTACCCCACATGGGGATTAGGCATAGAGCAAGCCCTTTGGCGTTACATGAAGCTCCCCCCAAATGCTTGATTATGGGTTTTGCTATGATGATGCTAATGGAACGGATTGCACTACTGTTTTGTTGTTGAAGCCCTATCTTAATTCATGTTCTGGTATGTTGTTCCCTTTCTGCTCTCTGGATGATTTATACTCGACGTTTCCCTGAGAAGCCCAAGAAGTTGCACCCTATTTAGCTTAAGCTTCCAGTGGCTATAAGCTGAAGCTACCCCAGACAGGACTTGATTATGGGTGTCACTGTGATGATCAAAGATGTGCTATATCATATGTCCCATTCTAAAAACATTTGCATCAGATGCCTTTAGCACCGCTGATGAAAGATGCAACCATACATAACAAGACGCAAATAGGCCATCACAGTGAAGCAAAAGAAAACAGTGTAAATTAATGGTTTCAAAAACAGCATACTTTGCAAGCAATGAACCCTTCTTTTAGAAAGAATCTACATGCACCGACCTTCTATAGGGAGTACTTTGCAATATTTCAGTTTCAACAAAAAGTGACAAAAGCACCCTTGTACAGATAGCACAACCAAGAACCAACGTTACCAACCAACTAACAAGTGCTAAAAGCATGCCTGCAATTTGCATAAAAGTGGGATAGTTTTCCTAAGAGAGGCCTTGGTTCCCATTCAAAGGAAAGGCTATATAAGGCTTGGCCCAACCTAGTAGTTCACTGTCCTCATCAAGACTAGTTGTCACAAATGCATATGTAATCATCATTCATCAGGGTGGTCACACTCACACCCATACAACAGAAACAAGTTTGTTTATAGATTGGATAACATACCACAAGTGCATTAATTCTGGCTTCAATAACTGTTGATGGAGCATATCTTGCAGCATAACCATACATCAAAGCCAGAGCTGCATACGTATCATCCACATCCTCCATTTTTGCTCTGAACGAGAAAAATGACAGGAACCTGCAGAATTCAATGTCACATATTTATTAATAAAATGAACCAACTGGATACACGGCCTGGGAAAATGAACTAACAAACTAAAATAGTAGTGTTGTTGGATCACTTTATATATAGTCTCCATTTCTCTTTCTTCAAAAACATTATGGGACTAAGTATCACAAAACATGGAAACTGAAGAAAATATTTGTTTAAGCGGGCCAAATTGAAGTTTCAACCACAACTATAAAGGGCAGATCACTTATAGGTTGTTGATTAAAAAGACGGAAATGAATCGGTACTTTGGAGTTGATAAATAAAGCTCAACTGTATGGGTGTACATGTTACATACATAACACATAATCATAGTTCCAATTAAGCTTATGAGTTGCTGTTACAATGTGATTGGCACTGTGATTAGCAAGACAAGAGAGAGTTCTGCTCCCACAAAGGTCATATAAGTACCTCGAGAAGGCACTTTGCCCTGCATTGTCTAATATGTTCTTCAGCTTCTCCAACACTGTATCCAAGTGAGATGCTGCAACCTGCAAGTATAACTTCAGTACCAAAAGCTCCAGATAAGAAGTCCAAAAGGAAAGGACATCATTAATGCCAGCTTACCAACCCAATGCCTTGGGCAAGTCCAAGGCGATTAATAGGAATAGACATGCTTGAATGTCTACACATCCAATCAATCTTTTCACGGACATAAATCCTATCATCAACCTTCTGAAGAAGCATTCCTAAACATCTGCAAATTAAAAAAAAATACTTCCAGCACATAGATTACGTGGGCATGTTCAGGATATATTTTTGCGCGTCAAAGCCAAAAAAATCACGTCCAGCACATAGATTACATGGGCATCCACCAGGCAATTACAACATTTACCGCATTCTGAAATATGCCAAGAATTACCAGCTTAATGGAAAAGGACAAGGTACAGTAGAATAACATAAATTTACCTGTGCAACAAAGCAGAATGTCCATCAGATGTAGCATAGAGATCATATTGTCTGGAAAATGCATCGCCCAAGGATATGACCCACTCATTGTCATTCACAACATCCAAAGATTCTGCTAAAAACTGAAAGATATGGCAAGATTAGCTTTCCCAAGAAGCAAGAATAGCATTTGAATCCTTGCAAAAAGAAAAAGGCCTACAAGGTACAAAGAAACAATCCATCTTTTACTGGCATCTGTGTTTCACTCAACTAATTAGCCAAATTTTGACTCAACATCACCATAATTCTAGTTGCTAAGCACCACCATTGTTGACATCTCTTTATGAAATGATTATAATCCTCAAACAACAAGAATAAGATACTTACATTTATTATCATGTCATCCCATATTTCCTGGTATGTGCTATCTTGCTTAAGGTCTTCAGGGTCACCGATGTAAGATTTCATCTTAGGGACCTAATACTTGCCAAAAGATGCATTTTGTAAGCTACTCAACAACATAACGAGGGGAAATTGCACTATTAACATTCCCTCAAAAATACAAACTCTTAACTTCTTTGCTGTTAAGTAAATCACCATAAGAGTTACATAGTTCGGTACATTATACAAATAAACCATGCACAAAGCATCATATTCATTCCAGGAGACAGCCAGGATGGGCAGTAGCACATGGTTTTTCTTTTGGGGATTAACATGAAAAAAATCAAAACTTTAAGACATGAATACTGCAAAAAGATGTGTACAAACTTACTCCTAGCCCTACATAATTTCTTTTTCCATTTAGAACTAGAAAATAAAATAATAACAGAATGGTACTAACAAAAAAACTGGAATGAGAATGCACTCTTTAACTGCTAACACCACTAGACAAATGAAGGGCCATACCTCATCTTGCAAAAATAAAGAAAGGTTTCTTGGGAAAAGTGAACCCAAGTAGCACAGAACCTATAAGAACCAGAGGTAAAGTGAATGTTGATGACTGGAAATAAACTACCTTTGAAGTTTTTATATTAAATAGGTCAAAAGAATACATAAAAAACGAGGACCAAAAGTGTATAAACAAAAAAGGATGTCATGAGCCCATGTAGCGATCTTAAGTTCTTAACCAGTAACAGCTGGAGTTACTACTTAATTTGAGGGCAAACAAAGTTGCAAAGTATAATAAGTTATTGCGACAGTTCAGTTGTAATGAAAATCATGTATGCAACGATGCCAAACCATTGTATAATCCAGATATCAAAGTAAAACAAATAGAGGCAGCCCTATTAGCTAGTGATGATACAAGTTATTCCAGTTGACCAGAATTACGAAGCTATATAACCTTTTTTTCATATTAAAATAAGTCAATGTTTAATCCTCCATAAATAAGAAAACCATTGTGACAACATCAAGTTTCATGATAATTCCCATCAAAAGATAAAACTTCACAATGATAAAGATTTTTAAAGAGGCAAAGTATTCAAATGCCTTTTTTTGGAAGAAAAGTATTTGCATGTCTGGGGAAGCTAGACCATAGTCACCATACATGAAACAGAAGGATAGACATCAAGTCAAATATGACAAACAAAAAGAAACGGTTCAAAACAGGCTGTCAAAATTTTCATTTAAATCATCTTTGAATGATTTAGGTTCAATTAGTATGAAGACAAACCGTCAGGATCTGGGTAGCAAGTTCACCCCTAGCAAGTGGATTATGCAGAAGCACAAGCAAACGAGCAAACAGATCCTGCATGAACCATATCGTGATGAGAGATAACTTAGCCTATGGATAAGAAATTAAAAAAGATATCTGATATCAAGCAAACTACCTCAGGATTGGGTATTTCGTTCGAGGCATTGAATTCAGTATATAGAGGATTTGTCTGCGACAACTTATGCCTACACAATTCAGTTATGCATTTGCAGACCTGCAGATATCTCCATGGTAATCAGTATACAATACAATAATATTATGCACCTGATTAAAGGTGCAGTATTTATTTACCAGAAACATATTAGAGAAATGATAAGAATTACCCAAGTAAGGTATGACAAATATTAAGGGCGTAAAAAAACTTAGAAGCGCTCACCGTAGCTACTGCACCTGTATACTTCTTAGGGATTATCAGCTTCAAGATAAATGGCCATAGAACAAGCTGGAAAATAGGAAAATCTAAAGTGCATTACTCATATAACAAAAAATTAGATGATAAGCTCCATAAATTGATTACCCGACTAGATGAGCATAATGTAAAGATTAAAGAACATCGAGTTTTCACTTTACCTCCATTTCAGGGATGGTAATTGCTAGTAAAAGTAGACCCTTTTCACATACAGCTCTTAGTTCTGATAGACCAGAAAGACTTATTTTCATCTGATAAATGAAAAAAAATAGATAAATCATCCTGAAGCAATTGACAGTTAACAAGTAAACTGTACAAAATCTAAAATTAAGTGAAACCTCAAATCTTTTGTCCTGGAAGTACTCATTTTTCAGTGTGTTGAGATCATTTAGATCATCATCAGTTACAGCACTATGCCGTGCCAAAAACTCAACTGCCAGCTCAGCAGGATGCCCACTTAAATAGCAATGTGAAGCCATAACAACAATTAGCTGTACATGATTGAACTAGTATCAAGATTCAAGACATTGAATAATTGGATGTATAAAAAATACAGAAATCAGCATTATCTATTATCTTAAGCACTAAACAAAAGAAATTGCCTGCAGTACACATTTAATGAACTAACTCTGCCAAGAGATAATATGGAATTTATTACCTCAGCTAATGCCATTCGAATACCCAAGCTCTGCTCCTCTAAAAGTGATTTCACTATGTCAACCAATAACGTTTGCTTAGTATGCCATGATTCCAACAACCTAGACAGAAAGGTTATAAGAGTTCTCACAAACAATTCCAAAGCATGGAGGGAGAGGACAAGGGGGGGAACCTGGGCAGTAGATGTTTTATTGTGCCAAGTGCCCCAACAATGCATGCTTCGTCTTTTGACTTGCATTTCTGAAGAGTAACAGAGGGTAGAAGCAACAGTCTATATAAGCCTACTTTGTGAACACTCAAGAGTTATCAGGGAATCCCTCACGATAAGGTTGACTTTTTTTGGAATTCATACAGAGTGGAAAAATTGTAACTCTGTACTTACACTCAAAAGGAGCATGCACAGATCCTCAGGATATGCTAAACCAATTACCAAGAAGCAATGCTGGAGTTCATTGTATGTCTACAAGCATGTAAATGTTAGCACATTAGTAAATCTTTTTATAAACAGCAGCATACATCTTTTATACAGCAATGAAAATAAAAAAAAAAGCCAGACAAATTTGCTCAAAAGTAAAACAGTGTGAGGATCTCTGCTGGATAAAAGAAATTCCAATATTTAACCACGTAAGCTTTGTGAATTGCTTCATGAGAGAAAAACACTATGCATATAATTAAACCTAATTTGTGATGGTACCAGTACCACTACCACATACTGGCCTAATAAGGAATGATCTCATTGGTACAAAACAATAACAATACTGTTTAACTCAAGTTAGCAGTATTTATTTGTAACACCTGTTGTGGCCGATAGTTGGGTACGGGTCCAAAGACCGGGGATAGGGCACTCACCCTCATCTAACTACCAATAGGGTTCTTCTCTGATGAGGTAGAAAGACTCTGAGGCTTATTTGGATAACCTTTGTTTATACATTGCTTCATTATGAATGATGCGGCTTCTCTCTTTATATAGATGATGTTAGCCTCTAACAATATGAAAACTAACACAATCTAATGTAATTAATCGACTAAAAATATTATCATATCCATACTATCTAAATATTAAAATATCTATTCCTAATATAAATATATGTATCTATATATTCCTAATATAAAGATATATATCTAATTATTTCTATGTTATGAATCTTAGTTCATAACGGGTAAACACCACCAAGAAGATGGCCGGATGGAGTCGGCGTAAGGAGAGAGGAGACTATAGACGAGGAAGACTTTGTTATTACTCTGATTGATTACAATAGCATGCGATAGCCCTCTTATATAGATGGCTCTGACGAATAAGTCCCTGTACTGTGGTCTTTGTAGGGCTGTGGTAGTTTTTGTTTTTTGACTGCTTTAGGACAGCATCTGCTTTTAGGACAGCATCTGCTTTTGCTTTAGGACAGCATCTGCTTTTAGGACAGCATCTGCTTTTAGGACAGCATCTGCTTTTGGGATAGCATCTGCTTTAGGACAGCATATTGACCGTTTTAGGACAGCATCTAGGATAGCATCTTAGCATATGCTTGGCTGGTTCTCAGCCTATAAATATGTATCTCCAACCCCTTAGGTTGGTATGGCATTGTGTGAGCAATAAACAAGAAAACTTGCCCCATCTCCTAGTGTCATCCTCTCCATGAGAGTAAGGATCTTGCTATCACCAAGAGCAAGAGTCCAGCGACTAACAAGTGGTATCAGAGCCTTAGTATCCTGTAGCCTGAGCATCTCCTGCTCATCTCCTTCTCCGGCCTCGCAGCAGCCCCAGCCGGTAGCAGCAGCAGCTCCGGCTGTCCCCGCTCACTCCTCTCCGGAGACGGGCGACAGCTCGTCAGAAGCAGCCCTCTCTCCACGCAACAGCCCCCCAGTAGCGCGCCATGTCCGCAGGGCAGTCTCAGCGCTCGGTCGCCTCGAGCATGCGGCGTCAGCAGACGGCCGAGCTCGTCGCGGCAGAGCAGCGTGAGCGAGCGGCGGCAGAGACCGCTGCGGCGGCGGAAAGGGCGTCAAGGCTGGCAGCGGCGGAGCTGGCAGCAGCCAGGGCGGAGGTGGAAGCAGCGGCGGCGGCAGATGCAGCGCGTGCGGCAGCAGAGAGGTCAGGCTCTGCGCGGCAGCAACAGCAGCTCCGGCTCTGTTGATGGCGGCGCCGACGCGGACCCTCAGCTGCTGGAGAGGGAGGCAGCGCAAGGGCGAGCGGCGCAATGGGTAGCCGCGCACGCCCACGAGCGCGGCGGCAGCCCAGACAGGCGCGGACGCGCCGGCGGCGCTCCCGGAGGAGGCACGCACGGCGGCGGCGTACGGGTCGACGGAGAGCGCGGCCCTCACAGGCAACGTGGCTCTCTCTCCCCGGTTCGGTACCGTGGTCACCACGAGTACCAGGCTGTCGTCAGGGACGTCGGCCCCGGCGGCGGGTGGCCTACCCTCACCAAGACCAACTACGTCGAGTGGGCTGCGGTGATGAGGGTGAAGCTCCAGGTGCGGCATATGTGGGATGCAGTCCGGTACGGCGACGTCGACTACGACCAGGATCGACGGGCGCTGGATGCTCTCATCGCGCAGTCCCGCCCGAGATGCAGTTCTCGCTTACCAACAAGCGGACTGCCAAAGAGGCTTGGGACGCCATCGCTGCAGCACGCATCGGCAGCGACCGCGCCCGCAAGTCTACACTGCAGGCACTACGCACGGAGTGGGAGCACCTGGCCTTCAAGCCAGGTGAGGACGTTGATGACTTTGCTCTCCGTCTCAACACTCTGTTGCACAAGTTGGTGCAGTTCGGCGATGACACCTACGGCGAGGAGAGAGCTGTGGAAAAGCTCTTCCGCTGCGTCCCCGAGAAGTACAAGCAGATGGTTCGCTCGATCGAGTCTCTGCTGGACCTCTCCACGATGACGATCGAGGAGGCGTTGGGTCGCCTCAAGGTCGTTGACAGCGATGAGCCACAGCGCCCCTCGGGACCCGTCACCATTGGCGGGAAGCTCCTCCTCACTCGGGAGCAGTGGGAAGCCGGCCAAGGTGACAAGAAGAAGGGGGAGCCTTCTTCCACGACAGGCGGCCGCAAGAGTGGCAAGCGCGGCAAGCCGCGCAAAGGCGCCCAGGGCGGCGATGCTGGCAAGCAAAAGCCGGCACGAGACGACTCTTGCCACAACTGCGGCAAGCTTGGTCATTGGGCCAAGGAGTGTCGACAGCCACGACGCGGCCAGGCCCACGTCGCGCAAGCGGAGGAGGAGCAGCCGGTCCTGTTCATTGCTCATGCGAGCATCGAACTACCTCCAGCGGCACCGGCCGCAGTGGCTCTCCTCCACCTTGACGAGCCAAAAGCACACGCCCTCCTCGGCGACAGTTCCGGCAATGACAAGACCGACGGGTGGTGCCTCGACACCGGCGCCACCCACCACATGACCGGGCGGCGGGAGTTCTTCTCCGAGCTCGACTCAGGCGTTCGAGGCACCGTCAAGTTCGGCGACGCCTCCGCCGTGGAGATCAAGGGCGTCGGCTCTGTCGTCTTCGTCGCCAAGACTGGCGAGCACCGGCTGCTCACCGGCGTCTACTACATCCCTGATCTGCGGAACTCCATCATCAGCTTGGGACAGCTGGATGAGAACGGCTCGCGTGTCGAGATCGAGCACGGGGTGCTGCGGATTTGGGATCTTCGACGCCGCCTCCTTGCCAAGGTAACCAGAGGCGCAAATCGACTCTACACTCTTCACGTGCAGGTGGCACAACCCCTCTGTCTCGCAGCTCGTCGGGACGACGAGGCGTGGCAGTGGCACGAGCGCTTTGGGCACCTCCACTTCGAGGCCCTGAAGCGGCTCAGTGCCACGGAAATGGTGCGAGGCCTGCCGTGCCTTGACCATGTGGAGCAGCTCTGCGACGTCTGCATGTTGACGAAGCAGAGGCGACTCCCCTTTCCCCAGCAGGCGAGTTTCCGAGCCAAGGAGAGGCTCGAGCTCGTGCACGGGGACTTGTGTGGCCCGGTGACACCGGCCACACCGGGAGGACGACGCTACTTCCTGCTGCTCGTCGACGACCTCTCCCGCTACATGTGGGTGATGGTCCTCGGCAGCAAGGGAGAGGCTGCGGACGCCATCAGGCACACGCAGGCTGCTGCGGAGGCGGAGTGCGGCCGCAAGCTGCGCGTGCTGCGCACAGACAACGGCGGCGAATTCACGGCGGCTGAATTCGCGTCGTACTGCGCTGATGAGGGCATTCAGCGCCACTACTCCGCGCCGTACAGCCCGCAGCAGAACGGCGTCGTCGAGCGGCGCAACCAGACGGTTGTGGGGATGGCTCGGGCCCTCCTCAAGCAGAGGGGGATGCCGGCTGTCTTCTGGGGAGAGGCGGTGGTGACGGCCGTCTACATCCTCAACCGCTCGCCTACCAAGGCGCTCGACGGCAGGACGCCGTACGAGGCTTGGCATGGGCGCAAGCCGGCGGTCTCCCACTTGCGGGTCTTCGGCTCCCTCGCGTTCGCCAAGGAGCTTGGCCACATCGGTAAGCTCGACGACAGGAGCACTCCGGGAGTGTTCATCGGCTACGCGGAGGGCTCGAAGGCCTACCGCATCCTCGACCCTGACACACAGCGAGTCCGCATCTCGCGTGACGTTGTGTTCGACGAAGGGCGAGGCTGGACGTGGGACAAGGCGGTGGACGACGGTTCGACTTCGACTCTCAGGGACTTTGTTGTCGACTACGTCCACTTCGAGAGAGCCGGGGGAGCTAGCAGCTCGTCTTCACCGAGCTCGTCCACCTCGACACCTTGCTCGCCACCAGCTCCGGCGAGTGCTCCACCACCTTCGGCACCGGCTACGCCCCACTCTTCACCACCGGCCACTCCACGCTCTCCCGCACCGGCTCACCACTCTCCTGCACCGGCGGCCACACCACCGGAATCGGCCCCAACAGCTTCGGTCCACGACGAGCAGCGCACGGTGGAGTTCGCTACTCCGCTGTCTCACGACGAGGATCGCGTCGACGCCTACCACGACGACGAGCCTCTGCGCTATCGTACCATGGACAACATCCTCGGCGAGCTGCCCGTCCCTGGACTGGCGCAGCACGACTTCGAGGCGGAGCTGCACTTGGCGTGCGACAACGGCGAGCCCCGCTCCTTCGCTGAGGCTGAGGGAGACGCGGCGTGGCGTGTCGCGATGAAGCAGGAGATAGACGCTGTCGAGCAGAACCGGACGTGGGAGCTGGCGGATCTTCCTGCCGGTCACCGCGCGATCACCCTTAAGTGGGTGTTCAAGCTGAAGCGGGATGAAGCCGGCGCCATCGTCAAGCACAAGGCTCGCTTGGTGGCACGAGGCTTCGTGCAGCAGGAGGGGGTCGACTTCGATGACGCCTTCGCACCCGTCGCGCGCATGGAGTCCGTTCGTCTTCTCCTCGCACTTGCAGCTCAGGAGGATTGGCGCGTCCATCACATGGACGTCAAGTCCGCCTTCCTCAACGGCGACTTGAAGGAGGAGGTCTACGTCCGTCAGCCGCCGGGATTCGTCATCCCCGGCAAGGAGGGCAAGGTTCTCCGCCTGCGCAAGGCCCTCTACGGCTTGCGGCAGGCACCACGAGCCTGGAACGCTAAGCTGGACTCCACCCTCAAGCAAATGGGGTTCCAGCAGAGCGCACACGAGGCTGCAGTCTACCGGCGGGGCAAAGGCGGCAACGCCCTGCTGGTGGGCGTCTACGTCGACGACTTGGTGATCACTGGCATCAAGGATGCGGAGGTTGCGGCATTCAAGGAAGAGATGAAGGCCACCTTCCAGATGAGTGACCTGGGGCCTCTCTCCTTCTACTTAGGGATCGAGGTGCACCAGGATGATTCCGGGATCACGCTTCGACAGACCGCCTACGCCAAGCGCGTCGTTGAGCTAGCTGGGCTCACCGACTGCAACCCAGCTCTCACTCCAATGGAGGAGAGGCTGAAGCTGAGCCGCGACAGCACGACGGAGGAGGTGGACGCTACGCAGTACCGGCGTCTTGTGGGGAGCCTTCGCTACCTCGCCCACACACGACCGGACTTGGCATTCTCCGTCGGCTACGTTAGTCGGTTCATGCAACGACCGACGACGGAGCATCAGCAGGCTGTGAAGAGGATCATCCGCTACGTTGCGGGGACTCTTGACCACGGCCTCCATTACCCGAGGTGTCCCGGCGCGGCACACTTCGTCGGGTACAGCGACAGCGACCACGCGGGCGACATCGACACCAGCAAGAGCACAAGCGGGATTCTCTTCTTCCTCGGCAAGTGTCTCGTTCACTGGCAGTCAGTCAAGCAGCAGGTGGTAGCCCTGTCCAGCTGTGAGGCCGAGTACATAGCGGCTTCCACCGCTTCGACTCAGGCACTCTGGCTCGCTCGACTGCTTGGTGATCTCCTCGGCAGGGACACTGAAGCAGTGGAGCTCAGGGTGGACAGCAAGTCCGCTCTAGCCCTGGCAAAGAACCCCGTTTTTCATGAACGGAGCAAGCACATCCGGGTGAAGTACCATTTCATCCGAGACTGCTTGGATGAAGGAAGCATCAAGGCAAGCTACATCAACACCACGGATCAGCTTGCGGATCTGCTCACCAAGCCTCTTGGAAGGATCAAGTTCCTTGAGCTCTGCTCCAAGATCAGGATGGTTCAACCCTCCCACAAGACGACGCACAAGACTTAGGGGGAGAATGATGAATAAGTCCCTGTACTGTGGTCTTTGTAGGGCTGTGGTAGTTTTTGTTTTTTGACTGCTTTAGGACAGCATCTGCTTTTAGGACAGCATCTGCTTTTAGGACAGCATCTGCTTTTGCTTTAGGACAGCATCTGCTTTTAGGACAGCATCTGCTTTTAGGACAGCATCTGCTTTTGGGATAGCATCTGCTTTAGGACAGCATATTGACCGCTTTAGGACAGCATCTAGGATAGCATCTTAGCATATGCTTGGCTGGTTCTCAGCCTATAAATATGTATCTCCAACCCCTCAGGTTGGTATGGCATTGTGTGAGCAATAAACAAGAAAACTTGCCCCATCTCCTAGTGTCATCCTCTCCATGAGAGTAAGGATCTTGCTATCACCAAGAGCAAGAGTCCAGCGACTAACAGGCTCCCCCCTAACAGATCGAATCTAACTCCAATCATATCTCTAACTATATCTCTAATACAAGGAAACTAATCCCTAACTTAAATGGAAACCAATCTCTAATTCCTAATAATACCCGATTGGCCCAAGGCCCACGTCTATAACACTACACCCCTCCCGGACATGCAGCTCGTCCTCGAGCTGCTAGACGGCGGCCAATGGAAGACCTTCGACGAACGGTGGCGGTTGCTGCAGCGGATGGAGACGACCGGCCAAATCCAAACAGAACAAGGCGACGAAGTGTAGCGCCTTCGATATATAATGCCTGCAAAATAAAAAAAAATTTGTTCTCGAATCTTTTTTTCTTAAATTTTAATTTTTTAAAAAAATTTGATTTTTTTATTTTTTTTTTGGGGCTTTACTAAGCAATCGGTCGGTTAAACCGACCGAGACGCACAGACGCATCCGGTCGAGAGCGGCGACTGAAGGCACGGCAGATCCGGGGCGACGGCGGCGAAAAGTGGCGGCCGGTGTAGATCGGCGGCGAAAAGTGGCGGCCGGGCCTGGCGGTCGACGGCGAACGGCGGCAGCCGACGGAGCGGCGGGTGGGGCGGCTGTCGGCGGTGCCTGCGCACGGGCGGAGGAGGCCCGGGCTTCGGCGGCAGCGGCTCGGCGGAGACGGACCGGGCGGCAGCGGCTCGGGCGGAGGCGGCGGCGGCTCGAACGGAGGCGGCCCCGGCAGCGGATGCGGCGACGACGCGGCGGAGGTGGCCCGGCCGGAGGCGGATCTGGAGCGGCGGCGGTCGGGCATCTCCGAGCACGAAACCGGCGGTGCGGGAGGAGACCCTCCGGGCGACGGCGGCGGTGCAGAAGGAGACGGCCCGGACGGCGGGGCCGGCGACTTGCGGCGATGGCGACCGGCGACCCGAGGACCGCGACGACGACGGCGATGGCCGGCGGAGCAGCAGAGACAACGGCGCGGCTTCGGGCACAGGACCGTCCGGAGGAGCGGCAGCCGACGTAGCGACCGGCGGAGCGGCCGTCCGGAGGAGAGCGACGGCGGCGCGGGAAGCGGCGACGTCGGCAGCTACCGGATCCCGGGCGACGGCGCAGTGGCAGCGCGAGGCGGCGGGGACTGGGCCCGATGGCAGGGGTCGGCGGCGTTGGCCGACGCCGGCGGCTGTGGCTGCAGAGGGGGCGCGGTGGAGGAGTCGCCGTCGGTGGAGATGGCGATGCTTCCTGCTCCTTTTCTGTGATTTCCTCCCCACCATCTGTCGTGCTCTCCTGCACTGTTTCGGTATTTTCTGGTAGTGGATGATGATGTGCCTGGTGCTTTGTCTCTTGTTGCATCTTCCTCCAATTCTCCATCCTCTCAAAGATGGCATGTATGTTGAAGAAGATGTCCGCCATCTCTTTGTTCATGCTGGCCATCTTGATGGCGCTAGCCTTTATCGTGGCCAACGACTCGGCAGCAGAACTAGTCGCAGAAACCATGGTAGCAGAAGTCGTGGGAAGGGATCGACTGCTCTGATACCAAGTTGTTATGAACCTTAGTTCATAACGGGTAAACACCACCAAGAAGATGGCCGGATGGAGTCGGCGTAGGGAGAGAGGAGACTATAGACGAGGAAGACTTTGTTATTACTCTGATTGATTACAATAGCATGTGATAGCCCTCTTATATAGATGGCTCCCCCCTAACAGATGGAATCTAACTCCAATCATATCTCTAACTATATCTCTAATACAAGGAAACTAATCCCTAACTTAAATGGAAACCAATCTCTAATTCCTAATAATACCCGATTGGCCCAAGGCCCACGTCTATAACATTCTAATACGAAGATACGTGCACAACTATTCCTAATAAATCTGCTACAATGCACGCGGACACTGTTCACATGAACAGTGCATGCAATACTGTTTGTCTGTTTGCTGCAGTGCCTCGTCGAATAATAGGCCATAACATTACACCATTTGCATCGAGACAGCTCGTCCTCGAGTTGTCAGGTGGCGGCCATGGTTGAACTCCTTCGTAACCCCATGTCAATGAGAGCCCGTGACATCGTACAGCGCGGAAGATAATCAGCGAAACCCTGTTGCACAAAAGTGAGAATACCAACCCCCTAGCGTTGGCTGACATCGCAGGAGTCGCCGAGGGCAAACGCCATAGGGCAGCAACTTCCTTCTTGCCCCGAGATGCAATGGTTGTGGGAGAGATGCGATGTCGCTGACCCCAACGTGACAGCCGTTGTGCTCCGCATCTCCGAAGGCACGGTGTCGGCCAGCCGCGTGGAGAAGACCATCGCTAGACAGTGGCAACCTTCCTCCTTGACGAAGGCACCAAAGGTACAACCAAGGATAGCGAAACCTGGAGAGTTGTCATTGGTGAAGGTGCTAACAGGACCAACGCCGATGACGGTGATGGCAGTGCCGCTTTTACAGTGGTAGGCGTCACCTATTGTTGCTCCTCTATCTTAGACATGGTCGCAACCGGCGGCGATTGCAACTCAAAAACCGCAGCAACATGCCGCGCCTTCTCCTCCATCTTGGTCATGAATTCTTTCATCCAGGCCATCAAGTTGGCACAAATCTCAATGGAGGATAACTCGGCATTGGAAGCCAAGATAGTTGGCTCGATAGAGACTTGACATGTGGGTGGAGACGGCACAATGGTGGTGGCGAAACGAAGGTTAACATATTTAACAAAACTTGGCCATGTCTGCACCCCGAGCGCACACTACAGCTGCTAGTACATAGGGCAGCATTCCCCGTCAGGTGGTGTGATGCCAGCCACTCCTCTTCCTCCATCATCCGCTGCTCCTTGAAGAATTGCTCAAAACGATTCAATCAAGATTGCGGATTCCTTGCCATCAAAGGTCGGAAACCCTAGGTTGTAGAATCGTGAAGCTCGAGCTTTTATGGGATCAAAACCCCTGCAGCTTGCCATGGATGGCGGAGCAGCAGTTGGCTCTGATACCAAATGTTGTGGTCCATGGTTGGGTACGAGTCCGAAGACCGGGAATAGGGTATTCGCCCTCATCTAACCGCCAGCAGGGCTCTTCCCTAATGAGTTAGAAATGCTCTGAGGCTTATTTGGATAACCTTTGTTTATTCATTGCTTCATTATGAATGATGCAGCTCCTCTCTTTAAATAGATGAGGTTAGCCCCTAAGAATATGGAAACTAACATAATCTAATACAATTAATCAACTAAAGATAATATCATATCCATACTATCTAAATATTAATATATCTATTCCTAATATAAAGATATATATATATATAATTATTTCTAATACGAAGATACGTGTACAACTATTCCTAATAAGTCTGCTATAGTGTGTGCGGACATTGTTCAAATGAACAATGCGCGTTGTACTGTTTGTCTGATGTAGTGCCTCGCCAGATCATAGTCCATAACAACACCAAATCCATTGGCCCAAAGTCTAGTTTGGTTCTTCCGATCACAAAAAAAAAAGCTTAAGGTGAATTTTCGTGGTCTATCTGAGGAACCTATAAAACATTACATCTCAATCCTCAGCGCATGTACTAGTCCAGCTCCAGAAATGAACAGAACCTCCTCCTAGGACACCTGCCAGGCTCCAATATAAGGTTTGCCAACACAATTGTGTCATATAACGCCATCATAACATTTCGTATCACTCTCCAGACCAACTGCCCAGCAATGGTTGTGCTTTGACCAACTACCAAAAAAACCTTGACTTTATGAGCACCTCAGTCATCACTTCTATTTACTAAGCTGCAATGTGGCATCATGGATTGCAAATGATCCAATAGAGGATGCAAAATTAATGGATATCTCAATGCAGCCAAAAAAGATCATAAAAGATTTAAGACAGAAGGCACCTTCAATCCCCTTGAAACATATGAATGCTCATCTTTGCTATTGTTGACAGATGCTAACGGAAGAAGTGTAATTAAGACAACAGTAAGCTCCTGCAACACAAGAAACAATAGATTCCGAGTGATCATGTTTTCACATATATATAAGATGTCAAAAACAATTATACTGTCTAGCAACGTTCTGGCACTTCTATAATCTCCGGTTCAAGTACTGTTGCAAGAGAAATAGCAAGAAGCACAATGAACATCCACATGGGAGTAGATATTGCATGCGTTTATTTTATGTACCCCCCCCCCCCCTTTATAAGGTGTATTGTGGTCAAGCACAGCAATTAAGGAAGTCATGAAACCAACAGAATAGTAGAGGGAAATGACCATGGTATCCATGGTGTTATTGTCTTGGGAAAAAGAGGAAGAATAGTTAGTGTCAGTGTTTACTCATAAATATTGAAGAACGAGGGAAGATGTATGAGGGCAAAAGCAAGGAAAGTTCATTAAATCTGCATGTGCGCCTTATATTTTGAAACAAGATTGCAAAAATTGTATGCCTTATATTTTGAAATGAAGGGAATATATGATGATCCAGATTCATATCACATGATGTACTAAAAGATGTTATTTGATTGACCAATCATCGTGCTGATATCTCCTCATGGAATATGATTCGTGCAATAAAAAAAACATATGACAGCCACAGGACAAAGCGTGAGCATATAATATATACTGAAGAAGGGGAAGCATATAGACTAATATGGATAGCCTTATAAGGTGTTCAGTTTGAAGGACCACCTAACCCTAGAATGGGCTGGACCATCATAGGGTCATCCCATGATTTTTATGGGATGACCCCATTCCCCATTTTTTTTTACTAGATCTGTGCTAATGAGGGATGAGGCGGGGATGGGCCAATGCATTCCATTGCTCACACCATACAAAAAGATAGGAATGAGTTAGTGCTAGGAGCCTAGAACCAACCTGAAGGACCCTGTGAGAAGATCCATGATCATGTGGGGATGAACAATTGGCAAATCTGTTGAGTTGGATTTTGATTTTACAAAAGTTGGCAAAATCCATTGTCCTGCTGTCAATGTAACCGGTCAAACCGACTTAAGTCACGGTCAGACAGGCCGGTCTGGTGTAACCGAACTTTGGTTGGCAGTCGGACCGCCAATGCGGTGTGACCGGATTATAGTTGGCGGCTGCTTTTTTCCAAAGAGCGTGTTTTGGAATTGGACACATGCGGTCCGACCAGCCATTGTTGGCGGTTGGACCGGAATTGAGTTGGGGGCAGTGTGACCGGCATTGAAGATGTGACCACACCGGTAGGCCGGTCAGAACAGTTGTTGGTTGGCAACCTAACCGGTGCGGTCCAACCACCATTGGGGGAGTGCTTAGACCGGTGGTTGCGGCCAAAGAACAGTAAAAGGCGTTTTTGGTTGGTTTGAGTGTGTGCCCAGCGTGAGTGTGTTAAGTTACATGATGCATTGTTTTGATTAATGTGTCAAGCGCGTAGAACTTATGCCCAATATTGTTGCTTGGTCTTTGGATGTGCAGGTAGCTTAGAGAACGTTAGCGGTCAACAGCAAGTGACCGGAACTAGGCAGCAGAGTTGAGGTCCGAGTGGTTGTGTAAGTCTAGGTGAGGCTGCGTGGCTCAAGCGAGAAGCGCATGAAAGACAAGGATCGTGAAGAGGCAAGTTAATGCATATAGTGTGCCAAGTGACGAGGCCAATACACGTAGAGACGACTCAGGGGAGTTCAAATGTGTAAAGACGTGACGGCTAGTCATTGGGCATTACGAGCTACGTATCAAAGCACAAGAACTAAGCTTAGGAGATGCTTTGTTGTGAAGCCATGGCGAGCAATAGCAAGGTGAATCGGAACTAAGCTTAGGAGAAGCTGAGGTCCAGAACGGTCAGAGAAGCTGGGTGCAGTCATGGTGCAATGCGAGGCTTGTGGTGCGACAAGGGACTTGCGCCCGTTTGCAAGCGATGACAGTTCAGTGGGATCCAGACACGTGAGAGGCTTAGCGGGAAGAGATCCTTGAACTCGGCTAGAAGGGCTTGGAGAAGACTCGGTCTCGCACACAGATGAGCCCTAGTCAGCGGCGGACCGGCCACAACCATCTAAGTGATCCGTCGTGCAGCAAGCTAGAAGAACATTTGCAGTGTGAAGTCCCATGTGATTGGTCCCAAGGTACGGAGCCATTGTACTCCTAGTATGACGTCGAAGCTCCCGATGGGAAGGTTGTAGCAATCAATGCAAAAGCTTTCGCCGGCGATCTGCAGTGGCACCGCCCATGCCAATCCAGAGCTAAGTACCCCGTCACCATTGGCCATGGCTACGCAAAGATCCGGCCAGGGCACGAGATGGATGCCGGCGACCTGGGCAACCTCAGCGCGCACAAAATTATGAGTGGACCCTGAATACACCAATGCGATGCAGTCTACTGAACCAAGACGAACTCGGAGTTGCATGGTATCCCACGTGCAAATGCGAGTCAGGGCATAGAGGGAGATGCCCGGATCATCCACCGCGGTGGACGATTCAGAACAATCACTGTCATGTGGCTAGAAGTCAATGAAGAGGCGTTTGCATTTGTGCCCCCTGTGAAAGGGTTTATCGCAGTTGAAGCAGAGGCCCTTCTTACGGCGTTCATCCATCTCGGCTCCGATGAGATACTGGAGGGGACACTGCCCCACCTGGGCTGGCGAATCTGGCAACTCTAGGGCCTGGAGGCCTGTCGGACGGGCTCGGAACAGAGGGCGCAGCAAGGATCGCCCTGGTGATGAAGTCGCAGCCACCTGAGCTCGCAACTTGTAAGAGCGTGCGAGGCACATGGCTACTTGCAGGTTGACTGGTTGTTGAAGCTCAACATCCGTACGTAGAAGGTCGGGAAGGCTTGACGTGAAGAGTTGAACTTGCTGACGTGCCGTTAGCGGGTCCGCTCGATAGAGGAGCGCCAAAAACTTGTCTTGGTACTCCGCCACCGAACCCATGAGATGCAATCTTGCGAGTTCCCCAAGTGTGTTGTTGCGAATCAGCGGCCTGAAACGAAGATAGCACAGTTCCACGAAGCGTTGCCATGTCGGAGTGCCCGCTTCGCATTGAAGTTGGATGTACCACTGCTGAGCCCTTCCTGTCATGTGGTATGATGCCAACCATACCTTGTAATTCTCCTCAGTCCGTTGGCCCTAGAAGAATTGCTCACAACGGACGAGCCAGACTAATGTGTAGTCTTTGCCGTCATATGTTGGAAAGTCTAGCTTGTGATACCGTGGTGGCGCTGGCTTGATGAGGTGGGTGATTGGGCGGGTATACGGCATCTATGGTAGAGACTACGCAGGGTCCACAGGCATTGGTGCCGGAAGCATGGATGTGGCGGGTGGAACGAGCAAGATGCTGGTTTCCCTAGTCGTAGAAGACGATGGCAACTATGGTCTGCCGTCACCAATGGCCAGAAGCTCCAAAGCAATGAGGCGGGACGCCAATGTGGCCTGCGTGTGCCCCTACTCTGCCAACTGCTCCATGATCATGCTAAACTGTTGTTCCATGAAGGACTTTAGCCCCTCCTCATTTGCAGCTTGTGCATCGGAAGGCATGGTAGGATGCTCTGATACCAATTTGTTGTGGGCAGGATTGGACCTCAGGTGATAACATGGATGTGGGAGATGGCATGGGAGGCGATATCAGCGCCGAGACGGCTCCGTGGTAGCAACCTGACAGCCGGAAGAGGAGAACGGAAGGGAGATAAGAGAAGAAAGGTAAATCTTTCTTGCCCTTTATTATTCAATCTGCTCCCCTCTTATAATCCGAGGTGGTCTCCTAACAATCGAATGCAATCCTAACCAATACGGAAATGATATGCAAAAGGAAACTAACAAGCCAACTAAATAGTAATTGACGCTGTTAAGGAAAGGAATCAAGCCTATCCTGTTCCGCGTCCGGCACGTTGACTTAGGTTCCTGATTGCGCCACGGCTGGACTCTTTGACCCATCACCCTTGTGGTTGCTTGCTGCTGCGCCATCGTTCACACGGCACTGGTACACCAAGCCAAAGCGTTTAGAGATCGTGTCCACAACATTGGGGCCACATGGAAGGTGACGGAGTCAGGGGAAGGTGCCCAAAAGCTTCGTCGGGGGTATTTTGGGAGTTTGCCAAAATACCGACTTTGAGCCTTGGACAAAGCCGCAGCACGGAGAGACACAAAGGAGAAGTGGTTTAGGTCAATGTGAGCTAGTTTGATTAAGTTGATCAATCGTTAAGGTATTAGCAGGTTGAGTTTTGCAAACACTTTGAGAAGCGTGCATGAGTGTGTAAAACCCGTGTCAATGGGGTTAACGGAGTTTCCCTAAGTGCTCAGCGAATTGAGACCCACTAAGTGGTGCAGGCTATATGAGGGAGGAGAGGGGAGAGCTAGGGTTGAGGCTTTAAGAGAGACATTGAGATATTGTTTAAGTCTTGAGTAGTTTCTTCTCTCTCCCTAAATGAGAAATCTTGTGCGTGTAAGGACGGTACTTTGGGAGTACCTTGTAATCATCCATGTACTCGTGAATCACCCACTCTACTGGTAATAGATCAAATCTTTGATCCATTCTTGGTGCTTCAATTGTTTTTTGTTCGGTTTTTCATGTTCTTGAGCGAGAAATTGGAAATCATGATCTATGTTGTTTTTGCTTGAATCTTTGCCTTGATTTCCTTGCTAGGACATGTGGGAGTAGGTCTGGAATGCCTCATGTCTTAGATCCCCACAAGCAAGAACTAATTTGGAATTTAGGGTTTTTGGTGTTTTTGTGACCTAAATTTGATTTTCTTCAATTTAGTGAACCTGAGTCCAAAAACCTTATGATTCTTGATTGTCTTAGGTTCCTAATACCATAAGCAAGTCTCATACAAAATTTGGAAGTGTTTGGATGAGATTTGAGTGAGCTTTTGAGATTTTGAGTTTTTGCCCAAGAGGTTTCTAGGTTTGGAACAGGGGACCGGTCAGACCAGCCCTAGACCTACGATCGGACTGGCCTTGCGATTAGACCTCCCTTGTCTGTGTGGTTAGACCGGCCCATCCATTGCGGTCTGACCGGCCCATCCAAATCTAATCTAATGGACAACATTGCTAGTTCTCATTCACCTATTTTGAGGGCAGTTGCAATAGCAATTGAACACAGAATATCAAACACTGACACCAAAATGCGCAGCCACTTCTTTGTAGCCATGAAAATGTACCACCTCAGTCCACTGCTCCATGCCACTAATTATATGTCTAAATCACACATTTGGAAAAGTTATTCATAAATTTTCAATCGTGTTGTTGGCCAAGTGCACAAACACAATATAAGCAAATTGTTGAGATGACTTCACAGGTTAAGTAAGTTTAAACTTTAAAATAAAGAACAACTTCCATGATTTGATATTTTATTCATAGAACAATTTTTCTAAGAGATGGCAATCAATCTTCCCAAAAACTCTTGCGCAAGAATATGTCATGTTTTTCTGTCATTTAGAATAATTACAATCTACTATATTTAGCTATCTAGAATTATTTGTTAGACACTAACATCATGTTTACTGCAACGGCAACAGATATCATTGACCTTTTTTTTAGTGATCATACAAGAATTTGCAGTTATACATGAAGACTATCCACCCTTGTGTTCCCTGTCATGTTCAAGACATCTTTTATTAATGGTATAAATGTCTATGTCTGCCATACCTACAAACATATAACAATTTTATCATGGTGTCTTTACATAAATATGCTGAATAAAAGCAAAAAGACTTCACATGTTGCAATACAAGTGCTGAATAAAAATTATAAAATTGTAAAATACATATTAGTTATGATAATTGTAATAAAATGAATTTATGAAGAAAAACAGACATACAAAATAGCTATGTATATATGGAGTAAAAATTGTATGTCTTAAGAATGTTCTTAATTTACCTCAAAATCAAGTAAAGGAGGGCCACTTTCTGACAGTAATGACGCATTAAGAAGGTTATGAAGACTGTGAGACGCAACAAAAGCAACTTCTTGATCTTTCCTACATCTACATGAGCAAAACAGATAAATGTCTGGGAGAATTTGGCAAACATCTTCAGTAAATATATGAGAATAGAACCCATACAGGTCCAGCATCGTTGGTATAATCCTTGCCAGTGCTGATTTCAACTGTGACCTAGTGACCAGGCCAACCATTTCTCCCAAAGCCTCCACAGAAGACAACCGCACCTGATGAAAATGTTAACCAGACAATAAGCAGTATTTAGCAGTTAATTTGATCAGGCAATATTATGTTGGAATTTAAAAAAAGAATATACACTACATTACTACAAAAGCAGTGCACTAAGTCATTAAGATCCCAACACTGTAGCAAATCTGCAATGGTCTTAAAGTGAAAAAGGAGAAGGAAAAAGTCCATTGTACAACGGACTCCAAACATTGATTATCCAATTTGGTGCCAGGGGCCGTATCTGTAGGAACTCCCATTAAAATAGGAGAATGCAAACTCACAATCCTAGCCATCTGATTGATGGGGAATGAACAGCAATCATCTGATCTGCACCTCAGAGCAAAATCGCTGATTGTCTCCCTAGGATCGAATGGACAAAAATCTCACTTCAAGGAAACTCTGACTTAATACATTTCCAGGTGTTGATAGTCGCACCAAGAATTGGAACATTATTTTGTCAGACAGTTGCATCTGGGTGCACCGTAGGATTCTTAGCTCTTATTGAACACACCACTATCACCCAATAGCCTTAATAATGGTGGATCATAACAGATTGAGCTATTGCATGAGGCTCAGCATGAGATGATTTCAGCACTGAACTACAAAATTATTGATGTGTATCAGTTTTATTGGCAAGTATGTGTTTTTGACAATTGTACCAAAGTTATTTATATAGGTCTAAGCATTATTCACACATCCAAACACAAACAGCACGCTCCAATCAGTTGAGACGTTATATTATTGTAAGGGGTGTAAATAGCAACAAGTCAACAACTAAATAAGCCAAGTTTAAGCCATGGCGTGTACCTTTAGATCACGCGAGCCTGTCCATACTTTTAGAAGTAATTCAAATACTGAATTCATGAAGGACCTGTAGTTGAAATATTAGACAGATGGCATAACAGATTCCATTACCTCAAAAAAAAATCTCTCATAGAAAACTTTACATGACATCAGTATCGAAAGGAAGCTCGGAGGGGGCATCTCCTATGTACTGACATGCAGCCTGGCACCAACACTTAAATGCTGCAAATAGAAGGAAAACATTGTATCAATGGATTCAAAAGAAGGTTTTGTATATCGTTTCAAATTTCCAGAAACATATGAACGTAGAAACCAGAACAAATGCTGATGATTGGAGGAAATTTCATATGCAGTACCATTCGCAAAAACAGGTCGTTGGCCATCTCGTACACTTCCTAGGATAGGTAAAACGCGCAAAAGTACATCCTTTAATCGTGGGGTGAACTGCAAGGCTTCAAATAAGCAAGAACAAGTTGGGAATTCAGCAGTCCAGCCCAATCAGATGGAAATTGAACTAAAAAATGTGCTTAACCTTCAGCTAATGCGAAATCTGCAAGTATCTGTAACATGGCTGGCAAGGCAGAAGTTGGTCCAGAGAAGTAAAGAAATATTTCCTCCATCATCTACAACAAGTTAGGTCAACAGATTGGTATTATTGTGCTAAACTACGGAGAAGTAAAGAGTCACCAGCACCCAAAGCCAACAGAAATGTGAAGAAAGAGATCAAGCTGGGAACAATGAAAAAGGAAAGTTATACTTAAAACCGGCTACGAAGTTTACTGTAAGTAGGCTGCTTTAGTGATTTCTGACTTATGATAATACATTTCAACTTTCAAGATGACACTATAAAGAGCTATAGCTGATTGGCACAGAGAAAACAATCTACCCCACACTCTGCCATTAAGAGTGCAAGTTTTTTTTCCCTGGCGGTCATCCAAGACAGAAATGGACTCTCCTTAGAAGGAAGACTTTGAGAAGAGCATAAGATTTCTGATGCATACATTTACCAAAGTTAATGTTAACCAGCGCATTATTAGAAAACTAGCCCTGGAGCAACATGAAACATGTCTACCAGAAAGTCTTTCAAAATTATAGATTAGTGAACCATTGCTAACCAGAAAAGTTTGGTATTGAAACTCATAATGGACTTAATTAGTGAAACCCTGTGGCTACTGGCTAGATGGGACTACAAACCTTGTTTGTGTTGGATCATGACACTATCCACTATTATTTTCTCAAAATAACCAAAAACACCCTTCTTCAATACCATTTTTCATCTGTTCCTCTCCGGCCAAGGCGATGTCTCTACAAGACTTGTGCCTCCTATAGCCTCCTCTGGCCAACGTGATTATCTTTTATAGTATTGTTTCCATAACTAAACCTTTTTGGGTGTTACTGCGCCAATTGCCCCTATGACCTATGTGCTTCCTAAGTAAGCATGTAAACACAGCCTAATCATAGTATTTAACACATATAATAGTTATATACACAAACAGAAGGTATAATGGTTGGGAAAAGGCGTACCAAGTCTGGATCATGTGACCCTATGGCAACAAGAAGACTAGCTGCTGCTCTTTGCCAATCAGCATTGAAGTCCTGTTCACCAAAAAACAATGATTATATCAACCAATCGAAACAAGATAGGAGACAAAAACCACAAAAAAACAAAAGATGTAAAGGCAAACATAATGCATCCTTATTATTGAAGTGCATTAGGATAGCACACATTGTAAATAGATAACATTATTAATATTCAAAACCATGAAACGAAAACAAAAAAAGAAAAATAACTTGTATGTGGCTCCCAATACCGTATTTTCACGATATTGGGACCATTTTCACGAAAGTAATCACTGACCTACTTTCAACGTGTAGTGATAGTAACCCGTTGTCGTGATAGTTCACTCCTTAGGAGTCGGGAAACTACCTCAACAACAAAGAATATATTTAGGGACTCTTTTGCCTAGCTTGCTTAAGGTTATGTGGCTTATAAGCTTAAAAAAGGGGTAGGCAATCTGCTTATGTCTGGGCTTAACTTTAACCTTAAGCCATGATACGGATAGAAGCTAAAGACAGTAGAGAGTGACTTATGGGGCTCATAAGCTTAGAAAACAAATAAGCTGAGATTACTTGAGCATGTTTAAGATGCATCATATAAGCTGCTGCACTTATCAAAACACAGGGGAAATGGAGGGCTTGGTTTCATACTTTCATTAGCTTAATTTTGAGAAACAATATTATTGTGAAAAGCCATTTGGACAGTAATGCCTAATGACTAATGAGGCATCAAAGTGCAAACTAATAACATCCCTTGTTAACATTCAGGAGTAGAACATTCCACACATGGTGTTTTCTAAACAGGCACAAGGGGGGAAATCAACAGCCATGAGGAAGGGAAAAAACATGTTGGTCGGTCGCACGGTCAGGGCTTATGTGCCCAGCTCCACCACACTAAAGAATTGCAGCATGTAACACTGCTAGTTTGGAAACCCAGCGATGATCTTGACTGCAGAATATCAAGGCCATCTGGCCAAATAAAATGTCTACGGTTGAGATGTTTTGTATAATATCAAAATTGCTGAGTTTAGAAAGCTACACTCTTTACATCAATCTGAATTTAAAAGGTTATAAATGGTATAGAAGAATGTTTCATGTACACTAGATACAACGAGTAACAATCAAGTAGCAGGTACTGCAATGAAATCTTAGTGGTTCTATAAATGTTACATTTCAAATGATATTTTGGACTTCTACATACAGCTGAAGTATCCAACAGCTTATTAAACTGTAATGCACAAATCTTCCAGCTTCTGAGGAGGCAGGGGAAATCTTTTAACTTTACTTACAATAAGTAAGGTGTGTAATAATCAAATTGTTCATTACATAGCATTTTATTCTGGCAGGGATTATCAGTTTCATTTCATCCAATAGTGTAACAATCATAGCAGATTATCATACCTACAGTAGCAGCTCTCATATCCCTATGGATGCTAATTTGTACGTTATCTGTTTAGCAACCCACGTAAAATTATCTGTAGTTATGTAACTGGTGCCTGAAACGATGGTGTGGGGCTGCAGAACAGTCCCTTAGTTTCCAGCTCACCATCTAGTATTGAGCTAAAAATCACAAGGAGACAGATTGACAACATACGATACCTTTGAGCTAACAATCTCTGCAGTTGCAATCTTCGCAATTTTCCGGAGGAATTCGCGTTCAGCGTCCGAGCGGTCGATAACCCTCACGGCAGAAGCCATTACGAGAAAAACCCCAGCCATGTTGCCAAACCGCTACAATCCACATAATCCAGAACTAGTTCATACCCTCAATCCAAACAAAACGAAAATAAGTGCCCTAATGAGCAAATTTTTATCCCAAAGGCACAGGAGCGTACCCGACGGCCGCCTCGGGAGACGGTGGCACAGCAGTCGAGGACGAGCAGCGGATTCCTGCATCCATCAAGCAACGAATTTACCAAATTGCTTCCCGCGGAAGGGAGCGGTACACGGGAGCGATCCTTACAGCGGTGCGATCTCGCGGAGGGCGGCTAGGGCGGCGTCGCGGGCAACGGGGGAGTCGTCGGCGAGGGAGGCGACGAGGACCTGCACGGCCTCTGGAATGGAGAAGGGAAGCGCGTGAGAGGGGCCGGAGACCAAGTGGGGGAGGGGAGGGAGAGGGTGCGTCACCGAGTGCGGCGGCGGAAGCCGCGGCGGATGAGGACGCCATGGAGGAGATCGCCGCGAGGAGATCCGCGGCGAGAGGGCGCAGGCGACAGCTCAGAAAGGCTCGAATCGGGGAGGGAGTGACACGATGGGAGGTGAGGTCATTCGGGTGGCGCCGTGGTGGTGCGGACGCGAAGGAAACGGACAACAAGGGAGGGAAGGGGAGGAAGCCCGGGACGGATGTGTCTTCTCTGGGCCTGTTGGTTTTGTCCCTGAACTCTGAACTTCTGAAGAGTTAGCAGTACTACAGCTCTGGTTTTCTTAATCTTCGTATAATAGTACAGACAGCTATGTTATTATCTATAACATCTATCTATATTAGTTATAGATAATTTATAGTGAGTTATTTTTTACTTGTCTTTATAAATTGCGCAGTCTTTTAATGTTTTTTATTTTTTTATTGTTTCTTGTACAATAGCATACTCTTTCATTGTTTTTTATTGTTTCTTATGCAAAAGTCAACTACTAGTTAGTAGACAATCGATTTCTCCCTCTTTACTCTCTTTAATCCAGATCAGCAAAAATCATAGGTGGCAGAAACTATAGAAAACTAATATAAGTCCATTGTACATGGCCTAGTTTCTGCAATTTTCAGCTAAATTTCATTTCTTCGATCAGATGTACAGTATTTATGGGAAGCTGTGATGTGAAGTTCTCTTGTTTTGAGAATCAGGAATTCAGGACTCGGGATAGAGGATACTGCAATACAGGTAGGTGTTGGAAAGGTCTGCGGTTTTAGGGAATTCGGACATGACTCGCCGACAAAATGAGTGAAGTTATGTGCACGTAGTTTATTGTGGAGGTAACCTGTAATTCTTTCTTTAGTTTGAGCATGTAGTTTGTCTTATCTGTAGAATACAATTAGAGTATTTAAAAGCTAAAATAAAATGATCTCTCGTCATTCCTTGAAAACTTCCGCCAGCTGATCATCAAAAGCATCTTGGTTCTTGACTAACCAAAGAACACGGCCCACAGAGGTACATCTAGCTTCACTTCTTCAGAAAAGCTCTTCTTCAACTCCAAATGTGGAAGAAGGATTTTGTTTTATCACATGCTAATTGCCAACTCATCCCTTTTCAATAAGACACCGTGGGGCACCCACCCTACATAGCAGTTTGACTTTTCTCACGCAGTAAGTAGGTACATACCCTTTGGGCCTGTTCTTTTTTGCTGCGGCTTATGGTTTTTAGCTGCGGCTTGTGGCTTTTGGACTGTTTGTACGAGAGATTACAGAGTAACAGAAACTCACATGCAGTTTTTGCCGATATAAATGAAGTCAGTAAATTATGTACTATAATTAACTAGTAGACCCTATCTTTAAAAAAATACTCTGTTTAAAAATTAGTTACTGTAGAAAATCCAAAAGGCAGCTTTTAGAAGTTGAAAAGAACAAGACCTAGACCACAAGTTTCCTTACATATACCAAACATCTACTCAGCCTGGAAAAGTCAAGGCAAGAACTCTTAACAATGAACATCAGAGTCAAATAGCCCCTTCCAACTGTTGAACATCTCCGCACGAAATCTCCACACTGGTAGTATAGTGGTATGCACAATTGCACATATTGCTGCCAATATCATATTACCATACTGAAGTCCAAAGTTACGAACACCACCCACATCAAAGTGCTAGCATTAGCAGTGTTTGACAACAATATTGGTCATAAAACAAGCCTTGAATCAGTTTGCACTTCCAATTAGTAGTTAACTAGTTACCACAGAACATATGCACGTAAAAAGACTGGTCATATACTCATGATCTTACAACAAGGCCTTGTAAATGGCTCAATTCTACAGTCGACAGATGCTTGTAACTGATAGTAATCACCCATAGCCATAGGAAGTGCAAAGAATCTTCAGAGACCAGAAAGAAGCAAATGGATTATATAACGATAGGATTGCAATATAAAACCAGGAGTCGGTGACTAAATCCAACAAGGGGAAACTGTCATGAGCAAAGTGGATGATGCATGAGCAGGGTTGCTATGCCCCATCAAGCGGCGATAAGTAAATTCAACAACAAAACGTATCATGGTTTTTTTAGAGAACATGCAAAAGCTTTGTGTGTCTTTGTGTTAAGCAGGAAAATAGTTTTAGTACAAACCAACGCGTCCACCAGTGCATAAAGGCGAGCCAACCACAACACAACCTAGGAAAAAAAACAGAAATTACATGGACCGGAATCATGCCTAATGCAGATACTGGACAGCTTCATATTTCACAAGTGCCAAGTGGTTTCCTTGAAGAATCACCCGAAGCCAAGATTGGTAAACTTTAACAAGCTGAAAGCAAAACAATTTTCTTATTTAATAAATAATCTCTGGGGCAAATATGAAGATAAATATAGGAAATGTTGCCCACAATAATCTCTAGAACAAATATAGAAATTGTTCAACTCAAGAAACTTCCAGCTGACAATTAATCAGCATAGATCTTATTCATATATGACTATTTTTTGGGGGGTCATCTAGTTCACATATGACATAGGATTGAACAAACAGCAAGTAAACTAAAAATTGAACGATTCATGAGACTTCAAATATTGATGATGGCAGAAACAAAATGTACTGGCAGTGTCCTTATTGGTGGGTTAACTCAAGAAACTAGCAGCTGATGACTATTCAACATAAAACTAGTTCATATATGACATTTTTTAGGTTATCTAGTTCGCATATAATTGAACAATAGCAAATAGTTAAAATTGAACTATTTGTTAAACTTCAAGTATTCATGAATATGAGAAATTAAATGAAGCAGACTTCACTTGATTGATGTTAAAGAGAGGTAATTTCTAAAAAGAGAATTTCGTCTGAAATTTATACGCCATTATCTTATTTTTATACATAGGACAAGACATCCTTGATTTTATTCTACCACAAAATCATCCAAAATTGTAATCCAAAAGAAACAATGTATCAGAGCTTGGAAGCAAGAAAGGCTGAACCGATGAAAATGGTATTAAACAAATGGCTATCATAGGCAAAACAAAGTGGTATTTAACTAACCTGCTTCAGAAATCGTGGAAGCATGAGTCCGAGTAACTGCTCAACACTTGCCTGCCACTTGATTCAATGGCTTCAACTGGTATTGCTCGAAACGGGAAGGGTATATCAATTGTAATCTGAAGATTATCAAGATAAACTGATTGTGTCCAAGAACATTCAATTATGTTCAGACGAGGTCAGCTGAGAGCTTGACACTGAATTACCTCGATTGTAGTATCCGATGTAAGCTGTTGAAATGTCGAATCATGCAAACTGCTGTTGCAGAAAACCCTATCCACCATGGAAACTGCAACCCACCGCAAATCATGTCAATGATTTCCTGGAACGAGGATTATGTTAGAAATAATCTTGACTAAGAGTTCAAGAAGTAGTAGAGCCCGTCTCTGTGTGTAACTTAAGTTGAAGTTGTGTCCAACTTGAAATTCGAATACATATACTAGTATGAGATTATTAGCCTATATATTAAGGAGGCGTGTAGACAGTATTGTTAGAAAAAATAAGAAAAAGAGGAACAAATAAGAGAATAGATAAATTCAGAAATTATCCTGTGTTCTCTCAGTTTATTTGCGATGTGTGTATTTTCTCCTGGATCAAAACTTTAACAAGTGGTATCAGAGCCTAGGCGAAAAGTGAGTTGCTGAAAAAAATCGTCTCGACGATTCCATTTTCGCTCGTCTTGCGCAGTGCTCCCGAGGCATCCGCTCTGCGCATCATCACGTTTCAGCAGCTCGTCCGTGTGGCGCATTCGTCGGTCAAGCAACGCAGCAAGGCAGAGAAGAAAGAGGCAAAGCATAGCAATCGTCCGGACGACAACATAAAAGGAGACGCAGCGTGAGGATATGTCACCGGTTTGTGTCAAGTATAAGTTTAGTAAGTCGTAGTTGAGACCGACTGCCTCAATGTTTTAGAATCTTTGCATCCGGATGAACCTGTACCAGTTAAGTTGAGTTCCTATATGTAGTTTGCATGTAGAATGCTTCATGTGGAGACCTGATTGATAGTTCATAATACATTGAGATTAAAACTAGAGAGTGTCAAGTCAAGGTTAATGGGGAGATTGTTAGAAATAATTCTGACTAAGAGTTCAAGAACCATCGCTGCACCCAGTGGAACTCCCACTTCGTCCACGTCGATTTCACGGGAAAACCCTTCAAAGCACTGGCACAGAGCTGAAGGTTGATGTTGCACAGGTTCGAATACTGACCATCCCCTAGTCGCTTTGGCTAGCATTGCGTGTCATGTACGAACGCAAAGATGGCAGCGCTGGGGATGGTGGCCCTCGAACACGTCGCCCACGAAAACACGGCCAGACAAGTGATGGCGTTCGGTGTACGCTGCTGAAGCTCGAGCTTGTATAGTCAGAGAAAATCAAGTGCGCCGCGAAGACCAGCGTCTCACCCTCCCATGGTGGTGGCACAACCTCTCCATCAGAAGGAAGGCGGATGAGCTCGCGAGACGAGATCTTACTGTCACACATAAGAGACCGCACCAACTCCTCCGTCGTAATGGACGGGCCGAGTGTGTTCATGAATACACCATCGAACTTCTCGTATACCTTCCAACGCTTGCCAGTGGCGACCTTGCAGCAATCGTCTTGAATGGCACGACTGCTCGGGGAGCAGAGGCATTGCTGTGGCCACGACGGTCACCTCCACACACCATTGCAAGCAGCAAAAGATCGGCGGCACGAGGACGAATGGAGAAAGGCTCAGCGATGAGCAAAAGACGACGTTACACAAGATTGTAGGAGATGAAAGCAAAACAAGAGAGAACTGGCAAACAGTCCCAAAAATCGCGTCGCCCCACCGTATAAGTACAATGCATGACAGCGGCATTCAGTGCCTGCATAGTGGGTGCGAGAGTTGAGGGGGCATGCGCCACGCCATAACTGGTGTGGCAGTTCGTATCCCATGACCAAAAAACCAAACACCGCCACATGGCGCTCACTCTTAGAAGTCGTGCGCACTATCGTCCAAAACCGCACATGAGTTTCTATTACTCCGTACTCTATCTCATAAACAGCCTAAAAGTCATAGGTCGCAACTAAAAGCCATAAGCCGGAATAAAAAAGAAAAGGCCAATCAACATCTTGTCGCCAAACCTCGGCACCACCAATCCAATACTCCCTCAGTCAAAAAATGCAGGGCGTCGACGTATTTTGACATTTAAAGTTTGTAATTTTTTACTATCATTACATTAATATTTAAAAGCAATTTCTTATTATCTACGATTTTGTAGCTACGAACAAAATATTGTTATAGAAATTATCAGTCAAACCTCAATCTTAGAGATTGCACCAAGTTAAACTGCACCTTACATTTTTCTATGGAGAGAGTACCTTTTGGTGGTGATCAGTTGGGCTTTTTTGGTGGCTTATGGCTGAAAACACTGTAGTTGGCTGAAAAAATACTGTAGCTGACAAAGACTTATTTAGCATAATTAAATTTAAAAAAATTTAAAAATAAAAAATATGTTAGCCCATTACGTATAATACAAACATATACGGGAAAAAAAGAACTGGCAAAAAAGCTCAACAAAAAGCCAAAAGTTCAAAAAAAGACGAAATTTATGAATAGTGAAAAATAAGCCGGAAGTCAGAAGCTGAAGTCCAACTGATCGGGGCCAAGACGGAAACAAATATGCTTAGAACGATGATTGTGGACATTAACAGTGCAGCACGCGAAATGAGAGAACAAATGGCCAACGTTCCATGCTCCAGTACAAGCAACGTTCGATCGCCTTGCATCAGCCTCTACTCTTCGGCTTGTGGATTCTAATCCTACATTGTTACTCACACATGCATGGCTCTGTTCATACTCCATATAACCATGCATCCAGAGTTCCTCGCTGTTTCTTCCAAGGGCATGTTTTGGAACACATGGATTTTACTAGAATTCACCAGAATTCCTCAACTCCGAAAATGCCATGAGTGTGCACTTCTGCAAAAGTATATCTATCATAAAGGCCCGTTTGGAACGCATGACTTTCACAGAAATTTTGCAGGATTTCACAGAAAACTGTTCAATTCCTGCAGGATTCAAGAAAAAATCATGCGTTCCAAACGGAGCCTGAAGTTTCGCTATCATATGAACTCTTAACCGCTACTAAACAACTAGGTAAGAATCAAACGAGCAAGCATAAACTCAACCAGATCATCACAAACAGATTAACAACAGTACCAGCACCACATAACAGCTTAGCAATCAAGAGTATCCATGATAACACTAACACATTGCCAGTTCCTTGCAGGCATTTCCACGAACACTAGGCGGACACAGCCAACATCACTAGATTCCAACCAACAAACCAGAGTAAATTAGCGGTATCGCGACCCCCCTTTTAGAGATGAAAAGGGCCTAGGGTTTCGCACATTCCAACCCCCAGTCGCCGCCGCCCTCGCAGGGGCGATCACTTGGGCAGCATCTGCGCAGCCGCGCCGGCGGCGGCCGCCTCCTGCTGCTGCTGGTAGTTGAGCGGGCGGCGGAACAGCATGATGTGCGGCTCCGGCCGGTGGATCGCGTAGTGCACCCACCCGCGGCTCTGCTGCACGCCGATCGCACGCCACTCGTTCTGCAAAAGAAGACCCCACCGGAAAACCCCAATTCCGTATTAAACAACAAAGGCAAACAAGAACGCGGTTTTATAAGAATGCAACTGGAAATCTTGACGAACCTCCGAGAGGAGGCGGTTCTTGGGGAGGAGCTTGGCGACCTCGGGCGGGAGGACGACGTGCCTGCGCAGGGCAAAGGGGATCAAGTTAGGGTTTTGCCAACCACGGGCACACCGAAGAGAAAGAGAGGGGCAAAGATCAGGGGCTAGGGTTTCGCATCTACCTGTACTCGTAGGTGTCATCAAAGTACTTCTCGGAGTACTGGATCTGTCCCATGTCCACTACCACTTCTTGATCAGCTTCTCTGCAAGAAAAGTCCCCAAAATCTTTTTAAAAAAATCCGAACAAACCACCCAACCACGCAACAATCAGAGATAAAAGGCGATTCTTGCAGAAACATTTCGAGGATAACACGAGGAACCAGAGGATTTGAGAGGAAGGAGAGCCACGAAACCTTGGAGCGGAGCGGAGAGGGCGCGGTTGGTGTGAAGCGACCGAAACGAGCAGCGGTGGGAGGAGACGGGGATGGGTTTGGGGTGGAGGTAGGGAGCGTATCTATTTAAAAAGGAGCGGGGTGAGCGCGACCGTCGGTGCGACCATGGACGGGCGAGATGGGGCGGGCGGATAGGGCAAGTAGTCGTTACTCGTTACCGATCACCGCCGGATTAGTCGGCGGCGTGGGCTGGATTCGGGTTTGAAATCAGGGAAGCGAGAAGAGAACGTGTGGGAGGGAGTTTCGAATTTTGAAATCGCGTGTACGCAGTTCGGCCCGATTAAAAAACTTACAGCTTTCACTTCTGGCTTTTAGAATACGTTGGGTTTCTTGATTTTATTTTTGGGTATTTTAGCTTTTAAGAGTTTTTTGTTTTTTCCTTTATTTTTTCTGTATTATCTGTGATGATATATTTTTTTATTATTAAAATTTAATTACACAGAAAAACTAACAGTCGCTACAGTGCATTTTTAGTTGCTATAATATATTTTTAGCCATAAGACAGAAATTAAAAGTCACTTTAAGCACTATGTCTACCTAAATCTCTCCGTTAGTCTCGTAAGAGGTCTCGCTCTTTTCGGCTTTTTACCTTTTTTGGTTTCGATTGTTTTAGAAATCACTATTTATTAAACTAATAAGTCACAGCCAAAGGCCATAAACCGTAGCCCAAAAAAATACCCCAAAGTACCGAGGGGATGTTTTGGTTGCGATTGATAGTTTTTTGTTGTGTTTTCGATACGATAACAATCAACGGAGATGCTAATACAGATAGTGTATATGGTATTAAACTCAGGAAGTTGTTTGTGAAATCTGTTTTAAGATACTGCCTCGTTTTCGATGTTTAGTTTTTTAACCTTCAGATAAACCAAAAACCAAAAGGAACACAACGTGAGAACTTTGAGCATGCGTTTGATTTTGCATTCGCAGGTCTTTATTTTTGTTGATATCAACCAGACATAGATCCTTTTTTTGTTGTGGTTAAAGGCTTTTGTCCGTGCTTTTTGGACGTTTTGGGTTCAAAAAGAAGTATGAAAAAATCGACTCATTTGTTTTAACTTTCAAAGAATCCAAAATTAAAAGCCATAGAAAATAAAAAAGAAGAACCATATAGCTTTCTCCCACAAAGAGGGCGATACATTTGAATTAAAAATTCTTCCCTAGGCAAATTCTACCATGCTAGAGAAGGAAATAGGAAAAAGCTCTACATCATTTTTTAAAAGTACAAAATGGACCCACGCACGCACTCACACAGTCCCACACCCTACACGTATGACACACACGCATATGTGGGTAAGTTCGTAAAATACGACTATTCCAGAGCGGGCCTGAACCTTGCAACAATTGGGGCTAATGGGCTAACACTTGTTGGTGCCGCTGCCGCCCGCCTCCCCGAAGCCTCCACTGGCTCAGCCCGACTTGCCTGTTTCCGCTCTGGCCGAAACCCGAAAGCCCAGCACAAGTGGCAAACCACCGAGGCCGATGTGTAGTAGAGATGGACACGGAGCCCAGAGGCCCAGCAAGCTTCCGCCTCTCTTTACATGGACACGGACAGAAAGAGCACATGCACCGCGGTGGAGCAGTGCAACTGCTCGCATGGCCCGTGGGAAAGGACAAACGGCAGCACTTGCTGATACTCCTCCGGAATTTCTGAGATGCAAAAAACTGGTACCTAGCAACTTAGCATCTAGTGACAAAAATGTTACTACTGATTATCATCAAATGGTGAAAAAAGGTTGCGGGGAAGCCGAGGAGCAGGTGGCAAAGTGACAGATGCCCCAAAGGAAAAAAAACAGACAAATTATGGTATTTGTGGTTTACGGGCATGTTTAATTTGTCATTAAAGAACAGGCATGCGGATGCATGTGACTGTACTTAGAGCAAGTACAATAGTATAACCAACTAGTAGCTATAATACTTGTCCATTTCATCTATAGCCTTCAAAAATATAGTTCATACAATAAGGTAGCTATTACAATAACTATTTGACCCCACGTGTAAGAGAGTGAAATGCATATTTTTACGTGCTATAGTTAGTTGTAATTTAGTAGCCAGCTTCCTTCTCTCTCTTCATTTCTCTCTCTGTCACGTAAGATTTGGTTGATATTATATTTGCTATAGCCTGCTGACTAAGTCTTATTGTACCTGCTCTTAAAAGCCGAAAGGGAAAAGGGCAATGTCTACTCCATCTTCTTTGATGGCAATATAGGGACCTAATGCTTAGTTTAGTTAGACTTCAGTGCTGCCACCTAACCAAATTGCCTTGATTTGTTATGCCTCCACAAGCTTAGCCGCCCAGCTCAGAAGCACATCCAAATATTTGACTAAGAGCACCAGCTAGCTCATAATTCGCGGAAATTGTCAGGTTTTCAAGTTTCTTCAAGGCATTTTAATACGATCAATGGATATACAAAATTAACATCACCTACCAGATCAAGCTTGAGATAACCAAATCGATTCGCAACAATAAATGAATTCCTCTTCCAGCAAGGCTAGATGAGATCCACTATACACTGTGATCAATTTGTGATTGGGTCAGGTGATAGCTGATAAGCATTGCTGTGCAGTTTTGCCTTGAAACCGCTCGATCGGGGTCAAGAGAATAGTTCTCCCAGGTGGCAAGTCAAGCACTATATCACATGCAAGACTGCGCCAATGTTTACCAGTAATAACAACAAGATCTTACCCTGGTATTGGATGAGATCTGGAGCTGTACAGCAAAAATACCATTCCAGTAGCTAAATTACATTGAATCCGTTCGTCCTTCGTGTTCTGTTCCCTGGTGTGACTGCTGTTAATGAGTGAATACCGATCGATCGGAAAGGTTTTTCAACGGAACTGATCCCACAAATAGCATTGTAACTATTTTTTAAAAAATTTAGCTTTTGAATATTTATTTTTACAAATTTAATCCTCTCCTGAACTCGACAGCCATGGTAGACGACATATGCATGTCGCCTACCGCATTACAATAGCTTGATAAGTCCTACCAAACCACAGTTGCTCATCTACCACCCATTTTTTCATCATCTGCTAGTGCCTTAAGTGTGTAAATTAGGCTCAGCTTCTTAGATTTCTAGCAAGTTCTGCCGAGCGTGCACAAATCAGTAGGTGAGCATGCACAGTCACTAATCAGCACTTTTATTACCAGCATTAACACTAATTAATACTAATTAACCATCATCTATCACTAATTAACAATCATTAGCACTAATTAATACTAATTAGGATCGGTGTCGTGGCATTATCAGAGACGGTTTATTACACGTACCGTCTGTGATAATGTAATTAGAGACGGTTTGGAATACGAACCGTCTATAATAACGCTTAAAAATGCGCGTCCTACTCCCGCCTATTAATATTCTGATGCAAACGACTCTTAAACTTCCACACGGTTGGCTTTATGTACAGCGTAGTGTACAATTCTTTGATACCACAAACTCAATCTCTTCTAAACTGTCCTCTCCCTCATATTCTTCACTAGATTTCTCAATAATGGCATCTCGTATTCTTTTGATCTCCTTTCTCTCATCTATCTATCGTGGGTTGTTCGGCTGCAACCTTACACAGGCGGGTAACAACTTACGTCTGAAGTAACTCCTCGATCTGCTCACACCCTGCTCTCCTTCCTAGACGGTTCTAATTAAAAGTTGTATGTGATGTCTAGCATTTATCACAGATGGTTCTTATGAATAAACGTTGTGAATTATCACAGACGGTTATTAATACGAACCATCTGTGATATCTTGCATTATCACAGACGGTTTATACTAACAATCGTATGTGATATTTTCACAGACAGTTATTAATACGAACCATCTGTGATATATTTGTTTATCACAGACGGTTCGTATAAATAACCATCGGTGAAAATATCACAGACGGTTGTTAGTATAAACCGTCTGTGATAGTTGCAGCACAGACAGTTCCCTATGAACCGTATGTGATGTATCTGTCCAGTATAGCCTCTTTGTAGTAGTGTGGGGTAGCTCGGTAAGTGTTATCGAGTTCAGTATATCTGAGGAGAAGACTAAATTTACAAAAATGGATATCTAAAAATTAAATTTTTTGAAAGATAGTAGCTATAATACTATTTATGGGAACAATTATCTTCAACGTGGTGATGTATGTCGGGGGCAGCATATGGCAAGAACACAGAGGCAGGCAGGAAAGAGCTAAAACTGCAAAATAATGGAGCCAAGCTGCTCTTTTCAAAATCATGTGGATATGGATCATGGATGTCCTCCTTTTTCTTTAGCATACTCGTGTCTCATGCGGATAATAGTCATGTAAGTAGAGGTTCTCCAAACCCCGGATGTTAGTACCTAGCGGTGGCCAGTGGACGCTTGGTTATCCGGCGGATGGAGCATGGGCACTTCCAGAAGCCGAGGGTACGATCGTAATTTACAACAGCTATCAGAGGTAGCAACATTGGCGCCGACCGCCGAACAACGAGCAGTTTGTAGTCGACGACGTGTCTCCATCGTACGAACCACGTAGATAATAAAATATGGGCTCGATGCTTGTTTTTGTCCAGGGTTATGATTGGTTTCGAGAATTGCTAACTCCGGAGGAGAAGATTCTCGCACTACCGAGTTTTGCATTTCAAGAAACGTAGAGGATAATCCTATTCATATCCTCTTTCAACTAGTGGAGGAACGAGACGGCGTAGACGCACATACATCTTTGCTTACGATAAGCGAGAAACTAGGAAAATAAAAACCAATTCGGACATGAATTCGTAAATGATCTTAGTTTTCAAGAAAGCACATGCATACAAGGTTTCCCCATTTTACCTGTACATCTATATAAACATTTTTCTAGTTGCAGTGAGAAGAAAACAACTTCCGGAGAAAATCACTCCAAGCATGTCGTACGTTCTCCAATCACTTCACCGAAAGGAGGAGAGTTCTGTAGAGCATGTGCTAATGCCAGGCTCCACCTTCGCCGTCACAGCGACGACCTAGCAGACCGGCAGCCAATCCCGGCGCCCCAGTTTGTGCTGAGAGGTCACGTCGCGCCCGGCCTCCAAATCCACACGAACCACGGGCCCTGCCGCCCGCACACGTGGCTCACTGTCGCTGACAGCTTCATGTCCGGCCGACCGGCCGGCGCGCCGGAGAAACGCTCCCCTGGTTGCTGTCCAGCGCTCTCCGTGTGAATGGCAACCCCCAAGCTTAATTACAGTATACTCGTGTTATGTAAGAAAAGTGGTACTACTGTATTAGCATATGTCCAGCGTAGCTACCGAACAGTAGTCCGCACATATTTAACTCTCGCAGGAAATTAACACAAAAGATGGCGAGAGATCGTCAAAAACCTCATCTAGAAATTATCTCAGGCGTTTTATTGCCTAGGAAAACATTTGGTACCAGTGCCATGTGAGCTGTAACATAGAATGGACCAGGTTTCTCTTTCTTGCATTTCCTTCTTTTTACAGATATTTTATCGTACCATCTTTATAATAATGTCCATTAATTTCTGAAACTATCAGTACCACTTTCGGAGCTGTCCAAATGGACGGCACGATACGGCGCGATATGGATATATTAGGCATGGCAGGGATTGGTTGGGTTTAAGTTTTTGGTTTTTAGCTTATTTTTTATTATTTATAAATCTCGTTTTTTTTGAACTTTTGGTTTTTTGTTGAGTTTTTTTGTCGGTTCTTTTTTTCCCGTATTTGTTTGTATTATACGTAATGGGTTAACATATTTTTTATATTTTTAAATTTTTTAAATTTAATTATGTTAAATAAATCTTTATCAACTACAGTGTTTTTTTCAGTCAGCTATGGTGTTTTCAGCCATAAACTTTTAAGCCGAACTGATGACCATGGTTTCAGCTCGTCAGTTTGAACTGATCATGTCATATCGGCTCGTGGATCAAGGCATTGGCCAGACATGACTCAGCAAGGTTTGTACCGTGCTAGCCTGTCACACGCCTGTTTAGCGTGATGGTCAGGTAGGCCTGATCCATTTGGCCACTACTTTCACCGATATGATAATATATAATTCGATAGGCTTCTCGTTTAAAAAAAAAGCCCTAATATCCGTATGCTTTTGCTATGCACGTATACCTACCTGATTCTCCGAAATCACAAGCATACCCACCTTACCTCTAGAAACTTCACACAGGACAAGCATACCATGCGTGACAATAATACGACAATTCTGGGAGGTGTCAGCTGTGTCACACTATCACATTCATAGTTCGTAATGTTTATTTCAAAAAAAAAGATGTATATAAGTATCACTTGAATATTTTTTTCTAATAATTATCTAAATTTCGAATTATTGGATTAGAGATATAACGACTTTTTTTAGAGGGAAGAGATTATTTTTTTGGAGGGGCGAAGAGAATTTATGGCCGTAAATCTGAATGATAAAAGAAAGAAAACAGATGATGTTTATCGATACCAAAAAAATCCTCACGTGGCTATCCCGGCATGCCTGTGCGGGTCTATATATACCACCTCCACCGCATTTCATCCCCTCACCATCACACATTCACACCTCATTTCTGAGCTCCCCAGTAGTCCAGTACAGCCTCTTCTTGTGGTTAGAGAGAGAGAGAGGCAGCTCAAAATGCCGATCAGTAGGATCGCCGTGGGGAGCACCCAGGAGGTGTACCACCCGGGCGCCCTCAAGGCGGCGCTCGCCGAGTTCTTCTCCACCCTCATCTTCGTCTTCGCCGGCCAGGGCTCCGGCATGGCCTTCAGTGAGTCTCCAAAACACTTCAATTAGCGTCTCTTTTCTTACTCCTGGCATGGCACATCATCATCTCCTTGAGTGAACTCTGCTTTTAACTTCTAAGGTTAGGAGCGCCAACTTAATTTGGCACGCAATAGTGCAAGTTTAGCATGTAAACTGACACATTTGCACCTGAAACAAAGCAGTTATTCTAACAAAAGTATAGTTGAATGTTACAAGGAAAATACAGCAGTGTGTAGATGATTAAACAATATTTAGAGTCAGTTCATGCTCAAAAACATGGACAAAAAAATTGAAGTCACCATAGTTTAGCACGGTTAAACAGTATATCTAAACAAAACACTACTAGTAGTAAAAAACTTTTTTAAGTTTTCACGAAAGTAGCACAAATAAAGCAGAAGAAGCCATCTCATACTCACCATAAAATTTCACACAGTAATGCCACTGACGAATTAATACTTGTTTCGATAATCCTCTGTCTGACTGTTATGTGGCCCCACGAATGACTCAGGCAAGCTGACCGGCGGCGGTGCGTCGACCCCTGCCGGCCTGATCTCCGCGTCGGTGGCCCACGCCTTCGCCCTGTTCGTGGCGGTGTCCGTCGGCGCCAACATCTCCGGTGGCCACGTGAACCCCGCCGTGACCTTCGGTGCCTTCGTGGGCGGCAACATCACCCTGTTCCGCGGCATCCTGTACTGGATCGCCCAGCTGCTGGGCTCCACCGTCGCCTGCCTCCTCCTCCGCTTCTCCACCGGCGGTCTCCCCACCGGCACCTTCGGCCTGACCGGCATCTCGGTGTGGGAAGCCCTGGTGCTGGAGATCGTGATGACCTTCGGGCTGGTGTACACGGTGTACGCCACCGCCGTGGACCCGAAGAAGGGCAGCCTGGGCACCATCGCCCCCATCGCTATCGGCTTCATCGTGGGCGCCAACATCCTGGTCGGCGGCGCGTTCGACGGCGCGTCCATGAACCCCGCCGTGTCCTTCGGCCCCGCCCTGGTCAGCTGGTCCTGGGACTACCAGTGGGTGTACTGGGTCGGCCCCCTCATCGGCGGCGGCCTCGCCGGCGTCATCTACGAGGTGCTCTTCATCTCCCACACCCACGAGCAGCTCCCCACCACCGAGTACTAAGTTGCAGCAGCTGCAAGCTTAGCAAGTTCGTCGCCGCCGGCCGTTGGCCCCGTACTCCGTTTGATTATCAGCTCTTCTCCCATCGATCGTTTAGTTTCTTGCTGCATGCATGCATCGACCATCGTGTATGAGTTGAACACTCGCGCCTCATTTGCTTCGATCAGTAGTCAGTCGTACCTCGAACTGTAACTGTGGATCTTTGACCCGTTTGCTTGCTGTAAAACTGTGCATTTGCCCGAGTTTTCAAGCCCAAGTTCGATCGCAACTACTCCTACGTATACCTCTGGTAAAATCTGTGAATTCTCAAATCTGTATAGCTAGAAGTACTGACTACTGAGGCACGCAGGTCTCCCAGTGGCCAATGCATGCAATAATGGAGGGGCGGCACGCGACGACGAAATGGAATGGTACGCCACGTCGGAATGGGGGCAGTGGTGATAAGGCTGACCTGTTCTTGCCGGCTCGAGATTCGTGCTGCCCGAATCGTGACCCGTATCATCCGTGCCGTCGTACGTACTCGTACCATTCGCACGCAATTCGATCGGTCCTAGTTCACTCACTGCGCTTGCCCTTGTTCTCGTCGATCGCCAATAGCTAGCCACGGCACGATAATACTACTAGCTAGTAACCATGTATAAATGCGTCATGGTCCACATCTAATGCCAGTGGTTGGCATGCATACTGTTCTGTCCGATCGATCGAGCTGCTCTTCACGGCCAAGCTAGAGCCAACTAAATAGTGAGCTAGATTAGAGCCGAGCTAGAGCCAACTAAATAGTAAGCTAGATTAGAGCCGAGCTAGAGCCAACTAAATAGTGAGCTAGATTAGAGCAACAGCTCCAAGAGGATTATGGAAGAATTAAACGCAGCTTTCAGCTCCTCTTCCGTGGAATATGCATTTCGGGCTCGTACAAAAGCAAGGTACTGGAACTGTTGGTGTGCTGGCAATGCGCCCAGAGGCCTCATGATGCTGCTGCTGCCAGCGTGACGACCGTGTCCACCACCTACTCTGAGACAAGGGCAGATTTAGCTATAATATCTACAAGGCTGCACATCACCAGGGCCGGCTCAACGTTTTCAAAGGCCCTATGGCGAATTCGACTCAATAGGCCCTTTACTATAAAATTTTTTTTCTACTCATAAAATATGCAGTTTAAACTTTATATTATCTAAAGTGACACAAATCAATAGTTCTAACATGATAAACTAATTAGGTACTAACTAGTTCATAAACCAAATGTAACTAGTAAGAATTAATTTACCTCAAATAGGAGCGACAAATATCCAATGTCTTTCATAAAAAGGAACTTCTTCTAGCACTTCTTGATGCAAAATCATTAATAATAACATCGAGATCAATGTCGTCCAAGATATTCTTCTCAATGCAGCACATAGCCAAGCCATTCAATCTTTCTTGTGACATAGTAGACCGCAAATAGTTTTTCAGCAATTTCAATTTTGAGAAACTCCTTTCAGCTGAGGCTACAGTCACAGGTACAGTTAGAAGAATTCGATATGCAACAGAGATATTTGGGTAGCAATCTGCAGCTGTAACAAACTGAAGAATCTCAGATGCCGACATCTTATCATTTGGCAAGGTGACTTGCAGCACTTTTAACTCAGAGAAAAAATCATTGAACTCAACATCAGATGACCCATCATGAGAAAAAGCTTGTACAAAAGTAGTGCAACACCTCCGTAGATCATTATCATCCAGAGACTTTAGATTTTTTGAGTTGAATAAGAAACCAAACACATTTTCAAATGCCTTCAACTGCTCAAATCGACTAGTCAATGAAGCAATTGCAACATCAATCATGACAATAAAGTAATTAACTCTGAAGGATTCTATAGCTGATTGTATTTCTTCATTTTGGTCATTTTGTTCATCAAAATGCTTCTTTCTTTTACTTTGACGTTTTATGGGAAATTCTGGCTCTACATCCATTTCAGATGCAATATCTTTTGCAATATCAATACTGGCAGTGAAGCCTTCATTTCTGTACCTCTTAAAAAATGAGATGACCCCTTCAATTTGTGTGAGAGTAGCATCCATGCACACAATCTTAGATTGTAATTTCTTGCTCACCATATTTACAGAAAACAGAATATCATGCCAAATAACCATACCAACTAAAAATTCAAAATTCTCAAGTGCAGTTACCAAAGATTGAGCATCACTTACTGCTTTTGGATCATCAGTAGAAGATTTCTCTAGTTCCAACAAAGCTGACCTTATTTGGGGAGTTTGGTACCTGATAGCTTGGACACTTTTTATTCGACTCTCCCAACGAGTATTAGACAAAGACTTGACTGTCAGTTTTGGAACATGGTCAAGCAAAATCTTCCACCTTTTAGTAGAACATGAAAACAATGCATATATCCGTTGTATAACCCCGAAAAATGAAATAGCTTTGCTGCAAGATTTTGCCATATCACAGAGAGTGAGATTTAGACTATGACATGCACATGGCATATATAATGCTCTTGGGTTAATTTCAAGCAACCGCTTCTGAACACCTTGATGTTTACCCTTCATATTGGAACCATTGTCATAACCTTGACCTCTCACATCAGCAACATTCAAATCAAGAGAGCCCAAGGCACCCATCATTTCATTAAAAAGCCCCAGTCCTGATGTGTCATCTACTTTTAAGAAACCAAGAAAAAACTCCTCTACTCTCGGAGTGTTACTTGACATATTGACACAACGCACAATTAAAGTCATTTGCTCTTCATGGCTCACATCTGGGGTACAATCCAAAATAACAGAAAAATACTTGGCATCCTTGATGATCCTTAGAATAAAACTTTTCACGGCATGAGCAATAAGCGATATTAACTCATTTTGAATATTGTGGCCAAGATAATGATGATGAATTTCATTATTTACAATGCGCCTAATGTGTTCTTGCATCACATGATCAAATTCACCAATCATTTCAATTGTGCCCAAAAAATTACCATTGCTATCTTCATAAAGTTTCTCCTTTGATCCTCGAAAGGCCAGATTATGTTTAGCAAGAAACTTCACAGTAGAAACAATTCTAACCAAAACTTGCCTCCAACGCTCTTTTTCCTTTGCAATTTCCCGTTGCAAATCATCATCAATTGTTTGATTTTTGTTTAGCCTCAACCTAAGTTCATTCCAAGTATTCATGTGTTGTATATGCTCAACACTATTTTCATGTTGTTTGAGTCTCACACTAAGATGCTTCCAGTCTCTCATTCCATCAAGTGCTAGTGAATTTTTGGTCTCAATTGATTTAAACAATCGACAGCAAAAACAGTAAACTTTATCCACATGCTTAGAATAAACTAACCACTTTCTATCAACAACCTCACCATTACTTAACTTTCTGGAGTAATAAGCATATGAAAAATGTCTACCAAGGTTATCTAAAGGGAATTTCAGATTCAGTTCTCTCACAGGCCCCTTTTCAATCAAGATATCTCTTTCCTTATTGTCAAGATTATCCCATGTTCTAGGATCAAAAATTGATATAAGTGAGTCGTTCTGTTCATTACCATTTGGATTCTCAGATGAAGGCTGCAAACTTTGTTCCCCCGCACTATCCTCATTGGCATCAACTTGTGCATTTAAATTTTGTTCCCTTGTAGCGTCCTCATTGACATCAACTTCTGCATTTAAATTATGATCAGATTCTTGTTCTTCATCTTGCGTATCATCCACCTCCTCAGGATTATCACCGGGAACAACACTACTTGAAGCTGAAAAGAACTTATGTATAGCTCCCTTTTGCGATTCAATAAACCGTTCTTCTCGTTTTCTTTTGTTTCTTTTTTGAGCACCCGACATATGCTTCTTAGGCAGCATTCTAAACCCTGTAATTTACAAAGTAAAGTAAATAACAAGAACATAAAATTCTAACCTAATTTTTGAAGTAGATGTAGATGAGTAGATCACTAGATGTAAATTATTGCCTACTTGCCTCACCTCGGCGATGTGGCGCAGCGGCGGATGCAGATGGAATCGAGAGACAGCCAAGTGATCGGCGCGAGGCAGCAGAGCAGAACGGTATGTGGTACGACGTACGACGGCGAGTCAGCGCCTCGGCGACAGAACGGCGAGTGATCGGGCGCCGGGCGCGACGATGGAGTCTGTGTCTCGGCCTCTCGGGCTGAGACGGCGGACGGCCACGAGCCCACGCGCGATGTCGGCGCAGGAGACTGGAGACGCAGACGAGTAGACGACGAGTCGACGACACGACGGAGACTGGAGACGAGTAGACGACGAGTCGAGTCGACGACACGACGTTGTCGGTTGTCCCCGCCCCCCGCACGCGTACGCGAGCCGCGAGCGACGTTGACGGCGGCCTTGTCGCCTTGAGCCCTTGCGGTCGTCCGTCGTCGGTTTCGATTCGATCTCGTATTCCGTATTCGGTGGTATTCTGTATTCACGTCGTGACGTCGAAGCCGCAGCCCGCATGCATGCCGATTCAATCCTGCATGCCAATTTGTGATGGGCCGCATGCATGCATGAAGGCATGAAGCCGTGCCTTCTAATCTGGCGTGGGGCGTTGCGGGCATATGGATCTCGCAGGGGGGGTGGGCCCTCCTGGCCCGGGGCCCTAGGCCGGCGCCCCCCCGGCCTACCCCTAGAGCCGGGGCTGCACATCACCTTCTCTTATCTTCTTCCATCTTCCCCTATTTCTTTTCTCCCCCAAAGTCCTGACTACCGATCGAGGTGTCCTTATTAGCGGCCAAAAGGGCGCATAATAATCATTAACTTAAACAAAGGGAGAAGTTGTAATCTGACATATGGCTAAGCTAAATGTGCTCTAGTCAATCAGTTGTCCTTTGCGTCATACGGCCTCACCTCAACGAGAGATTTTGGTGGTGATTATTTGGGCTTATTTTTGGTGGTTCATGGCTAAAAAGGACTGTAGCTGCCTGAAAAAAATACTGTAGCTGATAGAGGCTTATTTAGCATAATTAAATTAAAAAAATTAAAAAAATATGTTAGCCTATTATATATAATACAAACAAATACGGGAAAAAAGAACCGGCAAAAAAGCTTAACAAAAAGCCAAAAGTTCAAAAAAAGATAAAATATATGAATAGTGAAAAATAAGCCGGAAGCTAAAAGCTGAAGCCCAACCGATCACCCGTCACTGTTGCACAGTGTAGTTTGTATCAATCAAATTGAAAAGCAACGTGTGAAAAGGTGATACTGTAGCGGTACTGTAGATTGTACGAGAATGTAATTTTTTAAAACTTGCTACAGTGCAACTGTACCGAAAATAATTTTTGATAACTGTTTACTGGTCGCAAACCGTGGTCGTAAGCCGTGATCGGAAACGTAGTCGTAAGTTATAAGCGTGGTCGTGAGTATGGTCGCAAGCTGTAGTCGTATACCGACTTACGACCATAGCTTGCGACAAGTATTAAAAATTATATTCCCGTATAATCTATATTATTGCTACATTATCATCTTTTCATGTGTTACTTTCCGATTCAATCGTGACACAAGCTGTGTTGTGCAACCGTAACACAATAAAATTTCTCCACCTCAACTTGGCGTGCATTCTGTGTGATCGAGTAAATTGGCTTGCATTCGTTTATTTGCAGCACTTCTCCTAGATACGTGCACGCATGCTGCGATTCGGGTTTTCAGTCATACGAACGCTTGCCGATCTGAAGTCGTAACATGTAATCCATTTTGAATCTTCGGAAGAATGATCCTCTTGTCAGCATGTTATCCTAATTAACCAATCAAACGCGTCTCTCTCATCTTTGGATATTCTAAGTGCTTGGGCCACATCAATCATCGCATCTGTAGCTTAACATTATCTTCTTCCTAAGCTGTCCTCCCTTGGCTAGTTTATCACTCGATTATGACACCGAAATGTGTTTGGTGTGACCTAAGGTACCTACAAGAGCAGGTTATTTAATCTAAAAGCTACTGTGACTTTTTAACTTTGTAGAGTCAGCGAGATGCCCCTCTGTCCCTTAAATTCTCCTAACATATATTTAAAAAAATTTACAATAGAATAATATTATGGAAATACTTTTATGACAAATTCACTCGTATGATTTTCATACATCTAGATATTATGTTTTAAATAATACTTTTAGCTAAAATTAATAGGGTTTGATTGCACTCAATGTCACTGGGCTGTGCATGTGGGAATGGTCCCATATTGCTTATAGCAAAGGAAAATGCACAACTTATAAGAATGAGGAAGTTTTGTTTTCTGGTAGTCCATGGGCTTAGATGCACGGGGTGCGCAACCCATTTAAGACTTGAGGACCGGAGAGTAAACTCGGTTAGACCTGACGGAGTATCAGGGTTCAAATCCAACAGTGGTATCAGAGCTTAGGCACCCAACATCACCTTGAGCCTTAGAAGTGCACAAACAATGTAAGCAATGTGTGAAGGGGACAATGTTGGGAATAATCACACATTGTTTGCGGGAAAGGAAAAGTCACAATTTATAAGTGTAAGGAAACCTCCACACATTGGAGTAGTCTTTTAGGAGAGAAGACCCAATACCACTTATAAAGTTGTTGCTTTAGGGACTTGCTTGCGGGCAGTCTATAGGCGCACATGATACACAACCTATTTAAAATTTGGAGACTGAAGAGTAAACCAGATTGAACCAGGGGCGGAGCCACACTCTGGGCAGAGTAGGCTTTAGCCTGGGGTGTGGAAAAATATTTAGTGTATAGTCTGGGTAAATTCAGTCCAGTCTAGGTAACATTTTCATGGTCCAGCCTAAATAGCCTAAATCATTCCACCACTGAGCCGGGGGCGACTGAAGAGTAAACCAGATTGAACCAGGGGCGGAGCCACACCCCGGGCAGGGTAGACTTTAGCCTAGGGTGTGGAAAAATATCTAGTGTATAGCCCAGGTAAATTTATTTCAGACTAGATAACATTTTTACGATCCAATTTAAATAATCTAAATCATTCTACCATTAAGTCTGGGGCGTAATCAAATTCCACCGGATTGAACCTGGCGGGTACCAGGCCTGGATCTAACAGTGTGGCCATCGAGAAATTACTCGCGTAAGCTGCTTCTGTACCTGACGGATGGACGGATCGTAAGTCGTAAATGAGCTAGTACTAATGGACTAACGCGATGAGATCACAGGCCGGTGAGGAGTAGAGTACTCCACGAGACCACAACCAACCACCACACGTATATCATACGTATGGCCGTAACATCCACGGACCGTCGGAGGCGGCGATCGAGCGAGTGGCTCCAGCCTCTGCGCGAGTCGCTCTCATGCGACGCTAGCTCCTCCTGTCAAGTCACTCGCCGCACCGGCCGGATCAGCTCGTCCTCACCGTTTCCTCACAAAACGCTCCGCCTTTCGACAGCCACATGGACCCGGCCGGCGCGAATCCGAGCGATATGTAGCGTTCTTGCGAACGTATTCTACCAGCAAGCAATATATGGATACTGAAAGGGAAGGCGTCGCCGCTGTCGCGTTGAACCTCTCCACGCCACGGGTGAGTAATGTGCAACCGAGATTGCCCCGGCCGCCTTCTTTAATTTGTTCGCCACTACTTGGCCTTTCAGTTGATTGACGATATGGAAGATAGAGATCAGAACCGAACCGAAGACGGTTTTCTCGATCGAGCATTAATGGCTGATGCTTCACGATGGATAACGGTGGTGGTTTCTCATACATCCGCTTACAATTCTGAAAAGAACGGCGTCCTTTGATTTTGTGCGACCAGAATCAGGGTGCCGGCTCATGATCGCGAAATATTACTTACTACTGGTAACGAGCAATTCCATCAAGGGAATCACAGAGAATTTACAAGAGGAGTAGACAGCTCGCAAACTGTACTCTGTGTAGGTTCCTGAATTTCTCGGAAGCAAATGGAGCAGCCGTATATATCCCCATCGAGCTGATTCCGTGGTGATTTTGTCGGCTCGTGTGATTGTAACAGCTAATTTCCCGTATACCTAGCACACTCTCTGGGCCTCTACATTGGTGAGTTAAGCCAGGGAAACCTTTTACTTGGTCTGGCAAATTGTTTTGCTTTGTCACTGGCGAGAGGCGACCGAGGCAACATCGATGAAGTTTACTTCCCGTTTGTGGATCGTCCAAAGCACTACTATCTACTACAAAGAAGGTACATCATGTGCGAGCTGCTAGGCTTATATACTACATGATCTACATCCAAGGACTCTTGATCAACGGTGGATGGGGCTCTGCTCGTTTCGACTTAAACTTCTGGTTTCTAGTTTACTATTCATCGATTTTGTATTTTTCTGGTTTTTAGAGGCTTTTTTGCCTTTTCTCTTTTCTCGTATTCGTCTGCATTGTCCGTGATGGATTAAACTATTTTTTCTATTCTTAAAATTTTAAATTTAATTATGCTAAATAAATCACCATCAGATACAGTACAAAATAAATCATAAACCAGCTTGTTTTAGCCGAACTGAGCAGCCTTCTTCCATTGGATACCGTCTTCGTCACATGCATCTCGTACACTGAGACTCTGAGACTGAGAGGATCGTGCTTGCACCGCTGGATGAGTCGAGACCGCGCCATGCATCTGCGGAAAGTCATGGACAAGCCAGCCAGCGAGGCCATGGCCCCAGCCCTAAGCTAGCGCTCCCTGTATTATTCCCTGGAGCCATTCTTCAGAACAGATCAGTGTGAGTGCCCACCAAACAAAAATGCTGTCATAATTTTGCTGCCTAGCCAGGAGACTCGTTTGTTGGATTGGGTTGGAGTGGACCTGCTCCCAGTGAAAAATCTGAATCTATTCTGTCCTGGTAGAACTGTAGAATGGAAAAGCCAAAGCTGATTGCCATTACGAATGGATCCCTAACCTTCTTGTGATTGCCATACACGGGGTATGATTGGCCTTCCTTGTTAATCATTATAGCGGTGGCTAGTGATGCAAACAGATCGAATCCAAATATGAATATAAATTCTCGTGGTGGTTAGGGGTAAAAATAGATTGAATACGAATCGAACAGTGCCCGTACCACATTCATATTTGTATTTTGTAAACGAATATGAATTCGAATATTCTCGAATACGAATACGAATCGAATATTATAACAAATATGAATTCGAATAGAATATCTATTCAATTCGGTTAATCCAGATATTCTCATAACTTATGTAATACGAAGATATTAATGATAGTTAATCCTTGTATAATTACACTTAATCATTCTAATTCATTTACTTCACCTAAAGAAACACAAATTAACATTAAATTAAAAAACTTGCCCAACTAAGTAGTCGTATTGTAATAAAATATGTATATTGCTTCGTCGAATACGAATACAAATAGTTCGAATAAAAAATATTTCGGATGATAAAAAGTCCATACTATATTTTTTATACGAATTCGAATACGAATAAGAGAGAAATTGTTAATCGGATGAAAAAAATCTATATCATATTTATATCCTATCTAATACAATAACAAATAATACGGATAATGCATATCCGTTTTCCTACCCAGTGGCGGGTGCATGTTTCACGTATTTCACCCATGCCCATCACGCTTGTCCCCTCAATGTTCGCAAGAACCACCGGACCGAAAGCATAGACTTCACAGGCAAGTACATGAACAGATGCAATTATCATGTGAGCATTGGTACAGTTGAGATGATCCGAAAAACAAAAATCTGGCTACTACTCGATCGATAATAAGGACAGAAGTGCTGAACGTTCTGGTGGTGGATCACTATCCTCCATGAAGATAGCAAAGTGATCCTGTTTATGATGCAACATTTGAAGGTCCCGTTCATTCAGGAAACGATAGGAAAAGTCGGGGGAAAGAGTCATCTACATGGAAAGAGGAAAGCTGCATGCCTGCATGTGTTGGGGTCTACTGTGCAGTAGAAAATTAGATTCCATTCCTAACGAACAGAAGTACAAAATAACGATGCTCCAGTTTAATCACTGTAGTGACAACGCTACACGTCAAGGACAAAACAAGTTAAAAAGTAGTAATGCTTTTCATAATTCAATGTGTTCAACTCAATCCAACCGAGAGAAGAACATGACTAGAGCATCCATAGCTATTCAAACGGTACCTGATACTAGAAATCAAAAAAGAGAGCCAACTCCTCAAATTATGTACCAGCCATATACACTTCCACGAATACTTGTACGAAATTATGTACCAGCTATATACACTTCCACGAATACTAGACTAGTACGAAAGCGATCAGCTGACCGGATCACATTACAAGCAGCAAACCCAACTGCCACATCAAGAAAAGCAGGAAAAAAATCAGGATTTTTTTGTACATATCAGTTTTCACCATTCACACGAAAACCTCAAGTGGTTATTTCTCCCTTTACTCGCATCGGTTGCACCAATGGGCATTTAGATACAACTCATTTACATCAGAGTACAAGAGCAGATAGGTCTAGGAATCATGAAATGGTTGCATACAATAACTGGATCTACTGACAGCAACCTCCGCCCTGTTTCGCATTGTTGTCTTGCTTCTGTTTCAGAGTGTTCCTCTTGACAACTGAAGAACCTTCCTCCAAGAGACTCGGAACCTCAAGAATCTGCAACAGGTCAACACAACATGGCATTCACAATTTGTCTAAACTAGAGGAGCACAATATTGCATTACTATGAATTAAAGTGAGATATTTTCTACCATGAATTAAACAATGTTATGCCGAACACAATTTGATCAAGGTACTAAACCTGTGACATACAACTAGCTTGGATCTTGTTTTAAACTGCGTGTTATGTAGAAACTATATTTTCAATGAGAAAATGGTATCTTCAGAAGGAGCTGTTAAGGAAATTTTTCCACACGAAGGGGAGTCCTTTCACCACATATATTTGGTATAGAGGACTTATTCTGCATGAAGTTAAAAAACCGGCACAACAAATACCATGTTATTCATGACCAAGGCAAACTGTGGCTTAGTTCAAACAACCCAGTTGGCAGAAAGCAATATTAGTTGTATGCTTCAAGGATATAGTTCATGCATTCACGTGCCCAAGCAACATAACACACATAAAAATGTAAATGGTGGTATTACTAATAACAAAGAACATAAGCAATGCACATGCACTCAAGTGCAAATGTAACATTTACGAGAGACAATTATAGTTCATGAAGTCAATCATCTGACAGCAAGACCAATAAATTGGCTCAAGCGTGTCCTTGTTGGTACCACAGGTGACACACTACCCATATGAACTATGAACAATATTCCATGCACTGTGACAAGTCGTGATTCAATAAATGTAGAACACAGAAGAAATCATAATCATTGAATAATTCATCAATAAACATGTCCTGAGAACTGAGAAGTGAAGATGAAAAATAGTATGGACATATAACCTGATCATGGAACATTTATACACAAAAGACCATTCTGGATGTGATTCACATACCATGAGCGCACCCAAGTCCCAACAGTAAGCCATCAAAGGAGTGGCAACAGGATTAGGGCTTAGAAGGGGTTAAACATACATACTAGTACTTCCCTTGAAAACATATAAACAACTGGGGCAAACACCAACTATATTAGGGGTCTGAAGGAGAAAGAATAGGCCTACATGGCATAACCAAGATATGCACACACTACCCAAATTTGGCTGATCCACCCTAGCATACATGGAAGAAATGCGAAGAATACCTCACACCAGTTTGCAAACAAGACACAACACAATTGCATCATAACATTTATGTATGAAGAAGATGGTACTTCATGAAAAACAAAAAAAAAATGTTATGGGATGGCTCTGATACCACTTGTTAAGACATGAATAAGCCCAGGACTAAACTGCAACTCAAATAACAAAGATTACAAAAGTTTATATGCCAGAAGACTTCAACTCTGAATCACACTGTTATAATCTAGATTTGTTAGAAACTACAGATTTGTTCATCTTTAACTTCAATAATGCTACTGTGTGGAATTAATTTCAAGACTTTACAAGTCAATCTGTATGCGTCAACTAGTTCTTACTTCTTAGAAGGCAAATTTTGGATGGTACAAGGGTAAAGAGGTTAAGGCTATGGTGAGTAGTATCTTTCTGCAGGTGTACCTTTAGTGCAAGCTCTTCAAAACATCTCTCTACATTTTCTCTTGTTTTGGCACTGCTCTCAAGAAAAAGACATCCAGATTCTTGTGCAAAGGCAAGACCTTCTTCCCTTGTCACCATTCTTTCCTCATCCTGCAAAGCAGAACCATCAAAATCAGAAGCATGCACTGTCACTTCATCTTGGGTGGTAATTTGTGTAAATGGCCCAAGTATTAGCCATACTAAACTTTGTTCTTTCTTTGGATCCAGAAATAATCTCACGGTATTACTTTTCTTCTCCCATTCTATTTGCATAGTTATATTTTGGAATTGTTAACCTCCACTATTTTATTACAACAAATGTCATATATCTCATAAGGGGCTCAACCGCTCAAGTGATACAATGTTTTTGTACAATGTATTACAAAAAGTGATCCAACAATTTATATATAGAACAATTAATACTTCTACTTAAAAATGGAAAACATTAACATGAGCTGAAATGGGTCAATGTTCACACCAAATAACAATTCGATTTAAATAGGGAAAAGCATACCTTATCCACTTTGTTTCCAACAAGCATTTTGACGCACTCTGTATTTGTTGAGTGCAATTCTATTTCCTTGGCCCATACATCAGCCAAATTTGTGAAACTCTCTCTCTTTGTGACATCATAAACTAACAGAAGAAGACAGCACAAAGTTAAACTTCTATGAATTAACCTGCAACACTTTTTGCAGAATAAAAGGAAGATCGTAAGGGCTGAATGTACATAATTCTTCCTATACACTTTGTTGCTACAAGTCATCACAACAAGCATTTCAGTATCAATGCGCTATTAATTTCAGCACAGGGTTTCAGTTCCCCACATGCAACCACAAAAATGGTTGGTTAGTAGATATTCCTAGTGAGGTGCCACCTCAGTGGCAAATTCAACCAAGTACGATGCGAACAAGGCAAAGTTTACTACACTCCCTAAAAAATTATCCATAAATCAGCACATGAATGGACTGATTAAAACTATGACAGAGTATCGCGATGGTTGAAAGGAAACATCTGTATACCAACTAACTTGAGAAGTTCTGACATCATAACCCAGGTAAACTGAGGTGTCCAAGGCAAACAAAACTCATAACGCTAAAAGTAACCTTTACTGTAAACTTAGATGCGGCATCGCAAGATCCTAGATAGCCAATATATTGTTCAGGAATCATGATTGAGCATGTTAGCTTGCTCGATTTACATGTATATTCGAAGATTCCGCATCAGAACCATAACAGTGACACCAAGTGGCTCATGCTCGGAATTTCAAAGGTAAAAGTAACCTAAAATGTGATGGTGTGAGGGGATCATGCAAACAATATACACAGTTGATATGTCGTAATAGTGAGATCGGCATAAAAATATACTCTCAAGTCAGGCATGATAAATAGTTAAGACCTTCAAATTGATGGGTGTATCTTGGAAGTAATCAAGTTACCTAGAATGATTCCATGAGCACCTCGGTAGTAAGAGCTAGTGATTGTCCTGAACCTTTCCTGGCCAGCTGCAAACAATGAAAAAAGAGCTGCTGAAGCACTTGAAATCTTAGGAACACCACTACATGATATAGGTTGAACAAGGATACGATACAAGTAATGTGTAGAAAGAGTCAGTAGTTACTATAGGAGGAAACACCATGGTTTTTAGACTACTGATTTCTTTGTAGAACAAAGTGGTTGTGCCCACAGCATGCAGCCTCCAGCCATAAGATAAGCTGCTTTTGTGGGGGCAAAAATAGCCCACACAATGACCGTTATGCCTAGAGCAAGAAAAAAGGCTTTGCAAAGGACAGGTGGGCTTGTAAGTAATTTGTACACACATGCTGTATTGAAACTCTGAAGGTACACAAAAGCAATTGCCCACAAAAAGGCAAAGGCAACAGCAATACAATATACAAAAAATGTCAAAACCAATATGTGAACACCATTTTCAGAAATAAAAGGAAAAAAGCCAAACACCTTACCAGTGTCCCATATTGTCAGCTTCAGTTTCTTCCCACCAACAGTGAGAAATTTGATTTTAAAATCAACCCCTGGCAATCAGTGTGAAACAAAAGAAAGTTCAGACAAGTAAACAATAAGAACAATACAACAAAAATGCACCCTTATACAATGAACTAACATGAGGCCATAAAGGAAGTGTTCCTATTTGAGAAGATGAGGTCAGGTTAGTGCTCCTACAATTGGAAAACATATTATATGGGCTTTTTTAAGCAATAGTTTGACCTATAGAATTGAAAGAAATTTCGTTGAACTATGTGCACAATCAGTTGATACATTTACTTCCATGAGCCTGGCGACCAAGGTTCCAAAAACCGGAACCAGAAGAAATCCCGGTCGGCGGCCGGTAATGGTAACCGGACAGTTACCAGAAAAACCGGTAAAAAACCGGTCACAATTTAAAAATCAAAATTTGAATTTTGAGATGTTTTGAAACTGGTAACCGGAAAAACCGGCCAGTAACCGGAAAACCCGGGAAAAAAACCGGTCAAAATTCGAAAATCAAAAAATGCTACCGGCCGGTTTTTTCGGTTACCGGTCGCCACCGGTAAAAACGGTAACCGGCCGGTAACCGCCGGGATTTTGAACCCTGCTGGCGACACCTAGATTATCAAGTATTAGCCTCCCCATGAATCCCATATATTTTGTTCAAAAAGCGAATATGTTATATCTAAACAAATACATACATCTGTGGATAAGTTTGGAGCTTTCCTCATAACTTCTTTGACACCACAAAATTCACCCTAAAGAATACATTTAGAAACATAAGTGGCATCCATGACCTGTTGCTGCAGTGACTTTATGTTTTAAAAGCACCATAAGTTTTTAATACTCAATTTTGTTGTGACTATCATCACAGTCATTCCAAAATTTTCCGTACTTTAGATTGGATCGATTGGCTTCCTGTAGTTTGATTAAAGTAACATAAAAACACAAAAAAAGTGATCAATTTTACAGTGATATTTTGATTTGAAACTTGGTAATCTGCTTAATCTGTGCTTATTTGTTAACACATAGAACAACTCAACAGGAGACTATCATTGTCACTAAATCTATGAGGAAATGTAGGCCCCGTTTGGCACAGCTCTAGCTCCGAGATCTATGCTAGATCTGTAGTTTGTTGACTAAATTAAAGTGATTTAAATATTTTTATTTAATATATAATATAAATGAAATGAGTCATGTAAATGCACTTAACATGCCTGCAACTCTAGATCCAGGATTTCCTAGAGCTACAGATGACCAGCTCTAGGAAATCTACAGATTTCCAGAGCTAGAGCTCCGCCAAACGGGGCCGTAATATCTGCGACTTGTATTGACAGGACGCAAGCTGTATTGAAACAACGTAGAACGCATCAAAGCCATCTTTCACCTTAAGCAAAGGATTACCATTTTGATAAGTTTGTAAAGCATAAGGGAAGATTTTTGTCTGCCCAGCTACTGAAGTAATAAGTCACACATTCTACTCTATTCCAGGGTGACACATAGAAGGTCTGCCCCCATTAACAATTTTGATCCAGAAAAATATCAAGCACGGTTTTGAACTAAACACCATCGATAATTCATGCTTAGGATGACCACAAGACAAAATCCATCTTGAAGAGCATTCAGGTCCAGGCAGTTCAATTCTGTATAGTTGTCAAGTAGCCTGGAAGTTTTAGTGCTATTTGTTGTATTTGTTCTGCTTTAACGGTGACAGAGAGATGGGGACAGCTCGGTTGCTGCTGATCTGTAGTAGCGCAAGGAACAAGATGGTGGAATCTCTTGCATCTCTAAACTGTTTCCTACTTGTTTTCACTATTTCTAGCCTTTAACAAAGGAGCAGACAAACATGCTTGGTTCACGGTTCCACCTACACCATATCTATCGACTATCCACACCAATTCTTTGAAATAAAGGTTGTGGCACGTAGGCGCTAAGAGAAGAACTACACCCAGTTGGATCACTAAAACACAGGCACAACAGCAATCACTAAAAAGTATCTATATTAGCCGTGGTTTCCGTTTATATAGAGTGCCTGAAACAGCAGCAGCACAAAGCTGCTTGCACAAATGGATGCTGCTGTGTTTGGTGATCCCTCAGATCCCTCCAAGAATTGTGCTGTCATCTCACAGGAAAGGCACGTACGTTACGACACTATTAGCAGCAACGTTAATCTCCACTGCTATTAACGGCAATACTAATCTCCACTAGAGACAAAATTTATTGCTGCTGCGTCCCCTAACCGGGACACGCCACGAAAGTGGCCATACATAGAACAGGAGGCGGCACGAATCAACGAGATCCAGCGAGGTGGGAGGAGCCCGTACGCACCTATGGTGGGCGCGATGTCGTCGTCGATGTGGGAGGCGGAGACGAAGCTGACGAGGAGGCTGCTCTTGCCGACGGCCGAGTCCCCAATGAGCAGGATCTTGAAGGAGCAGTCGTAGCTGCTCCCCGGCGACGAGCCCATGGTCCCTTACCCCGCTGGAGAGGACAAGCGCTCGCCCAATCAGGCTTGGATCGAATCGCGGGCAAAGCAAAGCATCCGGAAATGCGGGCGGCCGGGTGGGTGCGAGGGATGGAGGAGAGAGTGGGGCGGCCGATGGGAAAAAGGGACTTTTATATAGGATTTTAGTTTTAATTTTTTGTATTTGATTTATAAATAATAATAATAATTTGTAGAGAAGTTTATAAAAGAGATACCATATTAGTGGAATCGGTGTATACTATAGTATATTAATATATTTTATTTTAAAAAATATTTTATTTAAAAGTCAGATATTATATAAAAAAAGCGAGGGGAACGAATGGTGGACTCGAACGCAAGCAAACGCCAGACGAGGCGCCAGGTGGACTGCTTTCAGTTATGGTTGACGACTTGACGGGTCGCGGGGCTGAAAGCGGCGCGCGGAGCGGCCAGATGGCGCCGCGCGGGAGCTGGAGCACCGCGCCGTCTCGCTCCCGCGCGTCCCGCGTCGTCGTGCTGTTGAGCGAGGAGGCGAGCGGGCGACTGGCCGCGGCTGTCCTGGTCCTACCGCGGCGCGAGGGTGCGCGTGCGGGCGCGGCGTTTACCGAGCTGCCGAGACGGGGCGTGCGACGTGTCCCGGGAACTCGAGCGTGCCGCACCATACCACGCGTAACGTTTCAGGAAAGCGGCCAGATGCAGGGGATCGGCGCGCGTGGAATGAAGCAGTGGCGCGCCGCACTGTCTCGCCCCCCGGCCACTCCCCCCGCGCGCGGGCCGCGTCGTGTTGTGTTGTGTTGCTCGTGGTGGTGACCGTCCGTCCGCCCCGGGCCGCGCTAGTCGTGGACCCTCGGGCAACGTTTTTAGCCGTTTGTTGTCACGTCGCGGTGCTAGTGGAGGAAGTCGGGGACTCCGTAGCCGTGTAAGGTGGGTTTCTTGAGATAAAAGCGAGTAAAGCTGGAACCAACGTGGTCGCAATCAACTGGTCTGTTCTTTTTCGCTGTGGTCTGTGCCTTTTGGCTGTGCCTTATGATTTTTAGATTGTTGTACAAGAAATTATAGAGTAACAGAAACTCACGTGCGGTTTTTGCCGATATAAATGAAATCAGTAAAGTATATACTACAATTAACTAGTAGACGCTATCTTAAAGAAATACTCCATTTAAAAGATAATTACTGTAGAAAAGTCGAAAAGCAGTTTTTAGAAACTGAAAAGAAGAACCAAAATAACCTTGTTGTGACATGGATACTCTCGAACTGCAAGTATGTCAGGCTCATTGCAAACCAAATCACCCCCACCCACCCCTTTTATATGCTGCTAACAATTTGGAAGGTACTAAAGAAAGAGTTCTTAAGCGTATGTAGCAAACATGATTGGTTTCCATTGATTATTTGCAAAGAACGTCCCAACATCTTCTGACTTTTGGGACACAAGATGGTGACGGTGATCAGTATTACACGAAGGATGGTTTGTAAAGGGCAGGACACGGAACCCGGTCATCAATCCACCTGTTCTATCTTTTGAAACTCCTCATAAACATGTCGGCCGGCCGGATTAGTGTCCAGCAGTTAATCGAGATATGTGAACGGATTTTCTGCCCTACGGGATCCACCGTCCAAAGTGCTTTGAGATCCGCACCCGTATTTAGCAATATGAATCAATACTAGGGATGGCAATCGGGTGCGGCGGGTACGGGTAGTGCTCGCCCATACCCGTACCCGCGACCCTGATTTACGCCCGCGGGTATACCCGCGAAGGACGACGGGTAAAGAATCTCGCCCATACCCGTCACCCGCGGGTACCCGTCGCCCGCGGGCATACCCGTTTACCCGCCCGCGAACTGAGTTCATATTCTCAAACAGAAGCAAGGAGAACAATCAAAACTCCTACCACAAGCGCATGCGATCAAAGCCACCCAAGTAACAACGTGTAGCATGAAATCTAGCTTTTGCTTGCAGCACATATAGAATCACTCAAAGAAACAACCATCTATGTGACGAAGCATAAATGAATGATGTATCTGCTAAGCAACAAAAACTCTGCCACAGTGATAGAATCATTACAGTAAGCTAACTAAACGTCTAAACGACCCAACTAAATCATGCAAGGTGGCAACTAAATCATGCGGCTCTCGGCCGTGACAATAGCAGTGGCCGTGACAATAGCAGGAGCACGACAACTAAGCCCATCGCACGATTCTTTCCGCTCCACAGATCGAATCACACCTCCGAGATGCAAACTTTATACCCAGAGAAGCATGATTCAGTGTGGTTGCTTAATCGATGAACCGAACCCCCAGAGCCGGATCACTCCCAAAAATGAGATCAAATCACCCTGCAAGGTCGAAACTACATACTTTAATCAGGAGGAACCATCCGGCAAATGGATTATCACAGATCCAAATCTTACACAACCTAGACGAGAAGGACACAAGTTTTTTTTCACGGAACAGAGATCTCGTCGTTGGGCTTACCAGGGTCAAATTGCTGCAAGAGATGAAAACTTTACGCTCGAATCGGCTGAAAGAAACCCTGGAATTCGATCGCCCAACTCCACCCAAACCGAGTAAGGGTCAATCTCCCGAGAATCCCTGCCTCAAAACACCAAATCAGGACGAAATAGTTAGCTCCCAAACGCGATAATCTCCTCCACTCAGCGTAATTAACCTACCGGCGGAGGAGCCGACGAGTAGGACGGCGCGCGGCTTGAGGTTTTCGGCGACCCAGCGGCAGACGGCGACGACGTCCCCGACCTCCGAGGAGCCCGTGAGGGAGGCGTGGCCGGTGGACCGCCCGGCGCCGCGCATGTCAAAGGTTACGGCGCGGTGGCCCCGCTGCGCGAGCCCCTCAGCGACGCCGGCGGGCGAGGCGAGCGAGGAGGAGGAGACGGATCTGGGGCGGAGGAGGAGGCCGGCGGCCGGGTGGGGGGCGGAGGCGGCGGATCTGGGCGAGGCGGAGGCGCTGAGGCGAGCGGGGCGCAGGGCGGCGGGCGAGGCGAGTGAGGAGGAGACGGATCTGGGGCGGAGGAGGAGGCCGGCGGCTGGGTGGGGGGCGGGGACGCTGAGGAGAGCGGGGCGCAGGGCGGCGGGCGAGGCGAGCGAGGAGGCGGCGGATGGAGGAGAGTGCGAGAGGGGCCGAGGGGGCGGCGGGCGAAGAAGGATCTGGGCGGGCGGCGGGGAGAGTTAGGGACTTAGGGTTTATTATTTTAGGGGTCCACTTGTCAGTCTATTTCACGGGTAAACGGGCGAGACGGGTACGGGTAGAGCTAACCCATACCCGTACCCGTTTACCCGATGGGCAGACATTCCCCTCCCCCATTTTCCTACCCGTGGGTGAAGAATGCACCTCATACCCGACTCCATTAGGGTATTTACCCACGGGTACACGGGTAAACGGGCACAATTGCCATCCCTAATCAATACCCAATCGTACCTCATCGCTCACCGAAAACCACGCCAAAAGCCCTGAGCCTGCCAAAAATCTCAATCAGACACCCCGCCTGCGCCGCCGTCATCGGAACCCAACCGCCGCCGCCATCTAAGCTTTGCGAGGCCGAATGAAACCCCCGCCGCCGCATGATCTGGACGGATCCGGCTGTCCCGAGCAATGGACGGTGAGTCGTGGCGGGGGTGATGAGCGGAGCCAGGAGCCAAGGGGGTAGGTGGATCCGAGCGCGCGGCGGCGGGCGAAGGTCGGATGAGCCAGCTGGCCGTCGCCGGAGTCGACAAAGAGTGAGGAGAAAGGAAGAGATTTTTAGAAAATGATGAATACATACTAAATACAAATGGAGGAATGGATACAAACAAATCTCATAGTGTTGTTGGTGGTGGATGTAGTGTGTGCATATGCACCTATGGGCAAAAAACAGTTCCCTTCGAGCTATCCCATACGGTGCAGGACGATCATCGCGTCACTAGACAACACAACCAGGCTTTAGTTATTGCATAACTAGCTGAATGTCCGTACGTTACTACGGATTTTTAAAATTTATTATATTACATATTTTAAAACTCACGGGTGGTAAATTTTTTTTAGAATATGCATACAAACATGTTCTAAAAGTTTTTAAATCCGTCAAGTAAGTCAGAAGTCGTCGATCACACCTCGTGGTCATAAACCGGAAGACATCGACCACACCTCGTGGTCGTAGGTCGGGAGCCCTCGAGCACACCTCGTCATCATAAGTCGGAAGCCGTCGACCATCGTACGTGATCGTAGATCGAGCGCGGTCGACCATTGCTGGTGGTCGTAAGTTGGCAACGGTCAACGATTGACCGTGGTCATAAATCGGGAGCTTTCGACAATGGCTCATGGTCGTACGTTGGAAGCTGACGACCATCATTCGTGGTCGTAAGTCAGAAGCCATCGTGGACACCTCGTGGTCGTAAGTCGGAACACATCGACCAGCACTTGTGGTCGTAAGTCGGAAGACATCAACCACACCTCGTGGTCGTAAGTCGGAACACATCGACCAGTGCTCGTGGTCGTAAATCGAAAGCCATTGATCACACCTCGTGGTCGTAAGTTAGAAGCCATCGGCCATCGCGCGTGATCGTAGGTCAGGAGCAGTCGACCATTGCTGGTGATCGTACGTTGACAGGCCTTCGGTGTGCTTGTGCCCTTTCGCCCGACTGCTGGTGCCAGTCTGCTCGGCCCCAACTTCGACCACGACCCTTCGACGCCGGCCCTTTGACGTCGACCATGCCCCCTTCGACCACGGATCTTTGATTTCAACCAACACTCATAGTCGCAAGTTGGAAGACATTGATCACACCTCGTGGTCGTAAGTCGGAATACATCGACCAGTGATCATGGTCATAAATCGAAAGCCGTCGATCACACCTTGTGACCAAAAGCATATTACAATTCATGGGGAGTACGAGACCTTGTGGGTCTTGCTGTCGAGGGTGGGAAGCTTGATCTCGGGGTGACCTGGGGGTAGACGACAGGGATGTCCAACTAGAGGGGAAACTCGTAGCGGCGGAGGTTGTGGATGAACCAGCAGGTGCCCTTTGAGTTGGCGCTACGACTACAACCACGTCCACGGGCGCTACGACTACGACCATGACCGTGACTTCGAGCACTGCCCCCTTCGATTTTGAGCATTGCCCCCCTTCGACTTCAACCACTGCTTGCTTCCACCACTGTCCCCTTCGACCATGACCGTTTGACGTCGACCACTTCCCTCTTCGACCACAGCGTCGACGATGACCACAGATCTTCAGCTTTGACCACTGCTCCCTTAACCACTGCTCCCTTTGACCACGGCCCTTCGACGACTATGGCCCTTCGACGCCGACCACTTCGCCCTTTGATCACGACTTCGACTTCGACCAAGGATCTTTGACTTTAACCATAGATCTTCGACTTCGACCACTGTCCCCTTCGACCACGACCCCCTTCAACCACGGCTTCAACTTCGACCATGGATCTTCGACTTTGATCACTATTCCCTTCGACCACGGCCCTTCAACGATCATAGCTCTTTGATGTTGACCACTTTCCCCTTCGACCAGCACCCCCTTCGACCACTATCCCCCTTGACCACAACCCTTCGATGTCAACCACTTCCCCTTTCGACCACGCCTTCAATTCTGATAACGGATCTTCGATTTCGACCATTGCCCCCTTCGACTATGGCCCTTCGACGTCGACCACTTCTCCCTTCGACCATCGTCCCCTTTGACCACGGCCCTTCGATGTCAACCACTGTTCCCTTTGACCGTGGCCCTTCAACGCCGACCACGGCTTCGACTCGACCACTATCCCCTTCGACCATGACCCTCGACGATCACCGCCCTTCGATGTCGACCACTTCTCCCTTCGACCACCGCCCCCTTCGACTACAGTTTCGACTTTGACAACAGATGTTCGACTTTGGCCACGGCCCCTGAACCACAGCCTCGACGTCGACCACGACCCTTCGACTTCAACCGTGGACTGACTTCGTCCACAACTCTTTGACTTCGACCACTGCCCCCTTCGACCACTGTCTCTTTTGACCACGACTTGGATTTCGACCACGGTTTGAACTTCAACCACGACCCTTTGACTTTGACCATACCTTGACTTCAACCACGACCCTTTGACTTCAATCACTGCCTTCTTTGACCACTGTCCCCTGCGACCACGGCTTGGACTTCGACCACAGTCTGACTTCGACCATGATCCTTCAACTTCACTACCCCTACGACCACGGCTTCAATTTCAACCACGGATCTTCGACTTCGGCCACGGCCCCCTTCAACCACGGCTTTGACTTCAACCACGGCCCCTTGACTTCGGCCATGGCCCCCTTTCAACGACGACACCGACTTCAACGACCAACTTAGGAGACCAAAATCGTCAGACAACACGATGGGCTTCGAGCGAAGAGCAGGAGGAGGTAGAGAGGCTCACCGGGCGAGCGACCGCTGGGCGGTAGCACGGGGAGAGCCACGTGGGCGGGCGTGGGAAGAGGAAGCCGCCATTGCCGAGTGCCCTTCTCTTCGATCGACTGGCCGCTGTCGCCGAGCGCCCTTCTCTCCGATCCACCTATCACTGTCGCCGAGCGTTGTGCCGCTGGTTGGAGGGGCAATGGGAGGTGGAATTGGTGGCGGCGCCGAGGAGGAGGAGGCACGACACGAGGGTTCGGAGGAGAGAAGAAGGCGGCGGTTACGGGAGGTGGAGGTGGGGAGGCGGCGGCGGGCAGATGAGGAGAGGAGGCGGTGGACGAATGCGTTGAGAAAGCGGTGACGGGGGGATGCGGCACTGTTGGGGGAAGTTGGGGAACTGCGACCTGACGCTGCCGCGCGGGAAGAAATTGGTGGCGGCGCCGAGGAGGAGGAGGAGGCGTGGCACGAGGGTTTGAGGGAGAGAAAGAGGCGGCGATTGCAGGAGGTGGAGGTGGGGAGGCAGGAGCGGGCAAATGGGGAGAGGAGGTGGCGGGCAAATGCGTTGGGGAAGCAGCGACGGGGGATGCGGCGCTGCTCGGGAAGTTGGGGGGACTGCGACCAGACATTGCCGTGTAGGGAAAGAATTGGTGGCGGCGCTGAGGAGGAGGAGTAGGTGCGGCACGAGGATTCGGGGGAGAGAAAGAGGCTACGATTGAGGGAGGTGGAGTGGTTACGGGAGACGGAGGATGCGGAGGAAGAGAAGAGGAGGAGCGTGGCTCACGCGTCGGCCCGACCTTTTCTACGATGAGCAGAAGAACTACCTATATGCGAATTTAAAAGTTAAAAAGAGAGAAAGGAGAACAAATCAACAACCATTAACTTATATTTTTAAGAAGTCTACCCAGGTGACCTTTAGCCGGTGTGGTTATGCCATTGCCATCACCACGGCCCACGGGGTTGGTCATGGATTCCTTTACGTGTGGTCACGTGGACCAAGGCCAAAGATAAAAAAGGGTGATGTTAATCACTTAATCGTAAGCTGTCGTGTTCACCAGCCACTCTGTATGTTGAATAAGTGACGACGGTTTCTGGCTTTCTGTTATCAAAATCTAGAAATCAGAATAAATATATCAACTTCTTAATTTTATTTTTTTTATTTTTTTCTTATTTCTTTACCTTGTTTGTGAAGATATAATAATGATTTTATTTATTTCTTATTTTTCTTTAATTTTTTATAATTGAATGACTCAGATAAAAGCTGAAAACCAGTAACCGGTTGGAGCAGGCCCTTAGTACTTCATGAGGTCTGTCTAATCCATGTTGGTTTTAGGCATCGTTCCAAACATCAATAGCTTTTGATTTTTAAAAGCCAAAAATTATTTGAAACGTATTGGTTTTTTAATGTAGTTTTTTCTTTTGCAATATTCATGAAGATATAACATTGTTTTTTATTTTTATTTAATTGAATACGTCATAAAATATCTAATAGTAGCTATAGGGTTATTCTAGCCAAAGTCACAACACTTTAACAGGTGCTTAGAAATGAGCTGTCTAATTTTTATGGTGACTGCCGTAAAAGCCCAATATGACGAAATCCCAATATGACGAAATCCGTTAGGCCCACTAGGGACAAGGCACGACCCAGACACTATCCCCGTATCCCGTACTATTACCAGGCCCTATTCTGGAGAAGCCCGATGGGCAACTTATAGGGGTGCTCATATTAGTGAAGACTTATGGATTTTTTTGAGTAGCTAGTTTATCTTTTATTGCAATTGAAGTGTTTTATTTGACATAATTAAATTTAAAAATAGATTAACTTATCACGGACAATGCAAAGAAATACGGGAAAAAGAACTAGCAAAAAGCCTAAAAAACTAAAAAGCCAGAAAAATATAAAATTAAGGAATAGTGAATTAAAAGCAGAAGTCATCGTAAAAATGAGCGGGCCTGATCAACTCATAAGATCATAGATTGAGTAGTCAAATTTCAGAAAAGAACGTACATATTTATTTAGATGGGCTGTGCATCGAAGCTTGGTGGAAAAGAATGGCTTGTGTTGCGCTGTTGCCGTGGAGCTTAGCTGTGAGATGTGAAACAACGCTAAATCTAGCACACGTCACTTTTGATTCGTGTGATAGCGTCTCATTGCTCGCTCATCTCACTTCGCGAGATACGATCAGCCATCCAAGGCTCATGTGCGGACCTTACCCCGCGTTCCACTCTTCCCAGCTGGTTCGGTGGATAAGATATGGGAGTCCCCTACTTTTGTACACAGTCCCCTTAAGTTTTCTATTACTCTATACAATATTCTTTTCTCATCTAACTAAAGATATTTATATAGTTATACCCTTCAAACCATACTTCCAACTTGTAATTCATATTTTTTTTGTATTCTACACGATGAGACCAACAAAATAAAATTAATATCGGACATGTTTAAAGCTACGTAGAAGTGTTACTTCTGGGGTGATAATTTGTTTAAAATGCAGATGGCAACTTAGGGTGGTAAAATTTGAACTTACATGGTAATTTGTTCAATTTATAAATGGTAACATAGGGTGCAAAGGATGGTAAATTTTAAACTATTTTTGCACACTCACAAAAATGATGGTAAATTATTAACTTAGGGTGGGAAATTGTTAAATCTGAATATGATAATTTATGGTACTAACGATGGCAAATTTGAACTTTTGTTACACATACTCACAAAGTGATGGTAAATTCTAAAATTAATGTGGCAATTTATTAAAGCTGACAATGATAACTTAAGGTGCAAAGGAGCATAGACGAATTCTTGAAATTAGGGTGATGATTTGTTAAAGCTGATAATAGTGATAATTTTTAAAGCTGAAAATGGTAAATTATGGTGCAGCTAATAATACAATTTGAATCTTTTCAAATTTACAAAATTGATTATGATCATTTTCAAAACTCGGGTGGTAATTTTTAAAAAATATAGATGATAACTTAGGGTGCAACTTATGATAATTTTGAACTTATTTCAAATTCACAAAAAATGTTGATTGTTTTGAGTGTAGGGTGGTAATTTGTTAAAAAAAAGTCTGTATTTTTAACAAAATCATCATCTAAAGTTCTATAAATTACCATATACCATTTTGCCAAATTACCATATTAAATTCAAAAATATCATTATATGAATTTGAGGAAAAAGTTAAAACTTATCGTCTGTTGAACCTTAGGTTAACATCTACGATTTTAGCTAACTACTATTCCATAGTTCAATAATTATCATGTTTGTGTGCAATGAAGCTACATATTTGTATCCACTAAAACAGAAGGCAAGGGTGTGTGGTCCTAGTATCATCCAAAGAAGCTAGAGGTTGTGTAGCAAAACAGATGTCTCATATATAGTGACAAAGGTGGGTTCCATCATTTCCCCCAACTTGCAGTTAGTCAAAGGAGACGAGAAAAAATATTGTACCACACATGAAAGTAAAGTTGGACATGAATTGTATGCATAAAAAACAAGGAAACGATGGGATTGCGCAATAAGAATAGAGAATAAGACTAGGAGCACCCATGAACGCAATGGTCGCACCCGTGAAACAAATGAATGAAGTACTACTTAGCTTGTTTTGTTTGCCCTAAAAAAATAATGAAGTACTTAAGCAGTTAAGCTATGCTGCTGTAGCGTCAGGGACACTTTCGTGTGTCGTCATTTCGCGTTTCATACTTATCACAAGTTTACCACTAGAAAGATTCCTAGTAAATGTGATACGTTTATTTCAGGAGACATGCATGATTACAACTATTACATTAGAAAAACATATGACCGTAACTAGCAGGACATATTAACTGGGACTAAAAATCTACTTTGGGTAAAAGAATAAATTTCAGACTCTACACCAGCGATGAATCTGCTTCTACTGTACATATCATCTTCACCGTCGGCTGCAGTTGCCTGAGTGGATGCCTAAGTGGTATCTCGACCAGCTCCCTGATCTGTGACATCTACTTGAGCATGCCACCCATGTCGTTGTACCTGACATCGTTGAGCCTGTCCATGTCAGTGGCCACCACACAGTACTCTGTCATGGGATCAATTTTGATGACCTTTAATTTGACGCTCCACTTGCCACCACGAACGAGGAAGAGGTTGCCCTTATGTACTGGCGGTAGGCATCCATAAAGTACGTTTTGAGGTACGCCTTGAAGTGGTCACTCGTAAGGCCCTCGACGGTGTCGTCAATGGGGTGAAGGTGCACACGTTTGGTGTACTTGGCATTTTGGCATTCATTCACAGACACAACATCGGTGAGGCGGACACGCAGGTTCGATCGAACGACCTTATTGATCTTCATCTTGTGCTCATCCCAGGTATCGTCGAAGATGGTGATGCAGATTGTGTCCCGCTAGTGCTTGACCTTGAGTAGGACGACATAATCGTTGAACATGGAGAGCCTCCTCTTGCGGCAAGGTGGAGACTGTAGAACTTTTTTTTACTGTTTGCCCTATAGCACCATATTTTTTAAATATAGCCTCGTGATGTATAAATTTGCAAAAAATAGTCCCCTTCTCGAGCGCAGGAGGATGGGGAGGGGAATTGTGTCACCTTCAGCGGCCCACCGTGGGAACAATGGTGAGCATGGTCGGTGTCAAGGCCTACCCTCCTGCTGTGGCACATGGGCACTAGAGGCTCTCCGTGCCTATGGTGCCCACCAAGTGCTGGAGGTCTGCGCCTACCGTGGTAGCTGGGCATGGCAGGAATCCCTTGCCTCCGGTCCCCACGCATAGAGGCCATCACTTTCTCCCACCCTTACTCTCATTCTATGCTGCGCAGCCGAAGCTCCAAAAAAACAGCAGAGGGGGAGAAGAAAGGGTGAGTAAAAAGGTTTCAATTCAATTTTTGAGATTGTTTTGTTTAAATTTAGAATATTTGCTAGTTTTGAAAAGTGTAGATCGGCTCGAGAGCTTCAATAAGAGGTAAATCTCTTCATTTGCAAGTATTTTTGTTAATATATGATTAGCGTTTAATTAGTATAATGATGGCTTGATAGTGTAGAAATTAGTACATAGCCATGCTTAGTTCATGTATATGTTTAATTTATGTGGATGACATAGGTTAATCAGTTATGGTAATGATGTTTTAGTCATGATAATTATGTGGTTGATTTTATTTATTTAGAGTTAGACGTGGGAAAAGACGTGTTTTGTTGCCATGACAGTGTAGCTACCAAATACTAATACTAGTGTTAGTGAATGATATATACAGTGACTAATATTTACGTAGAGTTAATAGAAATTGAGCATGGCAATTCATTACTTTTTTTATATGGGTAATAATGCACTTGTGAGTTGATATGTAAAAAGATATTCTGTAGGGTTTTGTTGATATGATGCTAGTCTCTACCTTTGTTATTTTTCGATGAGACAGCTAGGCAACGAAAGTAGGTAGTAATAATTGATGCAATATTTACTGTTTGAATGTAGCATCGTTGTACATTGTTGGAATAAAGTGGAATTTATGTGCATTGGTGGTAGGTACCTGATGTCAGATATATAAGATTTGTTCGTGTTCTCTCAGGATGATCTTGTACGTGACAAGCTGTATGAGGCGGACCTATTAAATTATAAAAGGATGGTGATCTAGACACTGGGTCTAAAGGATATGGGTCTGCGCAAGCTCACGAGGTGCGTATAGAGCGTGTTTGGTAGGGTGGCTACCAGGAAGAAACTTATGATCGAGGCGGTGTATGCCACAGTAGTCGGAGGTGCAGGGGAGTTTTTATGGGAGCTTGTGAAGGTGACAAACAGCGCCTCATGGATCCATTACATGGAGATTGCATGCAATCCTAGCGTTGTGATATATGGGAGGTCGATGGTGTATGTGTAGTTTATGGAGAGGGCGGAATCATCGGGTAGGGGCGGTTCTGGCGGGAGTGGCGACGTGGAAGTGCCATGGTTCGACCGTGGTGGTGAAGTAGAACCTGTTATCGGTGGGGATGGTGGTGTCAAAGTGGAACATGTTGTTGTTTGGGATGATGGAGAGGGGAGGAGGTGTGCAAAAATTTTGAGCTAAACGAAGGCGTAGGGAGATGGTGGACGATATATTCCTGTTAGGCAAGTACAAGGGCACCATCGTCACGGTGGTTGCAGCCGATGCAAATGACTAGTTACTCCCTGTGGCCTTCGTAATTGTTGATAATGAGAACACTGATAACTGGCTATGGTTTCTGGTGAATGTGAAGCAAGCGGTTGCTCAAAATTCATAACTTTCAAATTAAAATTCCATAACTTTCTTTTCTCAAGGGGGCTCACCTATCGTGGTGCAACGCTGCGGGATTGCCTGTCGCGGTTGTGTAGCGTAACAGGTCTTGCTGTGCCTGTGTACCACGACTGGTGGGTTGGCTCAATCGCTAGCAACGCTCGAGGTGCCTCCGACCTACTGCAATGGGGCGGCGTTGGAGGTGACATGTGTCGCCTTTCCATACTCTCGCGCTCGAGAAAGGGGCTATTTTTGCAACTTTGTGTGCGTTGGGGCTAGATTTAAAAACGTGGTGTTACAGGGCTGAATAGTAAAAAAGTTTGAGATTGCAGACTATGTTGTCATCGATTGTGGCCTTGTACACCAATTGGTTCGCGGCCATCTTAGAGCCTGAAGAAGGGGAAGTGGTTCCTTCGTTGGCCATAGGGTTGTAAAAAAGCTCAAGGCTCATGAGCTACTCGAGCTCAGCTCGCTGTAGATTTGATTTGAGCAATTGAGCTCGACTCGAGCTCCAAATAAACTTGATCTCAAGCACGCGAGCTTCAACGAGTCGAGCTCTAATAGTTTGTTGCAGTTTAAGCAATACATCAACACATCTTAATCTTTTTTCTGTGTCTTGCCAGCTAAAGCCAAGAGTCCTTCCCTTCACCATTTTTTATTTTTTTCCCTAAGGCCCAAGTCGATTGTCCCGAATGGACCAATCCTAGTAAATAACCAAGTAACCTAACTAAAGAATGTGAGTTCCTCTTTGTGATTACACCGCCGCCTCTCTATCTCTCCTCCCACCGCGCGCGACAGCCATCCACCCCCAACCACTCTAGCCAGCACTTCTCTTGATCTCCCCTACCACGTGCGGTTGCCGCTTCTTTGCCTCTCCCCTACCACGCCGGCCACACCCCACCACTCCAGTCGCTGCCTCTCCCGATCTCTTCTCACCATGTCGTCCGTTGCCCGTCATGGCTGACCTCTCTTCCCTTGATGGATGACGAATCCATCGCTGTGCATCTTCCTCCCCAATTCTCAGCAAGCTGCCTCCATTGTCGTGATGCAGCCAGCCCTCATCTTTCGGCCAGATCTGACATATGAGTATGAATCCTCTCACCCTTTCTCTTCTTTCATAAAGGTTGAGGCTTGAGAATCGACAATTACAGGATGTTTGATTGTTCTTTTTGTGTGATTGTGATGATATTGAGTTTTGTTGAACCAAACTTGAGCTTTGGCCGAGTCAAACTCGAGCTCAGTTCAATGCTCGAAGATTGATCCATGCTCGCTCAAGTTTGGCTCGAGTTTATACCGAACTCAAGTGTAAACACCTAGACTAGCCCACTGCGTCCCGATTGCCACCCTCCCTCAGGCCGCGCTCACGTCGTAAAGCTCAATGTAGTACATTGAACAATCAAGCTGGGTAGGTTCAGTGCTAAAAAAGGTTAGTGTTCAATGTAGTGCTGAAGCTCGTACCCAGTGTTCAAAATTGGCAAAGTATATATGATAGGAAAGTAAATACAGTAACTCAGAATAAATGTAGCATACTAGCCAAATTGATTCAGGAACAAGACTAGAATTTACAATTTGCAACCGACGGTAACTTAAAATGAATTCATACGATGACGATACCAACACGAACATCAGGGAGTTGGTAAAATCATATATAGCCTGGCACGATGACGAGGGGCTTAGTGAAGATGCTCTCCTCGCAAATGTAGCTTAACATCTCGCAAGCTACAGCTTATTGGACATTTTAGACTGCAGACAGCATTGCTTTCCTCTCCTTTTGTTCTCGGTCAGTCAGACTCGAGAGCGTGCGGCTGGGGCGCCTCTTGTCTGCCGGGTGTTGTAAGAGCTGCATCCCGGGCACTTGTGTGCCAAAATGTGGAACTGCACCTTTGATGTATTCCCACAATCGTTACAAAGGATCCATATCTGAAAGCAAACAACAGAACATTTCTTGAACATACAGCTGATTTCACAGAAGGAACCCTAGGGAGATGGATGAACTTGGTTTTCAAATAAATTTTTCATACCATCTTCTTTTCATAAATCGCTGGCATTGGCGATGCTGCAACCTGAGTGAAGAGTTATTTGGACGGTGGCTATCTATACAGGATCAATGTCTAATGGATGAGTTCTGTAATGGGAGAAGGAAACTGTACCTCCTGATCGAGCTTTTGCCATGCATCAGACATGTCACAAGCAGACCTCAGGCAAACTGGACATGCGAATCTGAGAAAATGACACATTTGACACCATATTGATGGGGATAGGCCAGGATCTAGAAATTAATCAGATGAGTTTTTATGTGAATACTTACTGTTGATGTGCTCTCATCTCGTATAGGCATTCCAAATGAATCGTGTGTCCACACTGCAACACGCTGATATCTTTTGTCGAGTCGAATAGATACTGTGGCAGAAGCGGATAATTAAAGCAATTTTTTTCGTAAAATCATAAACTCAAAAGTTTCAAGAGTCCTAAAAATGTCCTTTCTGGACTCGGAACAACAAATATTCACCTCAAAGCATACAGGGCAGTTGTGATGCGTCGCTCTTTCCACACAATGATGAGAATCCTTCAACACATAGCTATAGCAGCATCCTGTCATAGAACATGCCCACCATATATGTTACTGCAACCTTTACTAGCAACAAGAAATAAGAAATTAACGAAGTCAGGTCAAACCAAACATACCACATTTGTCACAGTGATAGAAATTCTCTGCACCACCAGTTCTGTAAAAGGTAATGACAAAGTTTAAGATTTATCGGAGAAGAGTTCTAATATTTCGGTAAGTTCACATAACACGATTGCAATAGTAGTACTTGCCTACATATGCCACATTTATTGCAGTGAAATTGGTTCTTTGACACCTGAAATAAGAGGGAATGCCACACAAATCAGAGAAAACAAGAGAAATACTTCTGAAATGATACTCAAAATTGCATGTAAAGGAATACTTCTGAAATGATATTCAAAATAGCATTTAATTTCATTAACCAAACATAATTCAAACTCTGATATGCTTACATCGTCATCAAAGAAGTTGCATTTTGCGCAGAAGTATTTACCCAGGCGTGCCCCACAATTTGAGCAATCCTGTTGTACCTGTAAATAAAAAACAAAAGATTTTCATCAGGTGAGCACAGGAAACACGGACAGCACCTGAGAAACACTATTCTTACTCATTAATAGGCAACTTACATCCTGTTCTTTGTTGCAGAGAGAGCAGATAACCTGTGAGGTTCAAAAAAGTAGAATAGTTGGAGTGAGATCAGTATATGGTGGGGGAGGTTCATAATGATTTAAACGATTAAAAGTGGAAAAGGGGGACAATGACTGATATCTGTATCTGCAAAATAACAGGCGATGTCCATATGACAATATCTACTAATGCAAAGAGTTTTTTCTATGCTAGATATCTTCTTTGTTTTTTCCCCACCTTTTCTTGAATAAACAAGAGGATACCACTCAGTAGATATGTGCTCTAAAAAAATCATTCAGTAGATAACGACTTTTATATGCTATATCCAGATAATGGTTCCAAATTATCGTTCTTTTAATTTTTATACGGATGCGACTGTAAGCTCCTTTTTTTTCGCATTCTACTGTACTTCATATTTTCAAAACGGCCAATAAAGGGTGTAAAGGCACTAGATTTTAAAGATTGAGGATAGTTGTGGTTTCAGCAGAGCTGTCTTTGGTCCTCAGTTTTCTACTCCTAATAAGCCAAATTCTGTGCAGTTATGTGGTAAAAGATAAAACTTTCATTGAATTTTGCTAGAATTTCTGACAAATAGAGTGAACATATGGAACCCATCTCCCAATCTTCATGTTACATCTGAAACACCTGTCAGTCCACATCCACAGGAGTGCATAGTTAATGCCAGCCATTCCTCAACTATCCAGTGCTCAATCAGCTGTATTGCTATTTATCTCGACTGATGGTGAGACATGTCTATATTCTTGCTCCCATTTGACATTTTCCTAGCTATCCTGTCATTCTTTTTTTTTTGAACGGTAAGGCAGGAGCTCTGAGGAAATTCAAGAGTTAAACAAGGGAGAAGGAGAACACTACTCAACGAACATGAAAAACTCGCGGCTGAGGCCACTTGGCACCTGGGCACAACTGGAATTAAAGAACTAATCAACGAAAGCTTGCTCCCAGAGATGGTCTTCTCTTATCTTGAAGGCGAGCTGTTCATTATGAATGATCCTCCTATTTATCTCTTTCCAAATATTCCAAGCTATGTAGATGACTGTTCCGTTGAATTTTTTTCTATCCCCTTTGGGTGTTTGTAGGCTAGCTTGATGCCACCATTCCATTAAACTACTGAAATTCCGTTGAAATTTAGGGTGTTTCTTCTATCCTGTCATTCTCAACTTTGTTACATGCTGATGTGCATATGCAGCTACGGTGTCTACATGGATACACAGCAATTGTACGGACCACATGTAGGCCAAATATTAATAGAACTTGCCTATGACATATTAGAGGAGCGTACAGTATCACTGTATTAATATGGAACAGAAGCATCAATAATCAACCATTCCAAGAAAAATTGTATAACGCAAACGACTATCATGTCCAACACAACCGGCACCCAATGCAGCAAAATAGCGCGCGCGCGCGCGCGAGAGAGAGAGTAAAGCACAACAGGAAACGACCAAATGAACAAGCCAAGAACACTGACCAGCTTGATTTCATGGCGAGGGATCTCGTGGCGGTCGCGGACGCTGACCTCCAATGAATCCTGCAACAAAGTACGGCCAGCAACTGTAGCACCCAAAAAAATCTATCCCTAATCTCTCTTCTATCTCTAATATATTCAACTTTCTCTCTCTCCGTTTAGGCTCTGATCAACTCGGCTTCTGACTTCTGGCTTATTTTCCACAATTCATAAGTTTCGTCTTTTTCTGAACTTTTGGCTTTTTGTTGAGCTTTTTTGCCGGTTCTTTTTTTTCCCGTATTTGTTTGTATTATACGTAATGGGCTAACATATTTTTTATATTTTTAATTTTTTTAAATTTAATTATGCTAAATAAGTCTCTGTCAGCTACAGTGCTTTTTTCAGCCAGCTACAGTGTTTTCAGCCATAAGCCATGAGCTTTTCAGCCGAACCGATCACCACCATATCTCTCTTCCCCGTCTCTTTTTCAATCGACCTTCCTCTCCAATCTCTTCCCATCTCTTTCTCTCTTCCTCACGTCGGCCTGGAGGGCGCGCCCATATAACATGTTAACAATATAACAGTTACTTGGTTTGGGATTATCCATATATAGGGAAGATTGCCACTCACCTGGTAACGTACAGGAGCCGTACACTTGCCACTCACCTGGTATCGTACAGGGGCCGTACACTCTCGTTACTCAGGATAGTACAACTCGTCTGCGGTTATACAGTCGAGGACAGCGTTGTGCCTGACTATTCTTGTATAACCAGGTATGTGGGGGTAATTGCCAGTACCGTTGCCATAACTTGCTAAATAACAATTATCTTTGATAAGACTATTTCTACGATCTCTATTTTCGATCTATATCAGTGTTCCGATAATCTAGGTTTATTGTATTTAACCTGTATCAATTACTTGCTTGCGGTGCTTGTCTTTCTCACATCTTGCTTACATTGCTTGTCCTTTATATATCTTGCTTGTATTACCTGTTCTTTACTCACCGTGTTGCGGCCGTTGTTAAGTACTTGCTGAGATTTCTGAATCTCACGTTTGCTCTTTCCATTCTTAGGTAAAAGACCAGTGGAGTGATAGCAACATGCATGAGTGGAAGCACTCGAGTTTTCAGCACCGCGGCTTACAACTATTTATGTCATTTTATTTATTCTTTATCTGATTAGAAGTAGACCGGTCCTATGTTTCAAACATTTATTTCAGAGCCAACTCATATTTAGCTAGAAGTAGACCGGGCATCGGCTCTCTCTTAAAGTACCTTTAAAGTTTTAATTTTCTTGTGATTTATTTTGTTAATTTTATTATTTATTTTTTACTTTGATGATGATGTTTCATAATAATATCTCATGTTGTTATGTGAGTTGCCCCGATCGGTTGGGCTTCAGCTTCTGGCTTCCGGCTTATTTTTCACTATTCATAAATTTCGTCTTTTTCTGAACTTTTGGCTTTTTGTTGAGCTTTTTTGCCGGTTCTTTTTTTCCCGTATGTGTTTGTATTATACGTAATAGGCCAACATATTTTTTATATTTTTAATTTTTTTAAATTTAATTATGCTAAATAAGCCTCTATCAGCTACAGTTTTTTTTTCAGTCAGCTACAGTATTTTCAGCCATAAACCACCAAGAAAAAGCCCAACTGATCACCACCTAGCAACGTTGAATGTTTTTCCCCGTCAGAGCCAACTCAAACATGTAGAATTTAAAAATTCAGGAAAATAATGTTTAAGTTCTGACCTTGGCTTCGTTGTGGCAATGCCTGCAATCGAAGACCTCACCGCAGCACGGCGCCCTTATCTTGCATTTCCGCTTGTAATGCACGCAACTGGCATCGGGAAAGAAAAATGAAAAAAAAAGAGTGATTCACAGAAAACAACCGGAAAAAGGATCAGCTGCAAGAACTAAGAAATGGTGCTTACCCGTACTGCCTGGATCCCGTGTCCATCTCCATTTGTTGCAGCTTTCCCCTATCTGTTATCTCAATTTTCAGGTATTGTGTAGATCGTACCTAGCACCTGAACAGAAATCAAAAGGATAAATCAATCAAAAAAAAGCTCAAAACAATTCTCGTTCTGCTTCTCTTCTCAGGGCTGCTTCACCTTCTCTCATCTCGTCGCCGGCGACCTGACGACGAGACACCCAAAGAAGACAAAGAAACAAACAAAAAGAAATCAAGAGGCAGAGAGAGCAGCCGAGCGCCGCCCCTCGCTGTACTTAATGCCAAGCCGAAAAACAAGAAATAAACCAGTGTGCGCGAGTCACAAAGCACCGTCCCACGCGCAATCGCGCATACGCACATACATACCTGCGCGCGAGCACCGGCCAAGGCGGCCGCCGGAGGCAGGCAGCAGCAGCACGCGGCCGGCACCGACTCGCCCGCGCTCGCGAGAGGGGCTTGGCAAACGCGTTCCTCGCGGGAGCCCGAGTGCACGGCGCGGCTCGGCCGCTCGACGCGGGCCGGTTATATAGGCGCGGCGCGCAAGCCGTCGGCATTTTTTTTAAAAATAAATAAAACGAAGAGAAGTGGCGTAGCAGCTTAACCTTTATGCGACGCAATAAATAAAGTACGAAGGCTTCGCGGTTAAGGCCCGTTAAATCCGTTTTTACCGATATCAGCATCTAGACGGTCAGTTTTTTCTAATCATCCAATTAAAAAAATATCATTATATTTTTTCGAACAATATAGGAAAAAAACAAAAAAAAAAATCTAAAATTAAAAAATAATGTGTTTATTCTGCCTTCTACCTACTGGAAGCAAAAGCTGAAACCGGATTGATGGGGAACTAAGGGTCTGTTTGTTTCAGCTTCTGGCAGCTGCAGCTACTTCTAGAATCTGCAGCTCCCCCAAACAGTCTAGATTTTCATCCAGATTCTAAGTAGCCAGAAGCTACAGAATCCAGAAAATGAACTAGTAGCTAGAAGCTGGGGTTATCCAGCTTCTCCAGATTCTGACTAGCTGGATACTCACCAGCTACTTCTCAGAACCTACAGCTGAAACAAACAGACCCTAAGAGTGAGCCGAGGCCCATCCGGGCTGCCCGTCCTTGACGTGTTTGGGCGGCGGCGGCGGCTGCCGACGCGCCGAGCCTGGGACGGTTGGGTGGTGCGGCGGTGTGGGCAGTGAAAGCCGGCGGCCGCGACGAAATGCTGGCTCCCGGCCGGTCACATCACCACATACATTGAACCATTGAACACATCGCTTGGTTCGGCAGTTGTCCGACGCATCCTTTCCCATTCCATGCCATTCGAGTTGGACACACTGCATCCGGTACTTGAGATTCTATATGGGTGTGTTTGGTTTGCTGAATATGGACGGCCGGATCCCAGCTCCACTGTATATTGCGAAAAATTCGGGTGTTTGGTTGAACGAATTTACTGTGGAAGCCTGGATCCGCTCGTCCCCGCATACGGTCTCATCCGGGACCGGGAGTGAAGGCCATTTCGACCGAATCTGCCCGTCCAGGACCGAGGGGGTTGAGCAAGACCTTCATACAACCTCATATACAGTCTACCAATCACATACTAATTCAGCCTGTATCCACAGATACATCGAACCAAATACTCTTCTTTTTCAAAATACGACCCTCCTCATCCAACTTCCCCTTATCCAGGATATACGATCCCACTACCCAAAAGCAACCAAACACACCCTATCTTACCGAGAGATTTTTCACCAAAACGGAATGTATGACACATGGCAGCAGCCAAACTGAAAAATTGGAGTGTTCAGTTTAGGGCGCTGTTATTTTCTGAGACTTACAAAACCCTGGTGGAGCGAGAAATGTTTGTACCAGGTTGTTGGCAGATCCTGGAGGAGCCCGATTTCTCATGAAGCGGCTCATCGATCCCTTTCACGGGGAAAGAAAAGCGGATCATTAATCGCCGAAGCGTTACGAGTCAAGTTTCTGTGCATACTTCAATGCGTTGATCTGTGTGATGATGATCCGATGATGCATGCATATGTGCAACGTACAAGCGCCTCCCACTCGATAATTGCAGGCAAGCCGGAACCCTCTAGCTAAGTTACCCCTTGCAGGCGTTACAAGAATGGTCTCGTACAAGTGTTGGCCTACCTCTCTTTCCATCAGCATTTATAATTCGGTTTTGTTACTGCACAGGTCTGAAAATTTTTATATCTCAATCATCTGAAATTGCACTCTCAATCAACTAAAATTACAATTTTTCTCTAAAAAACACCTGCAACTTCAGGTGACTCATTGTACTCTTAATCACCTGAAGTTACAGCTCTCCCTTAAAAAAATCACCTGCAACTTCAGATGATTAAGAGTGCAACTTCAGATAACTAAGAGATAAGAAAATTTCAATCGTCTATCTAATAGTAATAATTTTTTGATTCTTGTGTTCTTGGCCAGCTTCCTTGAAACGGTATTAGTAATAGAAACATTCTTATTCACTAGAGGTCCGTGCGCTGGCTACGGTGTCTTGTCGAGAGGTACAACTCTTGCTTTCCCGAACCGGAAGTGACAGGCTTACGGAAGTGTACGTACGTCTTTCGTAAAAGCAGCTTCAAACTCGACATGACCGAAGCCTTTTTGACCTGCAAACCTTCAGCTAGCCAATCTACCGTCAGGGTCGTGTGAGATGCAATCTGACCAACTCGAGAGACCGTGCCATTTTGTTAATGCAGTTCTAGACGGATTGGGCAGCGTGAAAGTAATGCTTTGCCTCCTTCACATTTCCCTTCTCCTGGTGTTAATCAACACGAAATGATGTTTGATCATCCGTCTGACGCACCATCGTTTGACTGAACGGATTAAAAGAAGAGATCCAAGTCCGATTTGGTGCCGATTCACGGTAAACAAGTACCACGAGTTGCAGGGTGGCTTGTAGGCCACCATCAACTCGCAAGTGCCGTTCATGTGATGTTCAGCATTTTATGATGTATCTTAAGCTCGTTGCCATCGATTGGGATTTGGGAGTGGGCCATGTGCAATGATCTTCCTTCTTCTATGTTGTATTTTATGATCTGAATTTAGTCAGATCTAATCACTTCTAATGGGGTCCAATCACTACATGTCTTTTGATCGCTTGAAGAGTTTGATCAGGAAGCAATATGAATTCATCGGATGTTATGATTAGGACCATATTCGTATTCGTGATGGACTATACACCGACCTGTATCAGACATGGTGCTCTAAGGTGTGTGTGCGTCAACTGGAGTCAGACGTGGCTACTCGAAATGCTTTCAACTACAATTCTATACCGTTATCTTCTGAGACTTTCCAAGCGGGGTGCCATTTCCATCTCCGAGAAGGTTACAGTTTCAGTTTTCGATATGTCTCTGTTTCGTTGCCGACTAATACTATGTTCCTTTTATTGTTAGAGACTCTGATCCTAAACCTATATATGTACCCTTGTAGTTACTAGTAGTGTGCCCGTGCTAACGCTACGGTAAAACATTTAATTATACTACAATGGTATAACCTTTTTTATTCTACAACAGTATAACCGAAAAACCGCAGCAGCAAATCGGGAGTTCGGGACATTAGGCACACTCATGTTCCAAGGAAAAACACTGGGCTTGGGGATGATCATGTATTTATTACGGAGGCAGTTGGTTCCGGAAAGCCAAAGCCATTGGAGGGATCGCTTTCTAGGAGAAAATTTGTTCTAGTACAGAGAAACACACCCCATGTCTAATTAACATGTTGTGCCGTCGAAATTGGGTTAGGCTTTTCGCTAGTTCTCGCCCATTGCGGCTCTGTCCTGCTTCCTCAGCCTCTCACCTTCACGGCAAAGATAGTCCTGGAATTTCTCCTGCCAAGTGCCAACATGCAAGAAAGGATGGTTACAATCAACACGCAGTTAGCATGCAAACTAAACAAACAAAGGGTTGAGATGAGATGAGCACGTAAGTAATCTGACAAGCACAAAATACATGAATTGTCTAATCATCAGAGAGATTCACTTGAAAAGTAATCATTGCAATTTTTCATCCATTAACTGCAATAGTATACCATAGAAAGACTCACTTGAGGCAGTGTCTCAAAATAAAATTTTAGTTTCTCAAGAAGAAACGTGCATATCTAAGTCTACACTGATATAAACAAGATTAAGAATGAAATATAGAGCTTCAAAGTAAGGAACAAGTGGAATTAATATCTAACTGCTATCTGAATATAAGATGATGGTATATGAATATAAGATGGGCAGCCTCAATCTTTATACTATCTGAAGGAAGTAAAAGAGGAAGTAACAGAAAGTAGCAACAACTGGAGGATAGAGCTATCTGAAGATCATTCAAAAGGTCCCAACAATTCCTAATCCAAAAAGGAATACTTCAGAGGGTTCTGATATGCATTTCTAGTTGTGTCCACATACCCTAGGAAGCGTGCACTTGTTGTGATATGCATTCACTGCCTTCTCAGCCTCCACCCTTTATGGACAGATCAGGAAGCAGCAACCTGCAAATGTCCAGTACACATTATATCAAGATCAAATTAAGGAACAAGTGGATACAATAAAGGGTAGCCATCTGGAGACTACAGTGTTGCAACAGCAGAGCAAAAAATAAAAAGAAAAAAGCCACTGGAAACACCAAAACTAAAAATATTCTCCTAAGAAAAGACAGGTGTAATTTCGAAGTTTGTAGCAAAGGCAATTCTAGTTGAATTTGCACATGCAGGACAGCATGCATTATTTATCATTTTCACATCTGACTTCACTTGGGAGAACAAGAGCAACGGCCAAAGATGTGCTCACGTACTGAATCAATCCCTCATAAGAAGAACAGAACTAATTCAAACCAACCAAAATGAAGAAGCGCCAATTCCCCATGGTACAAAAAGGAATCATGATCATATTAAAACAGGTCCTACTGAGCAATAGTTCTACAACAGGTTCTAAACAATTACCATCATATTTGATCACCATGCTCTCATGGTAGGGCAAGTGACTGCGCACAATGTAAGGTAAAATAGACAAAATTTCCAGAGCAAAACATTGAAATACCATGCAAAGATAAATTCCTTTATAGGACCAATTAAGTTCTTAAATCCACAAAAGCAGCAACAAACACACGTATAATGATATCGGCCCTAAAGTCTAGCCAATCACACATACAAAAAAAATGACAAATCTCTGTTCAGTTATTGGTTCAAATGACTTACACTGTATTGGTTCAAATTACCTACACAGACAGCCTACATTCGAGGTCCAAATGAAATCAAGCAGCTCAAATTCGAGCACAAGTCCTAGAAATCTTAAACCCAATAACTCAACCCAAGACCAAACGTTTACTTTTGCATCCCTGGATCAACACACACACGAGAAGCACTAAAATTCAAAGTATCAGTGAAAGCTAAACTTCCCCAAACATCAAACTACCAACACAACCCCGTGAATAACTCAAGAGTTCACACCCAACGCATAAATTTCCAACATTTTACACTGGCATTGGGTCAAATCCACTAATTCCACTGTATATAAATCCCATGAAACCCATAACCTGAGCTCATGTCCAAGTAACCAAGAGAAGTTCAAGCAAAGATTGAAACCCCCTACATAATAGAGAAAATCAATGACCAACGATGAAGAACCCAAAACTAATCACGGGCTAACTCAAAAATTGACAAAGGTCAACAGTTTACTCCATAAAGAACACGAGCTACCACCAATTCAACGCAACCCTTACATAGAATTTACAACCGAAATTCCCCACCACATTGCGCATAAATCACAATGAAAGCAGCCAATTCCCAGCAAAGCACGAAACCTTTTGGCCCCCAAAACACGGGAACCCAAGAGACAGCTCAAATTCCTCAGTGGCATTGCCCTAAGTCAAGCTTAGAACCACACTGGAGACCCCAAAAAACACGAAAAGCACATGAAACGGAACCCAATTCCATCCTCCCCCACCGGCCCATACCCAGATCTCGCCAGAGCTAGGGAAAAAAACAAGTACAGAGTTGCATTGCACAAGAGCTCGACACCTATGCCACCTTGGCCTAGCCTGGCCGCCATCTATGCCGAACCAAACAATAATGAGATACATGAAGCCAGTTGGGCAGATGATTTTTTTCCTTCATGTAAGGCTCAATTAACTGCAAGAAACATAAAGGGTTCATTTCAAACATTCATTACCCAGTCGCAGTGGCCAGTGACCACAGATCCTTTCCACTCTATACTTCATGCCCACATACACACCAGCAACATTCATTACTCTGTGTGTATGTCTGTATGTACGTACGTACGTATGTATGTATGCACAAGCTACAACATTGTAGAACGAAAATCAAAACACTTAACAGTACAAAAAAGCTTGACGCATTAACAGCAACAAAAAAAAATCGTTCAAGTGAAGCAAAAGAATGTGTTGCAGTCTTACACCCCAACCTGAAGTATTCAGCAAGGAGGCATGCGTTGGTGTTTGAATCATCACCACCAATGACAACAAGCCCATCCAAATCAAGTTTGTTGACTGTGTCTTCAGCTTGCTGGAACTGCGCAAATATCAAATAGAGTTAAAATAAAGATAACACCGGTGAAGTAGTGATTAGTCAACACAGTAACAAAGTTGAGGGGCCTAACATTATAATTTACGCATGTTAGGGTTAACCTCAATTTCCTTGTAAAGTTGTTGGCGAAGAGGACCAACAAATTTGCTGTAGACTTGTGCAATGTCTGTTTTACACAATAGAGACGGTCAGAAGAAGCTCAAGAGTTAGTGCTAGAAAAATTAACGTCAATTCAGTCAGTCATCTACTGATCTACCAGCCCAAATTCCAAATACAACCGCGAGGAAATTTCTACGATTGGAAATCATTATCTCGGTGTATGGGCAAATCTCACCAGATGTGACAACTGCAAAGTTCCTTATCATAAAAAGTATCTTTAAGAAAAAAAAAGATAGTGTACCTAGGAAACAACTATGACCGACAATCAATTTCCTTTCTGAGGCAAGAAGATCAATGACATGGCGGATTCCTACTGCTGATTTGACTCTTGTTTCCCTGCTTCTGAGTAGATCTTCCTGCACATCTTCCTGCACATCTTATTACTAATGATTATATGGATAATGATGTTCTGTAGCTTGTGCCTATTCAATTCAAAATCAAAGGAAAGCATACATGCAAATTTCAAAAGCGACCTGGCATCATTCAATTTAAAGTCAAACAGAAAAGGCAGAGGCAGTCAGCAGCAAAAATAGAATTATCGTGGACAGAAAAAGATATGAAGCTTGTGCCACTTTCAACAGGAAATTTCTTACCATCAACAATCTTTTGTCCTCATTGGTAACTGTATAAACTACTCTCTTTTCTGATGTGTTATCCTCACCAAATGTACAAACATAAACACGATCTCTATAGTTTTTTCTTAAAACCTGCATAGGGAAATATATTATCTGAGTAGAAGCAGAAATAACACATATCAAGAAGCATCATTAATATGCATTACAGACTGATAAGTTAAAAGAATGTGCCTCAGAAAACATCATCCGTATTCAACACATATCCGGAATCCAATTATCAACGGTTGTAAACTTGTAATTCCACAAAGCACAGTTACTACCAAATTGATAACAGCCACAAATGTTGGAAAAGAAACAGAATCTCTTATGAAGATAAATATCGTACAACCAAAGTATGTATGGAACTATACAGAACTTCGAAAATCAAAACCGTTACTTACTATCCTTGGTATACATACTAAAAAGCTTATACTAAATTACTAATCCAGGAACATTAATTGTCACGTCCACTTTACAATTTGGTTTGCCCGGAAGAAATGTGTTACAGTAGCATCCAAAAGGCTGTACCAACAAAAATAATGCAAACATCATATCCTCTGAGGTCTCAGAATGATATTAGGCTAGATTGAGCTAATGTGCAGATTCCTGTGTTATTTGATATACTTTTTTTACAACCATCAACATCTGAATGTTGCTCCTGGGTTTCCCATATTCACAACTAAAAACTACGCATAATCACCAGGTGTGAGTTTTATCTTCCTAGCTAAAAAATGGCACTGGTTCTCTATAGTCATGCAATGGATCTTCAGTGAGTAAGAAATCCTGGCATCACCTGGCAATGGATCTACAATGCCCTTCCAGAGCGCGACGGCACCTTCCTCCCGAGCGATGGTGGCGGCGGTGCCGAGCAGGCCGCGGTACTTGGGCGCGGCGGCCACGGAGGCGTCCCCAGCGGCGACGTTCTTCTGCAGCTGCAGCCTGACCTTGGCCGTGTCCAGGGGAATCGTGCACAACTGGGAACCAAAATTAAATAAATAAAATTAGGCAATGTAACAACAAGAACACGAATAGGGTATGAATGCATGATATGATGATCCCCTGAAACCACCAAAGCAAGAGGGCTGGCATGGCAGACCAAAGGGGAGGGCATTGGCGGCGTGATCCTAGAGGCGAACAGCCAAGATTTGACATTTCTGATCCTACGAGGCAAGAAATTAAGCTATGGGCGATCCGGCGAGGCAAGAAATGAAGAAGCCAGCGGAGCGGAGCGGAGCGGGTGATCCCAGGAAGCAGCAAGATCTAGGAGATCCAGCCAGCGAAGCCAAGTGTGGGTAGGGCGTAACTCAGCGAAGCATGCGGCGATGGCGCTTGCGGTGAAGCGGCCGCGAAGGAGATGTCGGGCTTGGAGTCGTGGGATTCGAGCAGATCGCATCACCTCAAGGCTCACGGAGGGGAACCGCGCGCGGAACACGGCGACGAGACCGGGGTCGGCAGCGCCGCGCGGCCGGGGAGGCGAGGGGCTGCCACCGCCGCTGCGGAAGCGGGCCCGCTTGGAGGGCGGAGGGGACGTCGCCGTGTGGGGGAGCTCCTCCAAGGAGGAGGGGGCCCGCTTCCCGCACACCGCCGCGGACATCGTGCCTGTCGCCACCGCCGCCGCCGCCTCGCAGTTGCCCTCTCCCTCCTCTGCCTCTCCTCCTCTAATTCCTCACGCCGCAACAGCAGTAGCCGCCGCCTCGCAGTTTCCCTCTCCCTCCTCTGCCCCTCCTCCTCTTATTCCTCACGCCGCAGCAGCAGTAACCGCCGCCGCCGCCCCGAGGTGGACGCGTTAGGGTTTGGGTTTCGTGGAAGGTGGGCGTGGATTGGGATGGGATGCGGCGCGGGGTGGGAGGGAGGGGAGGAGGCGGCGGCGCGGGGTGGGGAGGAGGGTCGGCGGCGCGGGGTGGGAGGGAGGGGAGGGGGCGCGTGCGTGGTGCGAGGGAGGGTCGGGGGCGGGCGCGGGGTGGGAGGGAGGGTCGGGGCGCGTGCGTGGGGCGCGGGGTGGTACCGGTTCACTGACGTGCATGATCCAAATGATTTTGGCCTTAGGATCTTCAATGAGTAAGAGAATAAGGTTTAAGAAGAGATCTAGGCCATTCATTTGTATGGAGTTGGATTATTTTGGTACACAAATCTGGGTGGACTTAGATTAGGCATGACTGTGGGGGTGGTTGATGGGGTGGATTTAGTAAAGAAAATTTTGGTGTATTATAGAGTAGGGTAGATACGGTTGATACACGCTGAAGTTTTCTATACTTATAACTTCTCCTTCATATAGTGATTTCGTTGATTATGTACCCGTGACGGTGATGCAGATTAGGGGGAGAAGCGGTGGTGGCGGCACTAGCGATGGGAGGGGAGGACGATGGAAGGGAGGTGGTGGCAACATATTAGTGGAGAGGAGAGGTGGCAATGACGCTTCACGAGGGGAGGGGAGGGGAGGGCGACGTATGAGAGGATTATGGTGGGGTGCTACGTTGATCCAGATTTTTTTTGTTTGGGAGGGCATGGTTTTTCGTTAGGACCGGGAGAGGAGGAGCGGAAGAACATATCACCCATCACCTTCTTCTAAGTAGTAGAGATTTGTTGAAATTGATCTCAAGCATCTATTTTCCATCCAACGCTAACATAATGCACAACATAGTTTCTACCGTAAATGCTTCAACTTTTTTTTCCTCTAAGTAGTAGAAATTTATAAAAATCGATCTGAAGAGTCTATTTTCTATGCAATACCAGTATAATGCACAGTACAGCTTCCACCGTGATGCTTGAGGAACGAGGACCGTCTCCAGCCACCTAGGTTTTTGCCCAACGCGCTCTCGCAAGTCTCCAAAGCCGCCGTCAGAGCGTTTTCTCTCCTCTCCTTCGGACGCTCGCGAGCCCAAACCGCAAGACTCCCGGAGACCAAAACCAAACAAGGCCTCCGCCGCAGATGGCAGTCCCCGGCGGCCGCCACGGCCTTATGGACGACGACGACGTCGCCGGCCACGCCGAGGCCTTCCACGCCCCCTCCGACGACGACGAGGTGCCGCTGCCTCCGGCCCTCGCCGACGCCGCCCAATCCGGCAATGTCGACGCCCTCCGCGCCGCGCTTGGTAGTGGCTCAATCCCGCCCTCCGCCATCCCGATCCTCGTACAATTTTAGGGTTCTGTCAGATCATTTGATTAGAGAAGAGTACAAATATTGTATAGATTGGTGTCGGTTCTTACTTTTGCAGTGTACTTCTAGTTTTGTCCTTTCGTGAACATGTATAGGGCTTCTCTAGCCAGATTGCTAGTACTTTGCATGGTGTGGCCACCATATTGCTGTTGTTTTAACATCTAGCTTAGTGCTACTGTCTGAGCTTATGGTCTTCTATGTGGATCGGCTTGCGTTCTACCTGAATTTTCCTAGTGCAAATCTTTTATTGGATGATTATGATGTTTGGGTTTGATTCGTATCTGCACAAGCCCTCTGTGTGCTTCTTTCAGTGGTCACTTGAATTATTGATTGATGCTCTATCAGTTCTTATCTTTAGGGAATCCGTGAGCAAAATCTCCACTTGGTTCCGTAGCACTTGAATGCAATTCTGCATCTAGAAGCACTAGATGGATGCACGCTTTTGCAGTGTAAGTTAATGCTAGATTATGCTTTTTGTTGTTGAAATCTATAATATCCGTTGTACGAAAAATGTGGCGACTTACATCTAGCACCCTACTTGTGCAATTTGTGATATCTGTAATTGCAGTTCTTGCAATTGATTTAGAGCCAGCTTGGCATTGCTTTGTTGTGCTGAGGAAGCAACAGGATAAAGTTAAGTCACAGAAAATCTTTGCCTGCTATAATAAAAATATCTGTTCTACATCTCTAGAAAAGAGTTTGCCTATCAGTTAGTTTGTTTGGAAATAGCAAAACATAAGCACTTTTAAAAAGACACCACAATGCAAAACACACCCTTAATTTCTTTGCCCAACCAAAGAAATTTGAAGGGATAACTCTAGTTTGTGAATATGTTACCTCGTTCTTTTTCATCTGCATGCTATATGATTGTTTGGTTGGCATGTTATGTGCTTCTCCATGATCTTGATCAACCTTCATTGGATGGCTTTGCATCTTCTTTGTTTCAACACCATTTTATGGTTACCTTGAATTCTGTAATGATGTAATATCCATTCTTCCAGAACATCTATTCGGAAAAAAGAACATTATGCTGTGTCATCTCATAGCATACGTAGTTAATAGTTCAGCCTGGTTTTGCCATTGAGATTTGCTTGCTTGTTTCTCCTTTCGTATTTGAAATTTAATAAGGTTAACAATTGTTTTCTTTCGTGAGTTCTTGTGGAAGCTGAAACTGAAATGAAGCATATGCTATCGCAGGGGTAGAGCTGGGTACAGAGGTTTGATAATTGTCATCTCATAGTTGTCAACGTTGTATCTTCATACTATTTGTCATACTTTTCTAGTGATGTGTTTTAAGAGCTCTGTCTTTGACTCCTTGTAGCATTCTTAACACTACTCTAATGATTATGTTTGTTTCATCATGTAATATTTAGATTTATCCATTGACCCTATCGACTAACCATCTCAGTGTGTCAGGACATATTGACTGTGTTTGTTTAAAAGTTTTTATTGCTAAATTATTGTATTCTTAAGATTTTCTTCGTATCAGTTTTTTTCTGCTGGTGTTTTTGGCAATTACTTGCAAGTGGAAAGCTGGCAACAGGAAAAGCACTTGTGTATATTCGATTGTCACATGTGGAGCTCTTTACTTAGGTCCTATATTGTTATATGTATGCAGATAATTGTGGTGTCAGCATTAATGATCCAGTTGAAGATGGTGATACTGTGCTTCACTCAGCATGCTTATATGGCCATCTACCTTGTGTGCAGGTTCACATTGTTATCTTGCATATTTTTCTCTGCTTATTTGTTGTATCTAATTATGGTTTTCTTGCAGCTGCTGTTGGAACGTGGAGCTAGCTTGGAACGCAAAGATGAAGAAGGAGCAATTCCTCTTCATAATGCTTGTGCTGGCGGTATGCATTTTTTCAATGTGTGTTGAGCTTTCTCCATCCTTATCTTTTGTGTTTTTGCAGTTTATATATTTAGTTTATTTATAGAAACTTTTGGTACAGGCTTCACTGAGATAGTGAGTGCGTGGTCGAAGCTCTAGTGCCACGGTCGAAGACAAGCTGAGGATGAAGCAGTGGTCGTGGTAGTGCGGCGATCACTGTAGCAGGTGTCAGCACGGGTGGTCATGGATGACGCAGACCATACTTTGGTCGGTGAACTGGCTAGGCGTGGGCAGGCGGCTTATCAATATAGTAGTCGTTGGCGACTGAGCGAAGCGGCATGGGCAGGCGACTGGTCACTGTAGCAGTCGCAAGCAGCTGAGTGAAGCAGCATAGGTGAGCGGCGGAGCAGTTGAGTGCTCTGCAGGAGGCCCGGTTATATATATATATATATATATATATATATATATATATATATATATATATATATATATATATATATATATATATATATATAAATAACATAACTTGCGTCGTTTTTCTTCTTTCTCTGCTCATTCGACTTACTCAGCTTTTACAGATTTTATATATATATATATATATATATATATATATATATATATATATATATATATATATATATATAATCTGTAAAAGCTGAGTAAGTCGAATGAGCAGAGAAAGAAGAAAAACGACGCAAGTTATGTTCGCATCGGAAAAATTTCCTTTGTGCTTACTCGTTCGACTTCCCTGTGTAGTGTGCGTCCACGAGTAACTCGTATTTGTACTGTTCGCCATCCGACAACAGAGCATCGACTGATGTGGTCGAACAAACCTGAGACTGCTCTATTTTCACCACGTAGTCATAGGAACGATCAGAGCGGTCATATTGAGTTTGGGGCGGTCATATTGAGTTTGGGCGTGCAGATCCGGTGTCATTTATCCAACAAAGGGTGCGCTCTACTCTAGCTCCGCAGAAGACAACATCAGGGTATGGGACCTCAAGAGCCATTGGTGCATGTACAACTTCGTCGCGTCTGCGATCATCGCACTGCTGTCCTGGGAGCAGTTTTCGCTCTCCACGTCCGATGATGGCACCGTGAAGGCCTGGAGATCAAAGCTATATCACGATGACATCGACCTCGAGGTGCATTACACCCACAGGGAAGGCAAGCGAGTGATTGTCATCGATGGAATGTATGATGTCGAAAGAAGCCGATCCTGCTGGACTCGTGCAGCGATGGCATTGTCTGTGTCTACAACCTCCCATCTCTGAAGAAGAGAGGGCTGATTCGCTGCAACGACAAGGTCAGGATGATATCACTCAGGTCCCCCGGTGTCGTATTCATCGGAGACGAGTCCATCGAGGTCAGAGTGGTGAAGTAGACGACGGGAGCTGAAGCCCAAGACTGAATTAGTCATGCTTGCAAATGAGATGCATTATGCACTTACGCTTTCCTCCTTGAGAGAAAGCACAACTTGATACAGAATGAGTGCTATATATTGTTGAGTCTGTCTATACAACATTCGACTGTTTTTAAGGACAAAATTAGTCAGATTTTAGAGCCGTTGGATGAAAATCCAAAGCCCCAGATTCACCCTAAATCCTATAAAATACCCTAACCCTAACTCTCCTCCCCACCCTGCCCCCAACCACACTACCTCCCTCCGCCTCACCGACGTCGCCTTCAACGCCAGCGATCCCCACTACGTACCTCCTCCCCCTACCCCGTTCTCTCCTTCCCTCAAATCTCCTCCCCACTACGTACCTCCTCCCGCTATCCTCTTCCCTGTCGCTTCACCGGCCTCCAGTGTCCCCACCCCTGTCGTTCTTCCCCTCTCCGACGGCCATCACTGCCGGATCCACCGCCACCACCCATCGCCTCCTAATAGCCAATCTGGTCCTCGCCCCCGCCGCCGACCCTACCCACCACCCTCCTCATCACCCGTGGCCGAGACGACGCCATCGCCGCCTCGCCGCCCCACCACCTTTGCCATCGCCTTGGCCCCTCACCCTAATGATGAACTTGGGCCATAATCCCACAGAATGGCGGTGCGCGAAGACGAAGGTGTTGCCGGAGAGGAGGAAGATGCCTACAGTGAAAGCGGCGCATGAATCTTCACGAAGATCGAAAGATTAGAAATGCATGTGATTTCCGCTCAAAAAACAGTCGAATATTGTATAGCACTTCCGTATATTGTTACACAAATTGAGACAAGCGAAAGAAGACATACTAGAAAGTCCAAACAGGAAGAACCATTGTGCTGCACGCCTGGCTCTCCTTTAGAAGAATAATGTGAGGTACTGTGGTGTGGTCATATTGCACAAGATGGATTGTTTAACGTCTAGTTCTGTTAATTGGCTAGTAATTGTTGGCTTAGAAAACTGACTGGTAAACTTTTGGTTTCATCCTAGTTCCTATCTATCAACATATCGACATGATCGGATAGGGGGCTATATTGGAGATAGTAGGGAGTTTTGTTACTAAAGCATGTGACTGGTGATGTTACGCGTCTGTTACCGCCCATTGCGTTTCCCATGAATACACAACAAATGCCGTCAACATGATAAACAAACATTAAGATATTGCACACTGAAAAATTACCAAAACAGATGACAGAACTGAGACGTCGTACTAGTTGCAGTTACTGTTGATTTGTGATCCAAATTCTACACATCAATAAGGCCGGCTTCTGGACGGAGCGTAGCGGAGGCCCGTCGCCGGAGGCTTAGGGCCGGCAAATTAGGGTTTCATGATATATATATTTCCTGTAAGCCGCCGTTTGGGATATGGCATTAGAGTTGTAAATCCCCGGCATTGTAACCTCATCTCGATATAGTGAAGATTGTTGCTGGCTGGCGTCCGTGGTTTTTTCTCTCTCGCATTGGGAGGGTTTTCCACGTTAAAATCTCGTGTCTCTCTGCAATTGATCTTGTTTACTTCGTCGTTCCTCCTCCGTCGCGTGTAACAGTTACCTGTTTGCTGTTGTTATTTTAAGAAGCCTATTTGCTATTGTCCAGTTGCTGATGGCAAGATACTCCAGAATGAACAGGATTCTTCATGCATGGCATGCCGCCGTTTGCTTGCTGCCAGGCTGCGCTAATGCCTCGAGTTTTTTTACCTGTGCTGAGATTTTTTGCTTTGTCAACATCCTGATTCATCATCAGTCGGTCTACCAGGGCGGATCCAGCACATAAGTATTGGGGTCATGGGACCTCAAAAAATTTTCTCAAATCCAATATAAAATTACTGTTCACCAGAAGAGATGACTCCATGATGCGATGGAGATGACGCCAATGATGTTCTCGCCTGGTCTACTATGCCTGAGTAGCCCTGCTATTGCTTGCTTCTCCATATCACCTTTACAGTTTTAACTGTATGCTCCTGCAAGTCTGAGGCAGCGGCCGGCCTCGGCCCGGCGAGTCTGGTCCTTGACGTCCAAAAGGGAGAAACGCACGCGCGTGTTGCCTGCCATGCACGACCTTGAACATGAGGTGGAGGTCCAGCCTGTGGGTCATGGTGGCCACGAAGAGGAGAGGAGGCTATTCCCAGTTCCCGGCCACGGGCGCGCTGCAGCTGCCTGCCTGGCTCGAACCTTCCATCCGTTTCACCCGTGACGACCGCACCAACACCAACCAACCTCGCGCGGTGACCCAAAATGATATGTCCCCCGTGCCGTGGCGAAACCGCTTTGGCTTGGTGTATAAACGCAACTAGGTCGCCGAGGCTCCCCTCTCCTCTACAGCGCAGCGCTGCCGTTTCTCCTCCCGCGGGCACGAGCGCAGGTTGCCGTGACGCGACCATAGTGAACGGCATAGCTGCAGGGTAGCTCGTCGGAGTTCCGCGGCCGTCGCGGTGGACGACGAAGAGGAAGAAGCGCAGCTGCCGAACCTAGTCGCTGATGTGCTCAAGGAGCGGCGAAGGTGAGGGAGCTGCCGCTGTACGGGGTATCGCCGGTGGCAGCCATCTAAGCGCTGCGCCCACCGGCGTGGGTGGAGAAGAAGCGGCGGTGCGGCCAGATCTGGGTGGCGATGGTCCTAGGTGGCGGAGGAGGGAGCATGGCGGAGAGAGGTGGGAAGTGGAGAGGGCGAGGGGGTGCGTCGGGATATGGGAGGGGAAGGGAGAGGGGGTGGAGTGGCGGCGGTGGCGCCGACGTGACGGAGAGCGTGGGGGAGAAGGAGGAACAAAGGCGGAGAGAATGGAGCCAGGGCGGATGGACCCAGGGAGACCAAATAGACCGGGTTCGTCTCCTCCGGTCGGTGCGTCGTACGGCAAGGCTACCGGCGCCCCAATCTGGTCGCCGCCGTACCGTCCATCCTCCGCCTGCCTCTCCGCCACAAAACCAGGCCCAGAACGCACAAACCATGGAGGCATGGACAACCAGCCGCCAACACTACTATCAAACGGGACGGCCGGCGAGAGCCCATTCGAGGGCTTAATGATGTGGTCGTATTGTGCAAGCACCCCTAGGTTGTTCCAATATAAAGCTGTACTGCAACAAGCTCTGGCTGCATCCCTACCGATCATCGTCGCCCGTGCTATGTCAGCCTCAATGCTTGAAATCATCTCTGTGTCGTATTGGCTGCTATTGGTGTCTTTTAGTGACCATTGATGTGTTTTGGTTAAAAATAAACAATAGTAGTGAAAAAATAGCTCTGAGATGAATAGTGGGAAAAGCAATGTAGAGATATATACACTAGACAAGTAGACACAGGCGAGATGAGTGTGGTATATGATATGACATGATTTATCAGTTGCCCGTAAACAAACTCGGTGATTTAGACAATCCAACACAAAAATATCCCTTAAAAAAGCAAAACTACATGAAAATTTTCAAAGCTAAAATGCACTTAAAGGTGAGGGGGTATATGTAACGTGACCTTTTTACGAAAAAGCCCGATGAAAGTGAGATATTTCTTTTTGACCGGCAACTACACTAAAGGTATCTCCAATAGTCACACGTGAGCCATCGATTAACTTGCCACATCACCCTAAATCTGATATGAATGAGAGATAAGCATGAGAGAAAAGAGAAGCCATCGCTTCCTCACGTGACGACCATATGACAAAATCCAATGCATAAGAGACAGCGTGAGCACTGTTGGAGAGGGGCCGTCATCACCCACGCGGTTTGCAGGGCCCACGCGATGGCGCAACTAGGTGCGGTGAAGACGATAACGGCCACATGACGGAGCCGGCGGCCATGGCGACCGAAAAAGGTCGCGATGGTGACGAACGCGAGGGCCGCCCCATGTGCCACCGCGTCGATCGGGATGGTGAGGCCGACCTGGATTCCGGCAAGATGGAGAGAGGAGGGAGGCAGTGTGGTCCTTGGCGGCTGCACCATAGTTGTTGGCAAGGCGGATCTAGCGAATAAGACTCAGATCCAGTCGACTCCAGATATTGACGGCCTGGATCGACAGCGGTGAGCTCAGAGGACGCGGCGGTGACTAAGGACAATGTAGGTGGCGGCAGGGGTGGGACAGTAGCAGGGGAGGAAGAGGGCGTCGGCCAAAGAAAGGGGAGGGCGTCGACTAGAGGGAGATTGGTGGGAGGATAGGGTAGCGACGGGAGAGAGAAGAGGCAACGAAGGCGGTTTTCACGTGGTGGGTCTCATTTTAAATAAAAATTATGAAAAGACAGTTTTGTAGAGTATGTAAGACAATCTATTAAAGATATGGGAGTGTCTATACAACATTTGACTGTTTTTTAGGACAAAAACAGTCAGATTTTGAGCCGTTAGATGGAGATCCAACGCCCTAGATCATTTTTTTGGAGGGAGGCTTGTATGGGTGGATCCGTTGGATAGAGATCTAACGCCCCAGATCAATCTGACTGTTTTTGTCCCCCAAAACAGTTAAATGTTGTATAGCAATACTCTAAAGATATAGTGTCTAAAAATAATATGACATATATTAAAAATAAAATTTTCTCTAACTATTATACATGCCTAACACACGTCCCATCCCGAGAAAAGGCCAAGCGAATGCATACGCGCACGCGAAAGCAACTCGATCCTACCGCGTTGTGGGCCCGGTCCCACACATCAGCGCCTGCCACTCCGGCCAGGTGCCGCCCTTTCCCGCGCCTTTCCGTCGGACTCCATTTTTTATTTTTTTTCCATCTACTTTTTCTTTCTCTATTTTTTGTTCTGTTTTTAACATTCATTATTCTCGTCGTCCTCCTCTTCCCCTTCCATTTGGTAACTGGTTTGATCCTTGGCATTCAATTACACACGTAGCCGAGCCCCCAAATTCCAATTCCTAGTTGCTTCGATCTCGTGCGCATATGGAGCTCTCCGGCGACCCCGCCTCGCCGGAGCCGGAGCCGCGCGGGCAGGTGGAGGAGGGGCGGTCGCCGCGGGAGGCGGAGTTGTTTGAGGATGCAGTGGAGGGGTCGCCGACCGCCTCGGCGTCGCCGGTGGCATGCCGCGAGGGCGAGACCACCGCGGACGCTTCGCAGTCTTCATTGCTATCAGTGTCGAGACCGCAGGGCGACGAGCCGGCGGCCGCGCAGGAAGTGGAAACCTACGAGCCACCCTCGGCGTCAGCGTCGGGGCATCCGGCGATTGGCGGGGAGGAGTCGCCGGCGGTTTCTGAATCGCGAGAGGAGCCGGGCAGGGTGGATACGGGAAGCGCCGCGTCGCCGTCGACTTCGGCGTCGGAACAGCGCGCGAGGGGAGCGGAGGAGCAGGAGAATCCGATGGACCCGGCGGGATCAGGATCGCCAGTGAGGGAGGAGTCGAAGTCGAGGATCCCGTCGGCGCCGTCGTCGCCGGCGCTGTCGGGCACGTCGACGTCGTCATCGCCGCTGTCACAGATCAAGCAGCAGGTACGGCACGTCCGGACCGGCAGCTTCCAGCGGTTTCGGCAGCAGATGCAGCGCGCGTGGAAGTGGGGACCAATTGGAGGTGGAGGAGGTGCCGAGAGGAGCCCCAGGGAGCAGTTGCTGCGGACGACATTGAACGTTGAGGCTATGGCGAACCAGAAGCGGCTCTGGTATCAAATCCACTCCAAGGCGCAGGTATCGAACTCGTCTGTTTTGTTCAATCCTGATCTTGACACTTGTGTATTTGTATGCAACTTTTGCCTTGCGGATGACTTGAAACTGATTTGAATGGATAACTGTGAACTGAAATCGGTAAATCAATGCAAATATCCTGATAGTTTTGGTGTTACCTAGAAATGGAAAATAGCAGCAGACAGTGAGTTCTAACACTTCCCTCTCCTATTTCACATTTTCACTGTTTGCTGTATTCCGTTCAACAAATAGTCACTAGTCAGATTGGTAAAGCAAATGAGCAAATTACTATACGACACTGCCTTGTTTGGAGGTGCATTGGAGATGTTTTTCGTACTCTTAGGAAAGCAGTTGATGCAATCTGATGTTTTTCATGAGTCATAACCTAACAAGCTTGGTAGATATTTGAATGCGTGATCGCAGAGCTGCCAAATTCAAATACCATAGTTATCTCTAGCAGCTTGGATACAATTATCATATATGTCTAAGTACAAAAGTGGCAAAGTGCTTTCCTATAAGCACGGAGAACTTCTTCCGTACTTTTAATTGGGGCCTTTAAGACCTACAACTTTTACTTCCAATGCTCTTGTTTAGTTTCTCTTGCAATATTTTAATTTGTATTCAATGTGAAGTTTCCTTTGTTATTAAGCTATTTGTTTACGACTCTTGCAGGATCATAAACAATTTAAGGAACCAACATCGCTCTTTGAACATTTTTTCGTAGTTGGACTTCATTCTTATGCAAATGTTGAAGTTATTGAGGATGCTTTTGCAAAAAAGAAAGCTTGGGAATCTAATGTAGCACGCTCAGAGATTGTAGATCTTAGAAATTTTCAGTATCATGGACCAATACCAACCATGGAACCACAGGTATGCTGCTTCAAAGAGTAATAGGAATTCTTCTGCTTTAGAAGAAATTGTCTGTTTCAGCTTTGGATGCAACAATATGCTTTTCATGTTTTTTAAGACCAAATATTAGTTGATAGTGCACTCAACTCCTCTAGATGGTGCTGACAATTTGTAGTCAGTTATCCTTTTTTTCTCTCTCTATTTAGGTTTGGTGTAGATATCATGTTACGAGAAAATGTATTAGGGTGTGTTTATTAAGAGAGATGCTTTGATCTGTAGAGTGTAGACTAGGTAGATTGATAATGTCATGTTTACAGATTGTTTTTTAAAAAGACTAAGAATTTCTTCTATCATAACAAGTTCATTTCGTGTAATCGTTTTAGTTGTACATTGTTTATTCCCTTTCACTAGTTCGTCAAAGCTTATAGAGCACCCATACTGTCTGCGGTATGGTAAAACCTGAAGAGTACATAGGAGCACTTCTTTGAAGAAAATGGATGTAATACCTTTTTTTTAATAGATGCATGTTGTTTTCAGTTTCTTCATTTTGTTTATAGATGCAAACTGTTGCTATGGTGATAATTCATAAACTAACCTTTTTTTATGAGGAGGGAGAGGTCAACAATTGGGTATTACTCTTGTTCAATTGAGCTCTAAAAGCTTTACTGTTGTTGTCCTTGTTTCACTCTTCAGTCTTCCCATTTAAATCTCATTATAGGAGTAAAATACAAGATTTGAGCACAATTTCAGTTCAGAGTGACATCTGAATTTCTCCTTTATCAGAAATTTAATTGCAAGTTCGTAGGTAGGTCAGCATGTGTACTTTTAATATCTCTGTCTGATATAACCTATAAGCCTTGTCCGTTGGTACTATTATTAGTTTTCATCTGGTGAAACCTTGTTAGACATACTTGATTGTGGATAGCTTTCATGGACTCTGGAAACTTTAATCTTAGTTTATACTGGGACGTCCAGGAAATTCCATCCTGATTTGGACTCTAGGGCCTTGGCCTCTAGACTTTGTTACCCTTTTTGCTCTGATAAAAAATAATAAAAGTGCAATTTACTTGTAGATTCTTTTCAAGTATCCACCAGGAAAGAGAGTGGAAATTAGGGAGAGTGATCTACCCTCATTCTGTTTCCCGGAAGGTGTACAGGTTAGCTAAATAAGGTTATTGTTGAATTTGTACTGCTCTTATTGGGTTCTTTAAGAAAGTTGCCGTTTGATTTTCTCAATTCAGGAAAAGTCACTCTAATAATGACAGGAATCTAAAACTGCAGGCATATATTTTTTCTAAAGCTTTTGAAATTTAAGTGAAGACATATCATGCATGTGGGAGTATGAATAGGGATTCGCCTCTTTTTCTGTCAGGACATAAATTCACTGAATTGCATGAAGATGCTTGTTGCTTCATTTTTTGATTCGATTTTGTCAGTCGCTTGGATTGATATATTGCAACTGTGATTGTTCTTCTACTTAGATGATTGAAGATGGATGAAAGTTTTTTTTTAAAGGAGGTCTTTTATTTTATTTCCTTAACAACTTTTCATAAAGTGCCAGAACTTTTTAAGATGAGTAACTAGGATTACCGCGGTAAAACACAGTGTAACAGAAAGAATCAGTTAAGGGTAATGTGAACCTGCTTGTTGTTATTCTTTTCTCAAATCTGAGCAAGGTATTATGATAATTGTTAATGTTAGCATTAGATGCTACTTTTGTATAGTAATGCTTATCTATTTTCTGAGAAGTGCTTTGCATGTGATGGCACATTTATTAAAAAAAACTGGGCACCTTCATTTTTCTGAAGTAGCTTCCATTTCATGATAATATGATGCCAGTTATTCTTCTGCTACCCTAGTTATGATTGTCTGGACTTGTTTACTAGCTTGTGCCTTTTAGAGCCCTAGGCTAAATTCTTTTCGAGTGGTGCAGGCTAAAAATGTAACTAGCATGTCCTTTTGATACTTTTCCATGGATGTTTTTTTTAGTTTTAAGTAGCTTTAGAAATGGAGAATGCTACCAAGGAACCCACTAATTGAATCTATTCCCTGTTCCATTTGCTACTCATTTTTTGTTTCAAAATTGTTCTCTCCTTTTTCCTTTTCCTGTTTGTTCTTTTTAGGATATGATACACTGCACATTTCTTTATTCTTATTTAATTCAAAATTTCAGGCTCACTTAATAGAGAGGACTCCATCCATGAGTGATCTGAACGAAGTGATATTTGGGCAGGTGAGAATTAGTTGTATCAGGATTTGGGAAGTCCACTGGTATTTACAGTTGTCTGTTTTACTGGCCACCTGTGGTATTTGATATACCAGTTTTTAGGGAATAAGCTTTAGGCTCTTTTGTGCTGAGCTAGTAAGATATGAGATGTATTTAATGATTCTAGCTAACTTTTGCATTATTCCTGCAAGCAATAATGTACTTTCTCAATATTCTTTTGAGAAAAAGAATGAAATTATCGGTCAATGAATAATCTGCTAACACCGGGAGTATTTCCATTGGAAATGTAGTACTCTTGTGGGGACCAATATTCCTTATTCACCTCTCAATGACTATATTTCTGTTGTCCTCTTATATGAGGTTCCAACTTGATTGTGTCAGTTTTCATATTGTACTTGCTAACTTGTATTAAAATTTTATGTAGGAACATCTGTGCCGAGATGATCTGTCCTTTATCTTCTCCCTAAAGGTTTGTTTATTTATTCCCTTTTAATATTCGTTGATGTTAGTATTAAGGTAATTCTCACACTCTTTTTCTTATTGATTGTATTCATGACACCAGGTATCAGACAATGCACCGCTATATGGTGTTTGCCTGCGTGTCCAGGAAATAGTTCAAAGAGCACCAGGTATACTAGGCGCGATCTCGCCCCTAAACGCCACTTCCTACAAGCCAAGTCGTTTCTTGGTTTCTGCACCACGCTGTTACTGTTTACTCACAAGAGTTCCCTTTTTTGAGCTACATTATGAGATGTTAAACAGGTTTGTTTTCATTTCCAACACACACATTTCGATTTATCTGAGCTAATAACCATGGGTTCTGTAAATTTCCTATTTTTTACATCCCCACTTCAGTACTAAGCATATTATTATATGAACAGCATAATTGCACAGGAGAGGCTTGACAGGATAACACAGTTTGTCAGTGAAATTGCTCTGGCAGAGCCTGTCCCCCGTTCGATAAAAGAACAAGATCAAGTAAATGGGGATTTTGAATCTTCAAATGGGCTATCGTACAATGACTGGACAGAATATGCTGTACCTGTCAACAGTATATCGGGTCTTGTTTCTTCATCAGGACTTCCATCAGAAAGAGATGTTCCTTCATATTTGTTCAGGAGTTGGGAACCTAATTCTCCTGAAAGTATATCTGCCAGTGAGACTTCAGATTCTAGTTATGTAAAAGAACTTGAAAAGGAAGGAAGGCATAATTTCCAACAATATGATGACTGTCTATCAGAGAACATGGAATCCCGTTGTGATTGCTTTGGAAGAGCAAGTTGTACTTATGAGAATGGACATACTTCCCCAGATCTTCTGTCCACACATTCTCCTATCTATAGAAGATTGGAGCGCGCACATAGCATGGAGTCTTTACACAGGTAACCCTAAAAATTTGAAAAAATATTTCCTGCAATAGTGCAGTGCAATAGTGCAATTTATAGCATTGATCGCATCTGCTAGGAGTTATCTGAAATCATGTGAATCTGTTCTCTGAAATTATTAATGATTATGTTTGAATATATATCTTTGTGAACTGTGATATGTCTCTCATATTATCATGCCATTTACCTTACTAATTAAGTATCATCATGGTTTGTGACAGTTTAGTCCAAGGTGCTGGGTCAGATGAAGAAGATGATGAAGTAAATGTGAAGCATGAAATTACTGTTGATGATGAAAAAGTTATGGGATGGGCTAAGGTTTGTCTAGCATAGTCAAGTTTCACATTCTGATAGCCTTTGTCCTTACCGACCATAGACGTATTTCATATTTTAGGCACACAACAATGAACCTCTACAAATTGTTTGTGGTTACCATGCTCTTCCTCTGCCACCTCGTGGAGGTGAAATTGTTTTCCACCCCCTTGAACATCTCCAGCCTGTTAAATACTCCCGGCTGGGATTATCATTGTTGGGGTTAGGAGACACAATTTTGGACAATGGTTTGACCTTGGCAGAAACAAATGAGGTAAATACTTCCTTTACAAGCGTATTTTGTAGTATCATGCCCCTGCTTCACTAATCATGAAATTTTATTATAGGTCAATGCCCGTTTGGCGGCTGCAGAAGAGGCTCTTGCATTATCGATATGGACTATGGCTACAGTTTGTCGTGCTTTGTCTCTGGAAAGTGTATGTTGTATTACTCGCAATTCCAGGTTCCACTTATGCAGTTCCGTTTGTTTGCGTGTTTGCATTATTCTTTCCCCATTTTTTTTTCTCGAACGCGCAGGAGAACTGCGCATCTTTATATAATATAGAGAGAAGAAAAAACAGCCCAAACAAACCAACAACACCACCCTTAACCCAAGAGGTAGTCAAGGGTTTATACCAACCAGGGATCCAATTACCGGCGGTAACCGGCCGGTTACCGCCGGTAACCGGTCTTACCGCCGCCGACCGGGAGGAAAAAACCGGCGGTTTTTATTTTAATTCAAATTTAAACTTTTGAATGTAAAAATTAGTTTCTCTAATGATATTTACATTGTTTAATACTAATAGAATGTATTAGGAAGATGCATATATTTCCCGTGTTTGATTTCATACTTTTTGCCGTAAATGTATTAGGAATTTTCAAATTTTGAATGTAAATGTTAGTTTCCCGAATGATATTTACATTGTTTAACACTAATATGATGTATTAGGAAGATCCATGCATCTCCCGTGCTTAACTTCATACTTTTTGCCATGAATATGTTAAGAATTTCTAATTTCAAATTTGAAAAACCGGGTTTTAGCGGTTTTTCCGGTTTTTAGCGGTTTTTCTCCGGTTTTTTGGGCGGTTACCGGCCGGTTTTTCCGGTTACCGATTTCAAATTCAAATTTTGGCGCGTGAAATTCGACCGGGTTTTTCCCGGTTACCGGCCGGTTTTTCCGGTTACCGGCCGGTAACCGGTACCGGCTGCCTGGCGGGATTTATCCCGGTAACGGTATTTCGAACCTTGATACCAACTACCCCTTAACCCAACCATGGTTGTCACGGCGGAGTCGGCGACCACGGCGAGCGAGGGGCGCCTGGACGCCTAGGCGACGCCTAGGCGAGGGCCCGGCGACGCCTAGGCGACGGGCACGGCGACGGAACTGCTGACTTATACCGCTGATGCCGACTCTCTGTCGCGTATATACCGTCGATGCCGACTCCTCTCGCGGTCTCGCCTCAGTCTCGACTCACTCTCGAGTCTTCCGCCTCTCGTCTCGCGACTCCCTCTCTCTCGCGACTCCCTCTCTCGCGTCGCGTCTCCCGTCTCCCCCGACTCCGGTCTCCCCGACGGCCGTCTTCCCCGACTTCCGTCTCCCCCGACTCCGGTCTCCCCTCCCCGACTTCTCCCCCGGCCGCCGCCTCCCCTCCCCTCGGCGGCGGGAGCACGCCGGAGCACGGGAGAGAGACGGCGGCGGGAGGGGAGGGAGGCGGCGCCGCGGGAGGGAGGGAGGGAGGCGGCGCGGGTGGAGGGAGGCGGCGCGGCCGGAGAGGAGAGGGGCGGACGGCGTACCTGGGCTGGCGGTGAAGCTAGGGTTCAGGCAAGGCGAGGCGATCCTCCCCGGCGTCCCCTCCCCGGCGCCAGGACGACTTGGCGTCGCCTAGGCGACGCCTAGGCGACGCCGTGACAACCATGAACCCAACAGAATGACAAGGGCAGAAAGCCACAAAACGCCTAAAACTAATTTAGGCCGACCAACTCTTGTAGCTTTCGAGCTCCAGCTAGACTCCATATCCTCATCTCTTCCTCAAAATATTGTTGAGCAATTCTGAGAGAAGGAGAGGCACCATCAAAGACACACTTGTTCCTCTGAATCCAAAGTGCCCAAGCACCCAAGATCACAGCAATGATAAACCCCTTTTTCTTTGTCTTATCCATCTTCCGACTTGCCTTCCTCCACCAATCGGCAAAGCTCAATTCAATGAGTCGAGGAAAGACAAGTTATTTTGTAACAGGAATTATGTAGTAGAACTGTAGAAAGGATCATAATAAAGTTGCAGCCCTGTGACCTTTTCTTTCCTTTTCTTTTTTGAGTACCGCACCGCAATAACTCCTAGACATTATATAAGTGATAATAGCCATCATGGTTGACTATGTGTGCATAAATTCACTATTTTTTCCTGCAGGTGCTAGCATTATTTGCTGGAGTTCTGTTGGAGAAGCAAATTGTGGTAATATGCCAAAATCTGGTATGGTTTTTCAAGCACTTGAGCTTTGTAACAGTGTGCTCTGGTTTTATGCTATCCTTGCTCCTGCTGATTCTAATGCCTCTCTCAAATGCTTGAATGCAGGGTGTACTGTCAGCAATTGTTTTGTCAGTTATACCGATGATAAGGCCATTCCAGTGGCAAAGTTTATTGCTTCCCGTAAGTATTATTGTTTCCTGTAAGTTGTTTCTCTCCTATTTGATTTTTAGGAATACCATGTTAGTAACTTCAGTTTTGTTGGGGTGGGACCGTGGGAGCTTGGGCTTCGATCGGCTTGGTTTTGCATTTTGCTCAATTTTGCATATTTTTCTGCTCATGTTTATTGTATCTTATCATTTGTTATAAGCATGAAGCATCTGTTTTTCTGTGTAACTGAATAGCTGCCATTTACCAGTGAAGCTACTGGATTGCCCTTGATGCTAAATTTCAAATTTTGGTAATTTGTAGCTGAACTTTTTTTTTTTGGAGAATAGAGATTGGTAACTAAAATAGACAAGTGCCATGAACAAGTCATGGGCTTCATTGAGTTGGTCAGTAGGTGTGTTCTTTTCTTTGATATGTTTTACCATAACGCAAAGCGTCACTAATATTTTGTCAAAACAATGAAATTGTGAATGGTGAAGCATTTGATTTAGTGTATGCGACAGTTCACATGTTGATCAAATTAAGAAAAAGTATGGCGGATTGTTTTTCTCTATTTGTACATGTTGCCCAACCATAGGCATGTGTTTTCCCGCAACATATATATGCATGTTGAGACATACTCTAAACTTTTAACTAAAAGAGTGTGATAGGTCTGTAGCTAATACATCTGTATGCTGCCCATTACTATTCTGTTCTAAGGTACAAGCAATTGCATTTTCAGGTTCTACCAAGAAAACTGGTTGATTTTCTTGATGCCCCCGTCCCTTTCATTGTAAGTTTTGACTCTTCTTTGGAGCTCATTTATTTGGTTGATGTTCCTTCAAAACAATGACCACAGTTGCCAATATGAAGCTCATTTATATGATGGATTCTCAGTACTAACTGCACTTTGAGAGACTATCTGTTTTCTTCTACAGGCTGGTGTCCAACGTAAACCCCCTGATATCAAGATGAAAGCATCTACTCTTGTCAGAATCAATGTACAGGAAGATCAGGCAAGTGTGACATGTTCTTTCCTGATAATGGAAACTATCTTGGGAAAGGAAGGTCTAAATCATTGCCTTTTCTTTTGGTAAAAAGTGAATACTTTGGTTTTTGCTCTATTGTCTTGTTGATTCTATAGGTGATACAGTATTGTTGACATGTTAACGTGTGAAACCAAGAAAAATATTCAAGAGAACATGATCAATAGTTGTAAGTAGGAATTGATTTTACCCACTAGTGCCATTTCACCCCAGCCCAACCAAGAATCTTTTTAGTTTCTTATACATGATGGTTATCAAGAACAAAATTTCTGTTTGAGACTATGTGAGCAAGGTCCACCTCCAGGGAACAAACTATTATTCTACAGCTGTGTAATGGCGCACCATGGAGCTTCTGGTCTGATCATGTCTGTTTTGTGATATTTTAATTTTCAGGTAGCATTTATGAGGGAATACTATGATGCACTAGAGTGCAAGCATATGTGGTGCCATAATTACTAGAAAATATTCATTAGTACTAACTGCTAGTTTTTTAATTAAAAATACGCAGGTCAAGGCATGTTCATTGCCTCAACTTCCACATTACAAGGAGCTCGTTTCTGATCTCAGTCCAATTCATGCTAGACTTTCATGTGAGAGTGCTTTGGCTAAGAGACATCCTATCTATAAATGCAATGAAGTTCAGGTACTAATTTATATTCTACTATGTGGAATGTGGATCCATCCTCATTGGAGCCATTCCTTCTCCCTCGAGAAGAAAGTTCTCTCTTTGCAGATCTTGATCATGTAAAATTTTGTTGGCCCTCCATGTTAGTTTAAAAGATAATGATGGCAAATATGCTCTGTCTATATTATTGCAGGCTGAGGCAGCTTGGCAGTTCTTAAATGTTATGAGATCCTACTTGGAATCTCTTTGTTCTGACTTGCGCTCCCATACTATCACCAATGTACAATCGAATACTGACAGGGTTAGCAATATAAACACTACTGTTTTCATTTTGCACCTTGATGTCACTTTGATATTTTACTTCTCTGAAACACTATAGAATCCACTGAACATTGTGGCTCTTCTGTCTGATCAGGTTTCTTTGCTTCTGAAAGACAGTTTTATTGATTCCTTCCCCTCGAAGGATCGACCATTTATAAAGGTACGTATAAATTGAGTTTTTACACAGTGGATTCCTTTGTTTTAGGAAAAACTATATATCAGTTAATGAAACTAGCATAGACTTGCGGTGTTCATGGATTTTTTTGATGGTAAATCTGTAATACAGTATGCTACGTTATAGATTTGCCTGTCTTTCTTTGTAACTTTATGTATGTGCTACACGTCCTGGTAATTTAGAATTTTTTTAATGGATCTTGTATGGATGCATTACTTTATGTATGTGTTTCATCGCATTGACTTTCTAATTTCTTCTCTTGTTAGCGTTATATGCCACCATCGTGTCTGCATATTCTCATAATTGTTAATGTTTTGCAGTTCTTTGTGGAGACGCAGATGTTCTCTGTTCTATCAGATTCTCGACTGTCCACATTTGAGAACGAACAGACGTAAACAGCCTTGTTTCATCTCTCATCAAAATATTCCCTATTTGAGGTAACAATGTCTTCTTCCTGGTGCGCTGTTTACATGTCATTTTGAATGATTGGGCAGTGGGAAGGAAAAAAAGCAGTCAGACCGAGAATGGAGGATTAGACTATGCTTTAGTCCCAGCGATTAAGGTGTTCCGTTCAATGGTAGGGCTTGCCCGTTGTAAGAGGACACATCGGACAGCCCGGTTATGAAAAATATGATGCAGCCCAATCTTTTAAATGGGATGCACCTGCCCTTTGGGAGGAACATACGGGACAGAAGAGAAATGTTGCCATGTTGTGTACTTGTATTACAGTTGGTTTTTGTTCCAAGTTTTTTTTTGTTATACGGCGCATATAATGAAAAGAACCGTCAATATTTCAAATGATCACAAGGTTTACTCCTCTCATCATCACAGGCTGCTCGACAAGGGTTCTTGTCAGTACTTCAAATGACCACAAGTTTGTAACCTTTACCATGTAACAAAGCGCCGTGAATTACTACATTGGCAGCAGGTGCTCTATAGCAGAAAAATCATCATGGAGCAAAACCTAGCAATTGTGGCACTCAAATCCCTACATGAGGTCGCACGAGCAACACGTTCGTCGGACTCAACAACTGTCACTTGTCTGCCCCAAAAACAATGGCCAATCACAGCAGCGGCGTGAGAAATATGCGCACATCATTGGAACAGAATTAAGCAGCCAACTAGGCGATCATTGTAGCATGCAAACAGAAGGAAAATAATCAGAGTTCACCCTAACAAAATAAAGCTTGCCGTTTCGCTTCAGGACTGTTCTTATTGGAAAAAAAGAGAGAATGTAGCAACCTTTGGCTGATCACAGCAGCGGCGTGACCGGCTATGATACGCACGCATCATTGGACGACAACCTGGTGATCATCAGAGCGTGACAACGAAAGCAAAACAGTCGTTGCACCGCAACTTAAGTTTTACACTATCAACTTTGGAAGACTACGGCACTGTTCGTTTCCACTTAAGATTATTATAATCTAGCTTATAATCATAAGTGGAAACAAACAGCCCAGATTATAAGGTAACTTATTATAATCTAATAGCTCAGATTATTGTAATCTAATAAGCTCAAAAAAGGAGCTTATTTCAGCTTATAGATCCACCTTTTATCTTAATGACCATAAAACTTTAGAAATATTACTCACTTTTGCCATTCATCCATCCTCCAACTCCCGTACCTCTCTCTCAAGGGCATTGTGGTCTTTAAACATTTGAATACAACAATCTATAACTCTGATAATCCAGGCTGTCAAACACCTGACAGCTTATTTCTCACCAGCTTATTATAAGTTAGCTTATATAATCCTCCATCTATAAGTTAGATTATAATAATCTTAAGTGGAAACAAACAGGACCTACGGCACTTTGATAGTTTGATACTACTGGACCTAGTTCTCGTGTATGCATGTGAGATTGTACCCTATGTGTAGGTTAGTGGGGAAGTTAACGGAACGAAAGTTAAAATATCACATGCCATACTCAAAATAGATTGGACCCCTATGAGATTGGATGCAGTCACAAGGCACGAGGGATTCTATTCATCATGCATGTAGCGCTGTTCAACGGCTGAGGCTTCAAACCAGCCGCCTCTGCCCAGTCCGCTAGTCCTCTGTTGCCTTAGACAGCAACCTTTTCTCGTAACAAGAAAAAAGGAGAAAGAATCTCCTCCTCTGAACCCCAAACAGAGTCTTCGATGCACACAAGAAATCAGCAATGTTAACAGCATGCATGCCATCCTCCTGTGCACACGCGTTCAGGTCCTCCATTTCTTGCACCAGTTTTGCTATTGCACAGGTGACTAAATTTTTTTTATCTTTCAGTCATCTGAAATTGCAGCCCCTTCCAAAAAAACAGCTGCAACTTTAGGTGATTCAGAGTGCAACTTCAGGTGACCTAAAATTACACTCTCAATCAACTGAAATTGCAGTCTCCCTCCAAAAAAACACATGCAACTTTAGGTGATTCAGAGTGCAACTTCAGGTGATTGAAAGATAAAAAAATTTCAGTCGTCTGTGCAATAGTCACTTCCTTCTTGCACAGTTGCATTGCGCTGCACGCCTATAAATAACAGCAGATGCCTAGCCAGTGCAGGGCACGTACACACGAACACCTACACAGAAGAAAAGGGTTCCAATGGATCGTCGCGCTAGCCTCGCTGCCCGGAGCGTCCGCATCCAAATCCCCGACCAGCTGCCGACGCTGTTCGAGCCGCAGAAGGCCATAATGACTCCGCACATCCGCGCGAGCATTGACGACGACGAAGACGTGGCGCCGCCGGAGCGCCGGCTCACCGTGCTGGCCCTCCAGCTCGCGGTCCTCGAGAAGGCGGCGACCCGGCTCGGCACGCTGGGCTTCATCTGGGCGACGGTCGTCCTGCTCGGCGGCTTCGCCATCACCCTCGGCCGCACCGACTTCTGGTGCATCACCACACTTCTGCTCATCGAGGGCGCCCGCATCCTGGGCCGCAGCCACGAGCTGGAGTGGCAGCACGAGGCGACGTGGCGCCCGCCCGTGGCGTGGGCCGCCGGCCGCGTCTTCTACTGGCTGCAGCTGCTGTCCGCGTCGTCGTGCGTCGCGCTCTCGCTCGTCCGCCTCGTCCACCGGCACTACGGCGGCAGCGCCGACGCCCGGACCAACCGGCGCTCGGCGCTCGACGTATTCTACGGGCTCGCGCTCGCGGAGGCGCTGCTCTTCCTCGTCGAGAAGGCGCTGTGGCAGTGGAGGGTGGGCCACCGCCGCTTGCTCGAGCGCGTCGCCCAGGAGTGCCACCTCGCCAGCCCGTGCGGCGCGGTGGCCGTCCGCCGCTTCTTCTACGACTCGTACTCTCGGTGCTTGAACGGCAGCCTCTTCGACGGCCTGCACATGGACCTCGTGTCCTTCGCCGACGACCTGCTCACCGCTGGCTCCCACGACGAGCAGCGCCTCGGTGCCAGCATACTCGTCGAGCTCGCCGAGTCCGACCGCTTCGCCGAGTCCACACTCCGCAAGATTGGCACGTCCGCATCGACCATCGAGCGCCTCGTCGAGATGCTCAGCTGGAAGAACTCGTCTGAGAAGGACGCCCGCCGATCGGCCGCGGTGGTGGTGTCCATGCTGACCGGGAGGAAGCTCAACGCGCTCCGCTTCACCGGCATCCCTGGCGCGATCGAGTCCGTCGCTTCATTGCTATACGCTGACCTCGACGAGCTCAACCTCCTTGGTCTGTCCATCCTCAACAAGCTGGCGCACGACCACGACAACTGCGACAAGATCGGCAAGACTCGGGGTCTTCTCGACAAGATCATTTCGTACTCAAGCATTGACAATGGACCAGCGACGGCGCCGACCGACATGCGGCTCAAGGCGGTGAGGCAGTCGCTCCGCGTGGTGAAGAGGCTGGCGAGCACGACGGGAACCACCGGGAAGCTGCTCCGGAGGGAGCTCTCCGATATCGTGTTCACGGTGAGCAACGTCAGGGAGGTGCTGCAGCAGCGCGACGGGAAGGGCCCGTCCGAGCTGCACCAGATTGCCGTCGAGATACTGACGAGCCTCGCCATGGACGAGCAAGCGAGGGAGATGATCGGCGGGACGGGGGGCGTGGTGAGCGAGCTGGTGGCCATGTTCTTGCCGGCAACGGAGGCCGGGAGCGACCGGCAGGTCGACGCTGTCCGGGTGGAGGCCGGCGAGGCGCTGGCGATGCTGGCGCTTGAGAGCAGGAGGAACTGCGGCGCGATCATAATGGCGTGCGGCGGAAGGGTAGAGCAGCTCGTCGAGGCGCTCAGTGACCCCGTCGTCATCATCGGCACCGCGAGGATCCTCCGCAACCTGTGCACCTATGCCGGCGACGAGTGGCAGCTTCCGCTGAGAGGAGTAACCGCCGGCGCCACCAAGGTAGTTTCTTTCCACTATGCGCGTGTGCATATGTTCACATTGGCGGTAGAAAGTCACAAAACCACACAATGACACAATATGCATGTAGCAACCTAGATTTTGAAAACAGAATATCGTATATCCCGCAATAGCCTAAAAGTTCAATTACGGAGAGAGAAAAATATCATACCTACCTACGAACATTTAAAAAGGATTAGCTTAATTTAAAATATGACCTAATAGTACTTTAGCAGCTTAACTAACTTTCAGAAGAACCAAAGAAATCACTACAGGAACGGTTGAATATGGTCATAACTCTAACACGAAAGCTTAAAATACCATTTCTTCTTCTAGTATTTATTCTGATAAATATAAAGTAAGATTAAGCACACTAGGTACTCAACAAGCCACATGTGAAAAATGCTATTTAACTAATTGCCAATATTTTAAGAGATGGGATTTGTGGGTTTTATTATTATATTTGTGGATGAAATTTTATTTGTAAACAATTTTCTAATGAACAAAGGTTAACTTTTAAAAGGAAATGGGGGGTTCAATCAACTCAATTACCAATTTGAAATCTCATCAAAGCTACTTATACCTCGTTATTGGAATCAACTATGAAACACAACTTCATTTACCAAAAACACGACATATTCAAATACCATTTGTAATTTTGACTTTGCAGAGTTGCCCAACTTTACCTACAAGATTTCTCAATGCAATAGACATGCAATAGTTAGCGTATGACTGAGTTGAAAAAAAAATAATGTCTTTTACTGCTAGCATCTACCCGGTAGGGAGTATGCCCACACATTGTTTGTATTCCACTAGCCAACGCGGAAAGAGTGCAATCCGACTCTGTGCGATCCTACCATTATTAAGTATGATTTTACCGTTTCCATACCACCCTCTTTTCACCCACGGATTATTCCACATCTGGAACCCTAACACCATATAGATATTCAATTGATTTGAGCAGCTACTAAACCAGATTTGACAAGTTAAAACTTGTAGTTGAGTGATCACTATGTTCTTTACTCACTATAAAGTTCTAGTCCTTACTTTTCATTGTTGAGGCAACCTTTTATAAACCAATAACCCAGTGCACCACGACACTTCCACCAATCCAACCAAAGCCTTCTCCCTATGGTAGGGTCGTGAACTCAAGCCATCTCGTGGCTTTCCACGATGCATTCTAAACCCTAGTATCATTTCATAATTCTATTGGCAAAACGCCGAATCTCTTAATAGTGTAAAGCATTTGAGTTCTTAGTCTACCATGATATATTTTATAGTAATGTATTATTACTAAGACTTGTCAAGGTGAATATAGCCATCAAGTAAGACGAGGCTTTTTCAGTGTTAGGACATAGCTAAATTATCATGTCTTTCTCAATAATTATTTGAAATAAATAGCAGTGCATAAATAAAGAATAATGAAAATACTGATAGTTAAATAGTTAAAGGATATAGGTTCAATATGATAAAAAAAATATGTGACTTGCCTTACTGCTCAAAGTTTTTGACTTGCTCTAAATCTTCCAAGTCTTGATATGCTTCTGGGACTGGCTGCTTAGTGAAATCATGTGCTAACGTAAATAAAAAGCTTACACTCAAAAGAATACGAGCTAGATAAACTAAAATAAAATAAAAAGAAATAAAATCTAAAAAAACTAAATAAGGATGGGTTTGGATTTTATTAGAGTCTGAGATGGTGAAACGGAGTTGAGAATGGTTTAAATAGGCTTGAAATGGTCAAAATGGGTATATATATGTTTATTGGATTTTTGGTGAATAGTAATGAATTATTATTATTCATTGTGGGTCAGGCTAGTAATAGTAACGGGCTTTCATTGTTCACAATGGATCGGGTTGAAACAGTAACAGGTCAGGTCATATGAACAGTGATACACATTATGGGCTTGGCCCAAATTGGCTTTGGTGTGCTGGGCCACTATTGTGCGGCCCACGGCCTGCTATGAATAGTCTTCATCAAGCTCCCGCTGCTGTAGCATTGCCGAGCGATGAAAAGCAATGGTGAGCAATTGCGACGACTGTGGTGGTCTTCGATGGCACACAAGGGTACATAAGGGTTGTACTACAAGAGAGGAACCCATTTTGGGGCTTGGCGAGGCTCAAGGACCACTGTGGACGGCTGGTGGCATGAAGAGCTTCACGGTGGTCGACCATGGCACATTGGCGATACAATGGCTAATCGGTGAGGGAAAGTGGTTTGGGAGCATCTCGGATGCATGAGGGAGGTAGAAGCGGTGATGGCTTAGACAATAGAACTCTGTGGAGGAATGTCCATGACGAGGGGTTTTGCCAGGCGAAGGAAGTCATCACGGATGAGCTAGGGAGCCAGAGAGGCTCACGCAAGCTCGTCGTGGTGTTCGTGGGGTCGCAGTGAAGCTACAAGCAGGTGCAATTGAGAAGTGATGGAGTATTTAGCGAAAATGGGAAAATGGGCTTACCGGTAGTTGGAGGGGACGGTAGCGAAATTGGCCGGCGTTGGGACAGTGGGGGGTTGTGTTCGCCAATGCTAGTTATGAGGAAGTGTGGCGCGGCTTTTATAGCCGCTCTAAGGTGGCGTGGAGCAGTGGAGAGCTAGCTCAGGCAACGGCCCGTGGCCGGCACGAGAGTATGCTAAAGGTCTCTAGTGCGGTTGGCAAATGTAGAGGCAAGGTTGGCAGTGGTGTGGCACATCAGTCTCTGCACCCTCCTTGAGCAATGGGTTGTGGCAGTCAAGAGAGGCTGGCGCGGCATGTTGGCTGTGAGAGAGGAGAGGGTGGCGGCGGAGAACTTGATCCCAGCGATCATGGCACGTGTTCAAGCAACGGGACGGGCATTAAATGGAGATGGCAGAGTGGTGGCAAGGGCTTGTACGGTGGCTGACAAGTTATAGCGGTGACTGGGCGGATTGCGGCAGTGCACGGGATGAAGCCGGGTGAAGGGAGGGAAACAGGGATAGTGGCGGGTTTCAGGAGAGCACCAAGGAGGGGAGGAAACGTAAACTCAAATAAGGAAAGCTCAAAAAGGCTGAAAGCTTCCGATGTAGGAAAGTTTCAAAATCAAACCAAATTCAAGGAAAGTTTCAAAAATATTTGATATTTTGGGGCGTTTCAATGCATGCATGTTCTTGTGTGTTTTTGACGTGACGCTCACCATGCACCGTTCTTGCTCAGGTGCTGAAGACCATCATGGTCGAGAAGACGAAGTTGCTCAGCATCTTTCTCGGCCTCGCCGCGCAGATGATCCCGTTCATGGAGCCAGGGGAGCTCCGTGCGAGCCTCACCTCGGTGAGCATCACGGACGCGGCGCTGGCGCAGAAGCTCATGCAGGTCCTACGGGAGTACAGAAGCCCTTCCATGGTCCTCCCGCGGATCCGCCGGTACACCATCGAGCTCGTCATCGTGATGATGCGGTTGGACGCGCGGTTTGTGGCGCTCTTCGTGGAGATGGGGATGGAGGGCGAGCTGAGGCGCGTCGCGAGCACCACCTCAGAGCTCGAGTGCTTCAATGTGTTCTCCGGTAGCGTCGGGCTCAGTCGCCACGCTGTTAGCGTCTGCTCCCTCGTCGAGTCGGCACTGGAGTTGATGAGGCAGGGCTGAATGCATGAAACTTCATATGCGCCTGCAGGTCTGAGATCTCCTGTATTTGTTTGCTGTGTGATAGTGTGATTCATTTGTTCTGTCTGTGATTTATATGTTAAGTAATTTCACTGCATATTCATTTTCGATCGTAAATGGTTAGAAGTAGCAGTTAATTTTGCATCAAGGGTCTATTTACTCACCGTTTCTCTATATTTAGTATTCTGTATTAAGTTTAGTAATTACTGTCATAACATTGAGTTTTACTAGTGTTAACACACCATCAAAGTCTTGTAACAGATTGATATATTCAGTAGTATATAAAGGGAGAAAACCAAAAAAGATGCTAAGAAGTTTACGTGTCGCAAAAGCTCCTGTGTTGTGCTTATGTGTGCTTTCTCTAAAGTGTTCTCATGTGAGTTAGGTGGTCTGAGTACTCGATCAGTGTGTATGATCAAGTATTGTTGTAGTCATAACTCGAGTATGAGAACTCAAGCAATAGTGTTACGAGTGATGCAGGTAGTTCTGAGTACTTAGCACCAATCAGAAAATCCACTGGAGTACTGTAGTAGTCTGAGTACTGCTCATCCGAGTACTATAGCAGTCCGAGTACTATTTACTTTTGAGTAATATGCACTTCGAGTATTGTTTATCCGAGTACTCAAGGTTGTCAAAGAAGTCTTACGAGTTCTCGAAGCTCACGACCACGTGAGGCAGAGTCTTACGAGTACTCGAAGCTCACGACCATGTGAGGCAAATCCAACATTTGGTATCATATGGGTCCTACGAAGATGCAGCGGGGTGCAAGATCGGCGTCTCCTCCCTCCGGAAGATCCACAGGTGCTAGTAGACGTCGCGCTGTGTTCTTGGCAAGGGCTAAGAGATGGTGGTGTAGACGGCACCAAAGGACGTTGGCGCCACATTGTGCTACCTCGTGCTCACACGCATGAACTACACTGACTGGGCGTTGCTTATGTGTACGAATCTGTAGGCTCAGGAAGTCTGGGATGCAGTGGATCCGGGCGATGCCGAATACCATGTGGACCAAATGGCATTGGCGGCCATTCTCTAGGTGGTGTCACCAGAGATGCTGGGAGCGTTGGTGACCAAGAACACCGCCAGGTTTGCATGGGAGGCTATCAGAACAATGCGCAAGGGAGTCGATCATGTCCGGGATGCCCGGGTGCAGGCGTTGCACAAGGAGTTCGAGGCCATTCGTATGAAGGAGATTGAGTCAGTTGATGACTTCTCCATGCGACTGACTAGACTGGTGAACAACATCCGAACACTTGGAGACACACTGGAAGAGGATAAAGTCATGAAGAAATTTTTGCGAGCTATACCGCAAAAGTTTTGCCATGTAGTTGTCTCGATAGAGCAGCTGCTTGATCTCAACACCATGTTTGTTGAGGAACTGACTGGTCGTTTTAAAGCTGTTGAGGACCGGTGGGAACCAGGGAATAATAGTGGAGATGGAGGGAGCTGGGTACTCCTTACCGAGGAGGAGTGGATGGCTCGGTCGAGGCAGAAGTCAGCCAGGACCGTTGGACGACAGGAGATGCTTAGGCAACAACATCTATCATTCGACCGTTGAGCAAATGCATCCCAATGGTATAGCTGCCTGTGTGTCATTTGGTCATCGGATGATAGGGTTCAGTCGCTCAACAGTTGAGCTAAAGAGAGTTACTTTTATAAAAAAAAATAAAAACATGGGTATAACTTTCTATTTCCAAATAAAAAGATTATTTAAAAAATGCATTGAATTAGGCTAGCGAATCCCACTGTGGCCGTACCGTCCGATAATTAGGAAGACGTCTGACGTCCTGGTGCTTTTGTTAGCGTTTTTTCAAGTTCGGTTTGCGATTGCTTCTTTAAAATTCGATGGAAAGATTCGTTTCTTCTTAGGTCGGGTGACGTACAATTCTCCTTGTGCTCTAATAGATTTTCAGGGTACTAATGTGCTCCATTGACGCGATTTTAATATGCAAATGCAGAATTGTGTGGATATCGGCGTTGTTGTCAAAGTGGGAAACATTAGCAACAAGGGTTGGCTATGTAATTGCTATAGGATATCAAGAACAAACGTGCATGAATTCTAAAAAACCATGCAGATTGAAGAGCTATATGCACCACAGCACAGGCAAATATTGATAATTGAACTCGTGGTTTCCTGGTGATACAATCACAATTCATCAATCCCAAATACACTGCTGCGAATAAAAGCTCCGATAGGACAGCCTTTGTGCAAGGAACTTAGCCAGTTTCACAGCTGCAGGCCCAGGTCTAAGAACATCCGGGTTACCTGAAACAGAACATGGACTATCATCCCCAACACCTATGCACCATCCTCCTGGAACTGGCTCTCCAGACAGGCGGTGTAAAATTTCCTCATCAATGTGGTCAAGCACAGGATCATCCTTGGGAAATCCGGTCCCGAAGGCTGCACCACTTTTAGTCATATTTTCTACATCAGCCAGGGTCAGTAGACGCGGCTCGTTTTTGGAAGATGCATCCCATGTTGAATAGTGTAGGTCATGGTTAACAACAGTCCTGTTGAATTCAGGGGAGTTGCAAAGAACTGTCTGGAAGTACTTCCTGTGTGGCAAGGGCACGTTGGTATAATACATCAGCAGGGTTCTTGGCAGATTATCTGTACCAACGATACAATATTCGATAAATTTCCGAGAAAGGACAACAGATGAAGAGCCTGCAAGGAAACAACAGGTATAATTAAATACCAATTTAGTTTCACTATTATATAACCAAGAAAAAAATGGTCAAAAACGAGAGTAACGTAAGATGCGTACAAGCCTACAAGGTATATAGTGAACTCAATAGCATTTAATGAAGAAATGAAGTGTTAAAGTTCTTTTAAAAACTATGGATTCTTCCAGTGTGTTTCTTGACCAAAACAGTACAATCGTGCAAAGCTCTTGTAGGGACAGGCAAAATTACACGACACTGGGGTTAGGTTTAGGCCCACAATATCCTTGCAAAACAATATGTGTTGTTCTCATGTGATATATTTATGATATTCATCCTCATTTTAGTTCCCATATTTTTTTGTACACAAGGATAAAGCCGCTTATGAATGAACCAAAAAACTAACAGAAGCAGAACCTATCGACTGGTCCAAGGTTCGACTTAGTTTGGAGGCAATGGTGCTTCTCTTTTCTCTTGTATTTCAAATGCTTGCCATTCTTTTTCTTTCCTTTATTTTTGCCCATGAAGCATGCACTTATTATAATATCTATCTGCATTCAATCTCATGTTTAGTGCATTTTTTAATTGCCACCACCAACAGCAAACATTTATTCAAGTAATCCTTGAAAGACCATGGGATAGCAATAAGTCAAGAGATTAAAATGGAGCTTCATTCAAATATCTGTACATCTGCATATATTAGTTTGCAGCATCTGCATGAATATTACCACGGAATAAAACATCCCTAGTGGGTGTGCATGCGAGCGTGTGGGTGGGACCAAATGACCAGCTTACTAAAAAGACCCTACTATTCTACTTAGGCTAATCTTTCATTTAAATAGTCTGATTGGACAACTTTGTAATCATATCATTAGTTAACATATGTTCATTTAACATCAACAGGAGTTTAATCTGATAAAGGGAGCTTATCATAGAGCGATGATGTGCATCATACCAAATGAATTAGTATATTCCCAATCAGATTTAATGTCTTCGAAATGAAACAGTTTTTATGAACATAAGTAACAATCACATCTTAATGAAGCATTAGTTTAACAACTAGAATGCAGGCTATAAAGTATATAGAACTCTAATAAGCAGAATGTCAACCAAAGTAAGCAAGTTATATCGTGCATTTTTTACACGTTTAAGAAAATTATGTGTCTACCATGCATCAACAACCAAATATCAGGTGAACTAAATCCATTAAACAAATATATGATAAAGGAGTTTCACCTATATCCCTTGATCAACTGTATATTGCATCACCATTAGAATCATATGGTATAATAACTACTGACAAATACTGAAAGCATATTAACCTCTGACCTGTAAATAATTTATAAGCATTTGGCAGGTCACGCTTTTGAGTGGCATAAAAAATGTCAGTCCTGGATGAGAGATATAGACCAGGATCAACAACAATTGGTCTTATCTGTCTTGACCTGCATAGACATACAATATGAAGAACTTGCACTCCCAAATTTGAATGAACAAATCTTAGATTCAGAATGACGAGATGCCCTTACTCCTTCCAACCAATATAGCTGGTATGCTGAATGAAGTTGAGATCCCTTGGTAGATATGACAAAACATGCAGGAGATCTGCCAACAGTTTGAAGTCAAGTCAGCTAAGATGAGTTACATTTGACAGATTAAGCTTCTTCCACTAGCTGTTATTAGTTTCCAATACACAGGGCTAATGAAAGAACAATGTAGAAACATTTGCTACTGTGCTTTTCTACTATTTGTCTATTTTCTAACCAAGCAATTCTATAAGCTATTCCAAGAATTATTTTAGGAACAATATAACAAGTTCCACTGCTTCAACTTCAATGCAAGTTCCACTGCTTCAACTTCAATAAGCAAATGCAATGCATGTGACGTACATCAAAAATTCTACAAGCTTAAACATGAGACAGGGATTCAAGAAAAGTTTTACTTTGCTTCTTAAGATTCATTAAAACCAGTTCTCTATGCTGGTATAATACAAAGCCTTAGTTGAATTAGATCACAGCTCTCTTCAAAACCAAATTAGATCACCACCCTTACGCTATTCCACCCGAAACCATATCGTTTGTAGAGCGGGAAAGCACAAAAAAAAAGCAGGAAGATGGAACGATAGTCATGTTACCAATAAAATACCTTTCCATTTTTCAAACTCCAAGGTGCTACTTCTTTCAATGCATTAAAAGTGTGAATTCAGTCTAAGACCAAGTTGCACATGCTCTATACATAAACAGCTGCAGTTGCGATTTGTTTTTGGATGAATTAACATGAGAAAGAATTTGTTCCTTGGGAAGCTATGAAAGTAAAGAAATTACTTTTCCTCAACGGCAATAGGATTCTAGTCCCTGTATTGTGACACTTTTTTAATCCATTCTAATGCATTGAAGATGATCTTCAGAAAGGGAATTAATGTCTACTAGTAGCCTGATTCATCAGCCCTCTAGCATTGAATCCACGGAGATCTATCTACATTAAACACCTCATCCTCATTTCATCCAAACATTAACAATCTATCAGAACAAAGTAGCCAGATTAACACTTTCATGATTTACCGAAATGCCTAGATCTATCTAGAACACTCAGCGACACTAGAGTCTTCCACATACACAAAGCTATCCGACTAGGTGCGGAGAGTAATCACCATCCGGGGTGACGAGCGGGTAGTCACCGGCGTCGAGGTGCACGAACCAGTCCCAGCCCTGGCCGACCCGCAGCAGCAGGGCAGCGCCGTGCAGCGCCGTGGCGAGCGCGGACGCGCCACGGGGGTTGGCGAACCCGGGGTCGCCGACGACGTGGACGTTGGTGCGACCAGGTCCTGTCCGCGCCTTACGGGCGAGCCGCGCGCGGTCGGCTGCGGAGGCGGCGCGGTCGAGGAGGAGGAGGTAGAGGTTGCGGGGGTGGTAGGTGGCGAGGAGCAGCCGGAGGAGGCGGTCGGCGTCGCCCGCCGAGCCGGTGAGGAGGAATGCAAGGGTGGGCGGGGTCGGTCCGGCCAAGGAGGTGTCGACGGGGAGCTGCGTGTGGTGGGGTGCGGCCGGAGGTGTGGGGGAAGGGGAGGAGGAGAGGAGGTGGAGGAGGAGAAGGAGCAGGAGGGAGGTGAGGAGGAGGCAGGGGAGGGGGCGAGAGTCCTTGGGGAAGACGGCGAGCGGCAAGGCGGCGGTCGCGGCCGGCGCGGCGGAAGCGGGGGGCTGCATGGGGGATGGAATTTTGGGGGTGCGGCGTCGGGGTGGACTGCAGCGGGGAGGGATCGGGAGGGGGGGGGGGGGGGGGGGGGGGGGAGCCGTGGAAAGGGGAAAGTTTCCTTCCGAGTTTGGTGGACTGGTGGTGCGTCTCGTGAGCTCGGTGGTTTCCCTTCGTTTGGTGTGATCCTGGCTTCATTCTTTTCGTGTTTTCTAAGTTTTTCGAGCTATGCCATCGTGCCTTATAATGAGAACGTTGATTAAAACATTTAGCCCTCCTCCGTGTTTGTCTTTGATGACTAGATAGTAAACAGGAATAGAAACTTTATCGTTTCTATACCGCTGATATATCTTTTCTTTGTTGTCAGATACTAACCGAAACTGGACTTGTTCTTTTTAATTTTTGGCTTTCGACTTTTAAATTTTATATAGTAACTAGATTTTAAAGAAGTATCTTTTCAAGATAAGATCTCCTAGTTAATTGTAGTATACACTGTAGCGTTTCATTTATATCGGTAAAAATCGTACATGAGTTTCTGTTACTCTATAATCTCTCTTATGAAGAGCTTAAAAACCACAAGTCACGTCCAAAAATCATAAGCCGCAGCAAAAAAGAACAGACATGCTACCTTGTTACCTTAGCCTAATATGGCCTTATTGCAAGTTTGTCGATCGTTCCTATCCTAAGCATTTTAGCTCACTCCTTCGCTGTGCTTGCGAATATGACCTAAATCACATCAATATTATAGTCATATTGTGTATTTATACCTCGTTACAGTATCAGTATCTGTATTGTCTCACATAAAACCAAAGATAAACATGATTGCAACCAACATGATTGTTGATAATTCAATGATAGGTTCAGCTCAATCCATGGAATCCTTTGGAAATTCTTTGTTGAGAGACGTGTTCTCACAAGATGCCCTACCAATCTAATACTAGGACGTTAGGCAATACTTGTAACACATTGTTGATCTAGAAAGTAGCAACTACTTAGTGGTGACGTTCATGCAAGTGTCTTGCATATAATAGTCCTCATGCCGCTTGACTACTTTGAGTTATGATCGGAGAGCTGGTACGTAGAACAACCTGGTCCAATTAAAAAAAATCGCAGAATTATCTTCATGATAAGAAAAATCGCAGAATTTTGTGAACCGCAGGTAATATCAAAATACGAAGAATACGAACATATATGATCATGTTCTGGTGCTACAGAACCCAAGTAACAGTTGGGCCAAAGCTAGTGTTGGATCACCACATGCTTCGCAACCGTACCTCTTCTGCCACCATAGAGATCCCGTTTTGATCCAGCCCCTACTCGCAAAGGAATGTCAGGGTCGTTCGCTGCAACAAGCCTAGCTAATGCCCTTTATGGGTGTTCTTCCATTTGGTCGTATCTTTCAGAGAGCCGGTCTTGCTAGAGGAATGCGAGCCATGAATGTATGGGACAATCTCATCGAAAAGTTGCTGGCAAATGCAAACGCCATGTGAGGATGCAATGATAAATCCTTAGCCTAGTTTAGAGCCTACATGCTCCTGGGCTCGGTATCATTTTTCAGACAGCATGTGTAGCTATTTGCAAAAGAAATGCCATAGAAAAAAGTAGCTAGCAGGAATGGTTACCGAACCGAACAAATCCGCACCGCGTGTAGAATTTTGGACGCTTTTGGCACTGTTGTTGTCGCAAATTCCAAAAATAACGTCAGTGAAAATAAAATTCCAAACCTAGCCCCCAGCCGACCGCACCATTTAACCGAGAACTGACACGTGGAATGGTGTGGTCGGGGAGCGCACGACACCGAAGTGGTGTGCTCCCCGACCGCACCACTTCGGAGTGGTGCGCTCCCCGACCGCACCATTCTACGTGTCAGCTCCCGGTTAAATGATGCGGTCGGTTGGGGGCTAGATTTAGAATTTTGTTTTTACTGACACCATTTTTGAAATTTACTGTAGCAAAATGCTAAAAGCGCCCAAAATTCGCATGCCTTAGCCCTTTACGGGTAGCACACGCCACTTTTCATTTCTCGCTGCCGTCTCACACAGATGGGTGTGCATATATGTACTAGCCTGAAAGCATGGGAAAAATGGAGCTAGAGCCGTCAAAATCATGTGCACCTGTAGCGCAACAGCTTGCTCACCCGGTGATACATACACATGTCGCCCTCTTGATTACTTTGCTTTGCTGCTAGGAAGGGACATAGCCCGGCTTTTGCTTTTTTTTTTTTTTTGCTTTTAGCTTTTTTTTAAGCAAAAATCTAGTTTTTTCCTTATTATTCATAGAGAAATAACAGTGTTTTTTTCTTAGTTTTCTTTATTTTTTAATTGAATAATTCCAAAAAAGCTAACAGTCAGTGTAATTTCAATTTTAAACGAAAAGTTCCGGCCGAAAACCGCACCCGACAACCGGCTGAAACGGCCCAAAATATGATAAGCGCTTACCCCATTTGAACAGACAGCTTATCACCATGACTCCATGAGTCTTGTTACAGCCAAGCAGCAGAAAATTATGATGGTGATTACGATACGCTCTTCTTTTTCTCTCTCTCTCTCTTTCTTGCCTGCACTAAGATACTACCAGAGAGTACCCAGCAGCTAACCCTAATCCTAAAGTCTCCCGATAAAATGAAAATTGAAAAAGAAAAGAATACAGATAAGGAGCAAACGATAATCATAATCTCTAATCATCTCCATGGCTCCATCCGCTCTCCATCGCTTGTCCTTGGTGGCTGCTTCATCACTTGTCCTTGGCGGCGGCGCGCGCCGCCACGCGCTCGGCGCGGCGGGCCTTGGCGCTGGCGCGGCCGGCGGCCGAGGTCTCCTCCTCGCCCTGGCGGCGCATCTCCAGGACGCGGCGGTGGGAGTTGGAGTGCAGCAGCGGGGAGAAGGTGGGGCTGTTCGCCGGGCGGTACTCCGGGAATAGCCGCCCGGTCTTGTACCGCACACCGCACGCGTTGCACAGCGTGCGGGGGCCGTCCGGCCCCAGGCGCCACTGCGGCGTCTCCTCCACCGCGCAGTGAGTGCACTGGCGCCGCGGCGCCCCGCCCGCCGCCTGGGGCGGGCTCGACAGAACCGGCGGGAGGCTCCACGGCGCCGTCACCCGCCGGCGCCGCCGCATCCCCTTGGTCCTCGGCCCCACCGCCGCGCGCGCCGGCGCCGCCTCCACCTCCGCCGCCATGGTCTCCACCGACGGGAACGCGTCCTTGTTCGAAAGCCACTCCAGCTCTTCCTCCTCGTCCTCCTCCTCTCCCTCCCCCTGTCCCCCTCCTCCCGCCGCCACCTCCAACCCCTGCAAGAACCACCCAAAAGGGGGGAAACTTTAGCGCCTATATCGCAACCCAACCTCAGGCACAGTCATGGGAGAAACAGCTACCGTGTGGTCAAAGAAGCCATTCAAGCTGGCGCCCGCGCCGCCGGGTAGCTCTTCAGCCAGCGCCACCGCGTCCCTGTCAACCGCCCCGCCCCCCACCATGCTCGCCGCCGCCGTCACGACGCAAGGGATGGAAATTTTATCACTTGTATTTGATTGATCCGGTGGCCTTTTTATCATCAGCTTTTCACCCTTAGAGGGTTTTGTTTCTATCTTAGCGGTCTCACAAGTTAAAGCACGAGATTTTTGTCTGGGTTCTTGTGAAGATGCGAGAGATCCATAGGTTTTAACGATGGTAATAACCCCATGGCGTCCACGTGGGTTGGGGTGGACTGGTTCTTGGATGGGATTTTTCAGCTTATAAATTTGATTTTTTTTTTACAATAACTAGCTTTTAAACCAATTGCAGAGCCAGCCGACGGCGGGAACTCAGGCAGGGTTAGTCGCCGTGTGACGAAAGATTGACATGAGTTCAACGGAGTTCAACAGGTTTGCTCACCGGTGAGCCCAGTGTTGGCACAAATCCCTAAAACACATACTTAACATCTGTTAACTCACGCGAACGCTATGGATGAACACGAGCGAACAGAGGAGTTGTGCGGCCGTAAATTGCCCTGCAGCTTTTTCAGTCTCTGCTTATTATTCCCCTGTTTTCAGTGTGCTACAGCACTCTAAAAGAAACCAGACAGAAACAACACAACTCACGCACCCTCCAGACCTTAACTAACAGTACGAATTCTAAGCCACCTACATATGCAAGACTCGGCCACAATCCTGAGAATTAGAATCATGGGTTAACAAGACTAAACCTAAACACGAAACGGTGTGATATGAAGTTTTGCACTTTTACTGAAAATTCAGAAAACTGTAATCTAAATTTTTCAGTGTATTGCTGACCTTTAGGTCTGTTATTCCTGACCGAACACAAACTCAGACATGCTTGAACACAACAAGATTAGTGCAATTTGTTGTCCTTTTGCCGTATCTATCGTGCCCAGTTTCTGTCCCCTCTCTAGAAATTTGACATGGCCAAGAGATTTAGTTAGAATATCAGCACATTGTTCTTCAGTTCTGACATGCTCTACCTCAATCTTCCCATCTTCAATGTATTCACGAATAAAATGGTATCTCGTGTCAATATGCTTACTTCTATCACGATGCATAGGATTTTTGCACAACGAGTTGGCTGACTTATTATCCACCAACAAATTCACCTTCTTAGGCTCCTCTTCTTTCAGCTCGCCAAATTACCATGCAAGGCATATCCCTTGGCATTCGGCTGAGGTTGCGGCAATGTACTCAACCTCGCATTAGGGGAGGGTGACAACTTTCTGTTTCTGTGACAGCCGTGCAATCAGGTTTCAACCAAGGTAGAAAATAGTTCCGGTAGTGCTCTTGCGGTCGTCAATATCACCGGCAAAATCACTATCGCTATATCCAACCAATTCTTGTTCGACATGACATTTTCTCCCATAAAAACATCCAAAGTTCACTGGCCCACTGACATACCTCAAAATCCTCTTGACGGTAGTCATATGCTCCATTGTCGGTTTTTCCATGCACTGACTAACAATACCAACAGCATATGCAATATCTAGCCTAGTATTTATCAGATACCAGAGACTCCCAACTATGCTTCTGTACACTATTGCATCTATTGGTGGGCTTGTGCTTTGCTTGCTCAACTTCAGTCTTTTTTCCATAGGAGTGTGGCATGGATTACAATCCCTCATCCCTTTTTGCTCAAGGATCTTGGTAGCATATGCAGCTTGACACAAGGTGATTCCTTCATTGTTTTGCTGGACTTCTATCCCTAGATATAACTAAGTAACCCGAGGTCACTAATACTAAACAACTCCTTCATTTAAGCCTTAAACTGGATGAAATCAACAGTACTTGAGCCTGTGATGATAAGGTCATCAACATATACCCCAAAAGGCAAAACTGAACCATCGTTGTTCTTCTTGTATACAACATGCTCTAGTGGACTTCGTTCAAAACCAAGGGAAACAAGGCTTCAATCGAGTTTTGAATTCCATGCCCATGGAGCTTGCTGCAGCCCGTACAATGCTTTTCGGAGCTCCAACACCTTGTGTGCCTATTCATTGACCGTGAACCCTAGAGGTTGAGATACATATACCTCTTCACTTAGCTCACCATCGTCCATATGGTGAATATCCCAACCCTCTTGAGCTGCCAAACCTATAAACAATCTCGTTGTCTCCATTCTTGCAACCAACGCAAAAACTTCATTAAAGCCCACACCTTGACGATGAACAAAACCTTTTGCAACAAGTCTAGCTTTATACTTAACAATTTCACCATGAGAGTCTTTCTTTACTTTATACACCCATTTCAACCCTATGGGTTTGTGTCCAGTTGGCAATTCACTGAGCTCCCATGTTGCATTATCTTCTATGGGTTGCAACTCTTCTTGCATAGCTACTTCCTGGACACTTGTTGGTTCTTCCACTGAGAGGAAACAAATGGGAGAGTACAGTTCTAGCTCTTCTGTATTATTGTAGATATCTTGAAGAGATCGGTATCGACGTGGCCCTTCTGAGGATGATGAGTCCATCGATGTATCCACAACCTGCTCACAATTGTGGCAGGTGTTGTCAATGGCATAGCCGACGCACTCGACATGTCAATTGCATCGGACATCTGCTACATTGCCGATGGTGTACACGGACTGTGCAGAGTAGTAGGAGTTTGAAGCAACACCTGTGGTGTGCTAGCCATCGTCGGATTGTCCGGTGCCAATTATGGCGTTCTTGCGACACCTCCTCCAGCGGGTGACCCTTGGCCATGGTTGTCATCAACACCTACACTAGTATTAGTTTCATACATGACCATGAATATATCAATACTCCTAGGCTATGGATTGTGGTGTTGAGTCGCCCACTACCATTTTCTTCCCTCTTCAAATAAAACATCTCAGCTTACATGTACCCTGTCTCCTTTTGGATCATATAATCTATATGCTTTGGATCCTGTTTCATAACCAAGAAATATCATGGGTGTACTCCGGTCTTCAAGCTTGTCGAGATGTGGCTTTACTTTCTTGACATGACCCACACAACCAAAGACTCGTAGGTGATGCACTTTAGGCTTCATACTAATGACACTCTTGGTTGGTGCACGATTAAGCAAATAGATTGCAGTATTAATAGCTTCTCCCCCAAAATCTTCCGGGTACCTTCTTGCTCTTCAAATGACTTCTTGCCATACCAACAATTGTTTGATTCCTCCTCTCGGTGACTCCATTCTACTATGGTGTGTAAGGAGCCATGAGGGATCTATTAATTCCATGTTCACCACAATAGGTTTCAAATTCAGTTGAGATGAATTCTCCTCCTCGATCTATCCTAAAGCCCTTTACTTTGCACTCAGCTTCTAATTTAGCTTTTGTCTTGATTGCCTTGAAGACATTGAAAGCTTCTCCTTTAGTCTTAATGAGCACCACCCACATAAATCTTGTATAGTCATCTACAACCAACAGAAAATACCTTCTTCCACCTGGAGTTGCTGGTGTGATGGGTCCACAATGGTCACCATGCAACAACTCAAGTGGTTTCTCAGCTCGGTACATTGCACTTGATGGAAATGGAAGTCGATGCTGCTTTCCGACCAAACACCCTTCACACAACTGCTCAATATGCTCAATGTGAGGCAGTCCTTCCACCATCTGCTGTTGGTACAACTCTTGCAAGGAGCGAAAATTCAAATGGCCATAGCAGGCATGCCGCAGCCACTCTGACTCATTGCTTCTTGCCAAAAGACACACCAGCTATGTAGCCGTAGCTCCAGAGTGTACAACCGATTTCTAGCTCTCCTGACCTTTGCTAGTAGCCTTCTTTCCTTGTCATAGATGCACAAGAATCCTTCCTCAAGCACAGTTTTACAGCCATGCTCATCTAACTGTCCCAAGCTAATGATATTACTGCATAAACGAGGGATATAGCATACGTCAGTTAGTACCTTGTGCTCCTTGGACTGGCCTTGGAATAGGACAGTGTTGTGCCCACGAATCTCTACTACTGAGCCATCTCCAAATTTCACAAAGCATATCACTAAGGAGTCTAGATCCGTGAACATGTCACGACACCTGGTCATGTGGTTGCTGGCTCCTGTGTCAAGGTACCATGTGCCACTCTTTTTACTTGTCGTGTGTCCAATTTAGGATTTACCTTTCCTTCATTGAGTAGCACCTACTCTGTGGTGTTTCGTACGGTTTGGTTGAGTTCGTAGGCTTCAAGCATCAAGAGTGCCGGCTCATCATCATCATGTTTCTCAATGAAGTGAACCCTTTCATCAATCTTCTTTGATCGGTAGTCAGTTGCATAACGCCCATGGTTGTTGCAATTATAGCACCTGACATTTTTATGTTGAACTTGAAGTCCTTCTTGTCGAAGTTATGAGCGCACTCGTCACTACCACGGCCACGACCGCATCCCTGGCCATGATAGCCTCGAGCCCTCGACCCCCTCGCCCCTTGGATAGGCTTTCTCCATCACCGCGCGCCTCCATTGCCTTCCACTTGACTTGAGTCAGGAGTACCATTTGATCATCAGTATCTCCAAGTAGACAGAGTCGTTGTTCATACACCTTTAGACGGCCAATGGCTTCCTCAACACTCATGTTTTGCATGTCTCCAAATTGTTTTATTGTAGGGACAATTTGAAGAAACTTGCTGGGTACTGCACAGAGAAGTTTCTCCACAACACACGACTCCTTCATGTTCTTGCCAAGCCCTCGGATTTGGCTGACGATGCCCATGAGTTGCACAGCAAAGTCATCCACAGATTCGGACGCGTTCATGCACAAAGCCTTAAACTCCTTCTTCAAGGCTTGTGCCCGCGCGTTCTTGATGCGATCCACCCCGACGTATGTGGTTTTGAGTGTTTCCCACATGTCTTTTGTCGTCTCCTTATCACCGAGGAGGGCTAAGGTCTCATCAGGTACTCCTTGGAAAATGGCCTCAGGAACCATTTGACCTCTCCTCTCATCGGCGACACCAGGTACCATTGCCTCCCACAGGCCTTGCGCCTTCAAACTCGTCTTCATCCCGATTGCCCAAGTATTGTAGTTGTTTTTGTTCAACATCAAGTACTGGAGAGATACACTGCTCTCCTTGACTGGTACACGCGATACCGAACTGCTTCGCTATCCAGAGGTGTGCTCATCGGAGGCTCCACCGGAGACACGGCTCCCCGATGTCTCAGATATGGATATGATACCAAATATTGGCACAGATCCCTGATACACACACACTTAACACCTGGTTAACCCACGCGAACACTATGGATGAACACGAGCGAATAGAGGAGTTGTGCGGCTGCCCTGCTGATTTTTCAGACTCTACTTGTTATTCCCTTGTTTTCAGATGTGCCACAACATTTTGAAGAAAACCAGACAAAAGCGATACAGCTCACGCACCCTCCAGACCTTAACAAACAGTTCGAATTCTAAGCCACCTATACACGCATGACTCGACCACAATCCTGAGAATTAGAATCATGAGCTAACAAGACTAAAACAAAACATCAAATAGTGTGATCTGAAGTTCTACACTTTTACTAAAAATTCAGAAAATTGCAATATGAATTTTTCAGTCTGTTGATGACCTTCAGGTCTGTTATTCCTGACCTAACACAAACTCAGACATGAATCGAACACAACAAGATTAGTGTCAATACTCGGCCAGCCATCTGGGGTCAGCGAGAAGTGACTCCGCCTATCTTTCAAACAAAGTGTCTTTTCAAGGTAAGGTCTATAAATCGATTGTAATAAATATTATTTCAATTTTATTTATATCAGTCAAAATCGTATTCAAAAAATTTATAAATTTAAACTAAAAGTTATAAGCCACAGCTAAAAAAACCTACCCTTTAATGATTTGGGCTGTCACTGTGGCTCTGGAAGATTTGGATTTATTAGCTGCTAAACGGTCGGGTTAGCCAGGATCTTCCATTAGGGTTTGCTTAAGGTTTAAGCAGCGGAGGAAAAACAAAAATGGAAAGAAGATAGGCACTCTGGTTCCGTGGTTCGTTTTCTGCACGCAGGGGTGTATGCATTTCGTGATACGAGGGGGTCCGGGGGTTCGTACTGTGATCAAACTGTATTCTATTTTTGACATGCCTTTTCTTTGGGTTGGTTGATAGGATGGATGAATGTTGTTCGAAGGTCAATGGTTGGTGTTTGCAACCTTTTAATGTGTAATTTATCGCAATTTAGTTAGAGGGAAATGAGTTAATCAGGAATGAAAACAATTTGGATACAGATTGGATAATGCTCAAATCATATTCGCATTTATATATTTTTTTCTCGGATTTAAATACGAATCGGACAAATGCTAGATACGAATATGGATCAGACAAATATTGAATACGAATTTGGATTGGATTATACTCAAAATCGGATCGGATTCGACTATTTTTGGGATTCCTAATTATTTGTGGCATCCCCTATTTAAAACATGGCACCAGATTATTTTAATATCAAATTTAGCTAAAAAGAGCATGCAAAAAAGATTTATTGGGGGATGTGCCAAAATAAAAATACCAAATTAAAGCCTACCATAACGACGGACTCATCAAGATAATCGAAATACATATATAACTAGTAGTGTACCCGTGTTAATGCTACGGTAAAATATAAAACAAGATAAAATTTGTAAAAAATAAAACGAACAATCAGATTCATTAAGATTCACGTCTCATATATTGTATAACCAAATATTTTTGTCACATAATGAATGTCACATAACGACTGATCCTTTGAGGAGGCGACAACATCATTGGACTCGCCCACCGACGACTTTCTCCATCTCCACATTGTTTAAACTTGAGGCTACAAAGAAAACAAACATTTTTGTCACATAAAGAAATATGAAACACAGTAAGGAAATAGGTGTTTGTGGACTATTTACTTACCACATCACCATGCTAGGACGTCTTTATACACAATATTTTTGGTGCTCTTCCCTGAGGTATCTACTTCTTTCTTTGGTTTGGCCAAAATTCTTGTCGTTTGTCTTGATACACCCCTTGATAGCGCGACATAAAACTGTCCATGTGAGAAAACAGGCTCTGGAAGGTAGATGCCAACATTTGGGATGGTTTGGCCCTGCGCTTTGTTTATGGTCATTGCAAAACTCAGGCGGATCGGGAATTGTTTCTGCTTGAACTTGAAAGGAAGTGAGATATCGTCGGACGGAGCCATAGGGATTCTAGGAATGAACACCCTCTTGCCTGCATGGTGGCCACCAACTATTTCTGCATCAATTGCATTGTTTTGGAATGCTCTAACCATGAGTCTTGTTCCATTGCACAATCCGTGGTTATGATCTAGATTGCGGAGAAGGATCACAGGGCAGTGGATTTTCACTTTGAGCTCATGTGGAGGCAGACCATTTGGAGTGATGGAGTTTAGGAAGTCAATAGGGTAGTTATTTCTTGAATCGTCATCGACAGAGTCGAAGCTATGAAAAACCTTTTCCTCACCTGGAAACTTGTCAATCATCTTTGCATTTAGCTGATCTACATGTGCATTTTTGGTAGAAAGAATGGCACGTGTGCTCATATAAGCTGTTGATCTTGCATTTTCCTCAAGTGATGGAAAGATTTCTTGAATGAGTTTGTTTACTGAATCTTCGTCGTCTGTATATCCAATTACAATATCATCTGGTAGGCGTACATAATCATCTCCAATCGTCTCTTCGGTGCCATTTCCAATTCTGAGTAGGTAATCTGAAAACCATGGGTCAGATTGAGCTCTCATGTTACGTAATAATCGTGTCTTCCTTATATTGTCCCATAAATATGATCTCTGCAGTGTAGCATTTGTTACCTGTGCTCTTGTCCCACGTGTTACCACAGGAAGCACCTGCCTAAAATCTCCACCAAATACTACAACCTTTCCCCCAAATGGCAAAGAACAATCCATAATATCCTGTAGAGACCTATCAAGACACTCGACAGCTTGACGTTTTGTCATTGCAACCTCATCCCAAATAAGCAAAGATGTCGTACGCAGTAACTCAGCGGTGCCACTTTGCTTTGTGAAGTTGCATGTGCTATTGTATAAAGAAGTCAGAAACCTAAGCTTATATTCTCTTCGGAGAATTTGGCCTCCCCTACTATTCGCTCATGTGCATCCTTCACTTGAGGAGTCTAGTTTCACGAGGCATTTCAATTTTAATTTTCACATAACTTAGAAATTTAAAAAATTCTAAAAACGTTATCACATATAGTAAAGAATATGTTCCACATCTCTGCAAAATTCAAGACCAAACTCGATCACATTTGTGAGATACAAATTCTTCACTTATCACATTTGATTTGCACACAAATAGGAGCAAGTTAAGAATTTGTATCTCACAAATGCGATCGCGTTTGAGATTAAAATTTTGTAGAGATCAAAGGGGATTTTGTGCCGAGCGTTACTCTACACTCAAAAGTCAGAATAACCATCAGCAATATAAGGTAGAAAGGCATCTAAACACAGTGCGATAGCTTAGTGCAAAGTTTGGAATTAGTCAATGCTTCAAATTACATGCTTCAATCTGGCAATTCAACTTGTACTAAAATGTTTAACTATGGAATGCTATACCTCTCCAGCTTGAACTGTAATAACATGAGGTGTAAATCCAACTCCAGCTGACCCTACAAGATGGCTTTAAATTAGGACTAAGACCCAACTGTCTAGGGGAAAACTTCAGCAAAGATGAAGTCAACACACATCGATTTCGCATTAGTTGTATAAAAGATAAGCACACAAGAAACTTTAGAATAAAATAAAATGGATGTTCCATAATTCAACAGAGAAACAACATCACATTAAACATCCTCAACAATACATTAACACATGAATCACTGAACATATTGTTGGTAAACCTGTCTAGCAAATATTTACATTTTTACACTATAAATTAATGAAAAGAAAAGAGGGACAAAAGGCTAGAAGGATAATTTCCCTAGCAGTTCTCCCTTTAGTTTTAAAACTGTATAGATCTAACCTCTAACCAGAGCCAATTAGCAAACTTTAAGTTCAAAGACATTTTTTTTTCTAATATTGAACTGCAAGAGTTATCCATAAGGGTAAAAAGAAGAGTTTTTTCTTCAATCCTTAGTAATCTTGAGCCTAAAAAATTGTAGCAACGTATTAAGGCAAATAACGTCTAATACGCAGAGTATAATGATAGGGAATCGAGATATTACCAACCGCATCCATGGGCGGCTTGTTGGTAGACCCCTTAGGCCGGCCCCGCTTCTTCCCTCCGTCCGGCGACGCCGACGGCCCGAGGCTCGCCCGCTTCGACGGCGTGGGTGAGAACGGCCCAGAAGCACCCTGCGCCACCGTCGTTGATCCTGCAGCCGTCGACGCAGTGACCAATGCCAGCGACATGGACCCGTCGGGCCCGTACTTCCTCGGCCGGCCGCGCTTCTTCTTGGCCACTGGTTCCGCCTTGTCACAGCTGCTGGCGACTGGATCTTCCCCCCGGGATATAGATGCCTGGACTCGTCGCTCGCCCACGGCCCACCGTGCCACCGGCCGCCGCCGGCACTTCTTGCTCACGTACGGCAAAACGAGAGAGAGAGGTAGGGAGGAGAGAGAGAGAGAAGAGATTGAGAAGTTTCCATGCAGAATACGTGAAGGAGAGAGATACGGGTGAGATATTCATGGGAGAGAGAGAAACGGTTGGGGAAAGTTTTTCCTTCCTTTTTTTTGTGGGCGCGGGGTGGGGTTCTGGGTTCAATGATATGCATGATCCAGATGATTTTGGTCTTAGGATCTTCAATGAGTAAGAGAAGAAGGCTTGAGGAGAGATCCAGGCCATTCATTTGTATGAAGTTGGATTACTTTGGTACACAAATCTGGGTGGACTTAGGCATGACTGTAGGGGTGGTTGAGGGGGTGGATTTAGTAAAGAAAATTTTGGTGTATTATAGAGGGGTAGAGATATGCCCAATTTAGAGGTCAGATGCAAGAGATATATATTAGTAAGTTGCTATTATTATATATGCTGAATCCAGATCTTATCCGGATATCTAGATCCGAGTTAGAGATAGTCATACCATATTCATATTCGTATCCAGGAATTAGGTATCTGCATCCGACATATTCAAATTCGTTTTGTATCCGGATCTGGATACTAGACATCCGGATTTGACATATCTGAATCCGTTTTTACCCTTAGAGTTAATGATGCAAAATGCACATCGTCTAGTCCCTTTTATCATCATATCGAAGTTGGAAAACTACAAATTCGACGCGCCGCTCTGTCGTTTGTCGTCCCTTAGGAAATAACAGAATGTGCGTGCTAGTTGGCTGCCCTATTCGTTTACATTCAGGAAAGATATACATGGTTCGTCGTATTCCTGTCGGAGAGACTCTGTCACTCCATCATTCTCCATCCTTTCGTTAACAATATATAACACGCGCTGAGAAACATATTGTTTGTCATTTGTAGCCCTTCAACCAGTCGGAAAATGTTCATTGGGCTTGTTTCCAAGCATGTTTCTTGCCTGTTTCGGCTTGGGTGTACACTCCGCAGAGCCCAAAGCTTCCGTTTTTGCTTCTCCATCCACGCAGCCGTGGGCCGTTTGGGCGCAGCGTGTAGGCTCCATACCTGCATGGGCTATGTGGGCTGTTCTCCCGCAGCTCCGTGCGGTGCCGGTGCGGCGTGGTCCAAGAACGCGGCGCGTTGTTGGCTGGCGACCCGTGATTTGCCTGTCCCCGCCTCCTCCGGCTCCGTGAGTTGCCGTGCGGCGAACGGCCCGGGTCGGCTGGTGACGTGCCGTGGAGCGGCCGGTCAAGTGCTCGAGCGTCCGAGCGCAGGATTTTCAGCTCGGGCGGGCGCAGCCGCGCACGGCTGGATGGAGCTTGAAGTGGACTGCTTGCGCATCGGCGCCGGCGGATTCCTTTTCGCCGTCGCGTGCTTAGAAGAAGCAACGGACCGGACGTCCGGACGGTGGCGCGCCGATGCTGACTGCCACCGCCGAAATTTCGTTTCTTCCATGTTAGTGAGTCTTCAACAGGTTGCTTCAAGCGTGAAGATTCAGTTTGTGACGGTAACTTATACTATACCCAGACGAAAATTATTTTTAACACCAGCGGCCTGGAACAGTTCAAGCTGCATCCTCTGCAAAACTGGCCGGTCCCTTCACTAACTACAATCAATGTTATTTCTCCCTTCTCTTCTACAGTCACATCATTTTTTTGGGAGTGTCTATTCCTCAGTCGCCTGAAATTTTTTAAAATCTCAGTCGATTTTTTTGTCCATTTGATCACCATCCAACGGTTCTCTGTTGTTTCTATTTCTGTTACCGTGTTGAGTTGTTTTGGGCTGACTTGTTCCTTATTGGGCCCGCAAGTTTTAGATGGGCAGACCCGCTAACATGTCAAAAACTCTGTGTCGTGTCAACTAACACCTCCCCGGTTTCAGCCCGTTATGGGCCAACACGAAAACCTCAAAGCAGGGCAAATATTCCACGGTGCTGGCCCATCTAAATTTGTTAGCCCAAAAAATAACCGTAAAAAAGTGTAAATGGATCCGACACGGTTTCTTCTCCTCTCCAAGAAAACCTAAACATAAAGCACAGAAGAGGACTGCAAAAGAGGCGGCTACAGCAAATCCAAGAAAAACAAAAACCAAACACAAAAACCAAAAACAGAAGAGACGGATTGCAGAGAGGCGACAGAAGAAAACCAGATAGGAGATTGCAGAGAGGCGGAAGCAAAATCCAAGAAAAACAAAACGCAGAAGAGGAGGATTGCATGGAGGCAGCAGAAGAAAAAAAGAGAATGACGAACTGGCCTGTGCTAATGGATCCGAGACTGCAGAATCCCCAGGTTTCTTTTTCCTAATCTTCCCGTTTGCTGCATGTGTACTCTGATTCACCTCCCAACTTGCTGTCATCTTGTTTTCTTCTATCAACTATAATTCTTTCCGAATAGTAATGGTTGATACGAAACAAATCAGCACAACAATTTCCAGTCATTTTGATAACCAGTAGCATCTAGTACAATGCAGCACAACAAAATGCAGATTCATATACATGAACTTGCGCATCTATTAGTAATATATTAATGATATGAATGTCAGGCAATTTATTCTCCATAAAAAAACAAAAAACATGATGCAACTAACATTAACATATAACATTTTGCAACAGATAAATCTATCACAGGATAGCGACAACACATACACAAGTTTGCTACAACAGATGGATATACTTGGAAGCCAAAATGCTGAAGATTTAGAAGTATGTCACTACAATTTTTTTTGTGATAATACTTGAAAATCAAATTATATTGTCATTACACAAAATAATAAGAATTTCTATGACAATCAGGCGCCACAAGGAAGTTTCACATACCTCCTGACGGCTCCATATGCATTCGAGGTAAGGCTGAACAATTTACAAATGTACTCATTGTAAATTGTAAATTGACAATATGATTGCCTTTGATCACAGAACCACCTGTATATGACCACCAATATGATTGATGAAAATGCAGACAATGCTGAAAATGAAAGCTATGATGTGGAGACTCACATGAATGGTAAGTTAATTTTCAGTATTAAATTGTTTGCAAATTTGTACATATTCTTTCCCGCAATTTTTTTATAATGTCATGCATAAAAGAAAATTATACTTGCTTTCTACAGACATACCCGATCAAGTCAATGCAGAACATGTTGAAGTTGATGAAAATCAGGCTATTGCAGAAGATGAACACGTTCAGACATCAATAGTTGGCAAGATCAATTCAGAAAACAATGCAAATGAGATTCAGACAACAAAAAATTTTGAAAACATAACAGAAGAGGACATTGAGATATTCCTAGAAAATGAAAGTATAAAGGCAGCACAGAAAGGGGATATGCAGATAGAAACTCATCATGTTCCACACTTAGACATGACTTTTCAAACCGAAGACGAAGCACAAAAGTTCTACAACAGCTATGCATTCATAGCTAGTTTCTCTGTGGTCAAAGCTGGAACTTATCTGTCTAGAAAGAAAGAAGCTAACAATGCTGTCACCAGGGTAACATTCAGATGCAATAAGTCTGGAAAGCCAAAAGAAGGCGATCAGCTAGCCAAAAGAAAGGAGGACAGGTCTGCAGAACCATCAAAGAAAAGGAATAGAAAATCCAAAGAAGGGACCTCAACAGAACCAGCAATAGGAAAGCGAAAAAGCAACACATTAATATTAACCGGATGCCCTGCAGCAATGGTTATAAAGCTGAAAGACACTGCATGGGAAGTTATACGACTCAATTTCGAACACAATCATGAGCTCAGTCCCCCAGGAGAGTCAAGGTTCTTGCGGTCACACAAAAATATGTCAGATGCAGAAAAGAAACTAATAAGGACACTCAACTCAGTGCAAATTCCAAACAGAAAGATAATGGCCATATTGTCGTTTCTGAGAGGCGGCCTGTCAGCTGTGCCATTCACCAAAAAGCACGTGAGCAACTTGAGAACATCAATGAGAAAAGAATTGAATCAGAATGATATGATGCAAGTGCTTGCATTCTTCTCACAGAAGCAATCGGAGGATCCTAGATTCTTCTATACATTCCAAGCAGATGAAAATAACACAGTGAAAAACATCTTCTGGTCAGATGCGAATTGCAGGAGCTGTTATTACCAATACGGAGACTGTGTGAGCTTTGACACAACATACAGGACTAACAAATACAACTTACCTTTTGCACCATTTGTTGGCATTAGTGGACATGGTGATAATTGTTTGTTTGGGTGTGCATTTCTAAAGGATGAAACAATAGAAACATTCACATGGCTATTCAAAACATTCCTAACTTGCATGGGAGGCAAAGCACCAATTACTGTTATCACTGACCAAGACATTGCCATGAGAACAGCAATAGGCAAAGTTTTTCCAGAAACAAACCACAGAAATTGCTTGTTTCACATTCAGAAGAAGGCACAAGAGAAAGCATCAATGTGTTTTAGAAGAATCCCAGGTTTGCATGATGAATTCATGGATGTACTAAACAACTCTCTTACAGAAATGGAATTTGAGAATCTATGGGTGGAAATGATTACAAAATATCAAATTCAGAACATCAAGTACTTTCAAGATATGTGGAATACAAGGAATAGGTTTGTACCTGTTTATTTCAAACAACAGTTCTACCCTTTCATCCAGACGACTGCAAGAAGTGAAGGCACTAACTCGGTTTTCAAAGACAATGTTGCATCAACGTACAGCATAATAAGTTTCCTTGGAGAGTATCAGAGAATAGTTGACACAATTGAAGAAAAGCAGAAACAACAGGACTCAGTCACAAGAGGGACAAAACCATCATACTGGTCTGAATATTACTTTGAAAGACAAGCTGCAAGATTGTACAACAGAGCTATATTCTACAGGTTCCAGCAAGAATTGAAAGGAACAACAAAGCTAAACACAGAGGAAAGAGAACTGAATAAAACATATGAAGTTTTCAAATCAGAAACTCATGCTGTGAGGGAATTCAGACCAAGAAGATTTATAGTGAAGATTGACAAACAAAATGAACAATACAGCTGCATTTGTGCAAAGTTTCAAAAAGATGGCATTCTGTGTATGCACGTACTCAAAGTTCTAATTCAGATGAACATCACTGAGCTCCCAGAAAGATACTTCCTTGACAGATGGCGACCAAAAGAAAAGAAGAATATTAGAGCTCATGATCACAACATTCCAAAAGACCTAGGTGGTGAAAATAGTCAACTAAGATTCAATATTTTGTCTAGGAAGATGGTAGATTTGGCATCTCAAGGATCAAAGACAGCAGAGAAATATGCTTACATATTGAAGGAAATTGATAGGATTGAACAAGAACTTGAAAGCATCCCATCAACAGAAGCAACAACAGATAGATCTTCACACGACAAAAGCAACATGTATCATCAAATCTCATCGACTGATCTAGCAGAGGGAAGTACAACTATTAAGCTCAATGACCCGCTAAATTCAAACCCAAAGGGCAGACCACAGAAACAAAAAGGAAGATTGAAACCACTTGCTGAACAATTGAAGCATATCATCACATGTAGCCATTGTGGATCACATGACCACAATGTGCAAACTTGCCCTAAGATGCACGAAGACATGAGCAGCACAAGAAAAAAGAAAAATTCAAACCGTAAAGTAACAGGTAATTCATTGGCAATAAAACAAGTTACTTTTTGATATGCAGGTTCCCATGACAGTAAATAAGACTTAACATACTATTTATCGTTTTTTATATGCAGGACAAACCGGAGGAGTACCAAACAAGAAACACAAGAACAAAGGGGCGACTACAGAAAACACCTTACCGACAGAAGACTATTGATGTATGATGCAATGCAAATAAGCATGAAGAGCTAATTATTAATGCTATGAAAAAAACAGAATTATATTTATTGAAAGCAACAATTTATGAATTATGACTTGTACTTTTCATTTCGCACTTGATTGTTATCGTTTAGTATTTGTACTGTTAACATAATCTACCATTCAAAGACTTATTTGAGGCAGCTTCGAAAAATTATATTCCTTGTGGAGCACACGGATTAAAAAAACATTACAAATAAAACAAAAATGGAAAAAAACACATTAATGTAGAAACGAACATACAACAGCACACATACATCAACTATCCAGTATACTTCCCATTCAACCAATGAACATTTGAACATTCGACACCACATGCACCTTTAGTCGCAACAGAAAACAAACAACACACAAGTAACATCTCCCCAGTATACTTGTCATCACTAAGTATTCCTATATATAACCTACTAGTATTTACACTTCAGCATTGCAAAACAGTAGTAAAAGCATATCTGTGAATACTAGCAACATTAACTACGGAGCACATTAACATACAAAATCACATGCAGATAATCTTTGGAAAAAATCACATCTGTCCAGTGTATTTGCCTTGCACCTACAATTAGAAACAAATGACGCGTGTAAAAAAACACTGTCAGCAGTACAAAAAAGCAGAAATTATGAAGAAAATTTAAAAACAGAATATACTTCTCAAGTAATTACCTGAGGTTCAAAATCTCTCACTAAACTTTTGGCATCCTCCAACTGGTTATGTGTGCTAAAAAGCATTTCATTAGCAATTTTGGCCCTGATATTAGCAATGTCCACATGGGAGAACTTATCCCTAAGCTGCACTCGAGGACTCCAAAGCTCCATAAACTTTAGGACGAATACTCCACAATCAGAACTGACCAAACAAAAAGAAACAAAACTGTCATTTTTTGTGTTTGCACACAAGAAAAAACAAAATGAAAATAACACAAGACTAGTACAACATGAAATTCACAACAGTTTACCTAAAATGCATTACAAAAAAGGACAGCAACACTAGAACAACTTGAAAAATTAAATTTCTTTAAATATCTACCTAAGTTCCAGAACTATCCATGAACTCTACAATCATTCGTTATTGCACAAACCAGAAGATAAGCATCAATTTAGTATTAAATTTCCGAAACCAGACCATCTATGCATGTTAAATAACTTAGAAACTGACCAAGTTTTGCATAAATGGAACACATAGACCAAGTTTCACATGAATGGAAACATAATAACATCTAAATCATCAGTTATGTAAAAAAACTTGCACTTCAAATATTATAAAAATTGCACATCAGTAACAGCTGTAACATTAGTACGTATGCACTACAAACTTATTTCAATATCTACCCATAACTACTTATACAATTCAAAAATGGATTATTCTAAGAAAACAAAAAAGAATTAGCAGGAAAAATGAGAAAAATACTTATTGTCTTGATGTGGAACAGTAGCATGAACAGTATCAAAATCTGAAAAGTTCATCTGTTTTGGGACATACTGAGTCCATGCCTTCACAAAATTTGGAATCTAATCATACAAAACTAATATATGTTAGTGATAAAAGTGATTAGTAATGAAAAGGAATAAGAATTTTTTTAGGCAATACAGAAAACGGTAATGTTACTTACAAGTATTGACTTGACACGTTTGTGATAAGCAGAGTCTATATTATAAAAGGAATCCAGAAATACAAACATTGAATCCTTCAAATCAACCACAAAAACAAACCAGTGTTCTTGGAAAAGAGAAGGGAAAAATAACTACAAAAACAACAACATAGATAATTTAATGATGGTGGATAAAAAACTAGATCAAAGCATGAAATAAATGAATATGAATATTTAACTTACCAGATCACAGTGCGAAATAAACTTGTTAGCACGCTTAAATGAATTTTGCACAACTTTTATCATATCTTCCTTTCTCTTTTGATTATCCCACTTTTGTAAGAAAAATTCCTAAACAAACAATACAAAAGACAAGAAACATCACAATAAAAGTGAACTGGCAAAAAATCAAAAGAAGAAATGAATAAAAAAGAGCTAACAAAAAAGAAATGATAACTCACACTCATGTTGTGGAAAAAGAAATGTTTCTTTGATTCACTCGGTTTGAGATCTTTGAAAAGCTTGTAGCAGAATGCGTTGACAACATAGTTATCAAGTCTTGATTTTCTCTTCAAACATTGCCCAAGGGACCAGAAGGTAACCTTAACACCGCCATAGTCAATAGCAAACCGACTGCAAAAATAAAAATATCGAAAAACTATCAAAAATATAGCCGACATATAAAATTTCAATCGCTATAAACATGGATCACTTACTATTTGTGATTTTCGATATCAGAAATCCGAACAATAGCATCAAAATGCATCAGCTCCAAAGCGAAAACAGAAGTTCTAATTCTGTTATCGCCATATGGTGAAGACTTGTATCTACTAGGCTGAACAAATCTTGAAGGGACATAATGTCTAGGCTGTTCATAAGAACTAGAAACGTCAACTGAATCCCTTCTCTCCACAGATTGATTTGAGGATATCCACTGGTTGTATAATTGATCAGACTCATCACACAAATTGTTGAACTTTGTCCTAAATCCTTTCTCTCCACAAAAAACAACCTCTTGAGATTCTTGGGAACTCTGCAAACAAGCAGGGCAAACTATAAACCATAACAGAACACACAATGCCTTAAAAAAAAGTCATGTCCTAACTCAACCCTTATAGATCAACTATTCTATATAATGAAAGAAAAATTGTAACCTAGGTAACCTAGTTACTACAGGAGGTGATCCACATATCAACGAAACGTAGCTAGCGATTTTCAACAACTTCAAGACACTATTGAGAGGAAAAGTAAAACCACATATAAATTCGAACTGCAACTTGTATCATCTCCAGAAACCAAATACTGGCATATGTATGACCTTCCCGTAAGAAAAAATGACACGTGAAATACAGATACTTACAAGCACAACCACCTTGCCATCTGAAGTAACAGCTGCAATGGGCAACGGATCTTCTTGCTCATCCAAGTGCTTATTTCGCATCTGCATGCAATTAACTTGGTCCTCATCAATGCTGAAGTTTAAACAAATTAAATGCAGTCTTACATTGTAAAGTAATACTAATGATTTTAACAAAAAGGAAAAAAAGCAACAAACACGATATTTTACAACAAAAAAAATAAAACAAAAATTGAAATTACATATGAAAATTACCTCATAGGATGATTCAAACTGGGAGGGAATACTCTTGTTCACCTGCTCAAAAGAAAAATAGACACATAAAAACGTAAAAAAATATTGAACTGTAAAACATTGCAAAATAAAATAAAAAATATTTTTTATACAGATGAAAAAATACAGTTGTAATGAAAAGTAAACCTAAAATTGCATAATGAATTGAAAATGGAGAAAGCATATAAAAACTACCTCATTAAATGTGTGGTACTGACTTTTAGAACAAGGGGATCCAATCTGGCAGGGGATACTTTCGATCATCTGATCAAAAAAAGAAATACAACACAGGTAAAAAAAGATTTACTCGAAAATTTTGCAAATACTCCAAAAAGACTTTTAAAAAATTGCAACAATGCAAAATTGCAGTAAGCATGAACCTAAATTGCAGAATACTTGGCACTGCAAGTTTTTAAACAATAAGTTATGAAATTTGTAATATAAAAAGAATGCAACTAATTGCAGGAAAAAATATATTACGATATACATTGAAAATCAATTAAACAAAATAAATTGTACATACAAAAATAAAAAAAGCATCAAACTAAGAAATACAACTCATTGCATAGAATCTTTACATTAAAATTGAAAAATAAGTTCAACATGAAGTGGCACAAGATATACCTTATTTTCAGGCATTTGAAGAGATGGACTACAAATAACAGCAGTATTTTGCGCATTAGTACCTTTATCAACATCATTGGAATGATCTTTACCATCAAAACATTGGTCTACAGAATGAACTAAGCATGAGTTGGTAAATAAAAATCTAAAAATCACACCAAGACAACACAGTAAATAAATGAATTAGGGTACTAACCAAGGCCATAAGGTGCAGAACAATGAACACTAGAACTGGTAATATTAATTGTTGCTTTATCATAGCTAATGCCTTCAAAATTCTAAATTAAAAAAACAAAAGGCAAGCATAAGAGCACAACTCAATGGGGGAAAAAGTCAGGTTAATTAACATAATAAACTTAACAAAGAAACAACATCCTACAAATCCAGCAGTAAACGAGGGATCATGATCTACATTCAACAATCTTGAAGTTTTAACTGTGAAAAAATAAAATGAATACAATTAGTTTCTAAAGGGGAAAACAAAATATAAAAAAATCAAAAATGAAAAAATAATTAAACTAATTAAAATACTAACCTGGAGCCTTTGGTGTTAAATCAACATGACTGAGATTGGAATCAACTTTTGGAGTGCACAAGTCATCATCTAATTATAAATTTTAAAATTGAAACAAAAAACAACAGTAAGAACACTTATTTATATATGTGCACAACAAGCATATACATTACCCGACTTTTGTAATTTTTATTCATACCATTTTTCTTCGATTCGAGGCATTGCTTATTGACAACAACGATCTACAAACAACAATGAAATTAAAATATGATCATAAAAATTTAATAAAAGAGACAAAAATAGAAGAAAAAAGAAAAAAAGAAATACCTTTGAAATTTTAGATCCAATATCTGAATTGTTTATGTCTGGAGAAGACAACATGTAATCCAAACTAGCACTCTTATCAGAGCCTCCATGTCCACTGCTTAAACCAACAGGAAGCTGGAAAAAAAGAGAATGTTCTAAAACTGAAAAGAGTGCTAATTAGGATGTAAGTAAACTTGTATTAAATGAATTCATACATTACCACATGCTTAGTTGAGATGTGATAATTGACCCAAAATTTTTAGTTGTCAGAAACATTAAACTAGCAACAACCACATATTGATGAAAGGAACAAACAATCAAACTGATGGACACTTTATATGAATACAGATAGAACAAAAAAGACTTAACTTGGGGAAAAAACTGGCTTACAAAAAGCTATCCTAATAGATGAAAACATTATCAAACTGCAGTTGACTGATAATTCAACACAAAAAAACTATACAACTAGTGAATTGCTAGGAATTTTGTTATTTTTTGAAGCAAAGTTTTTGCTTTGATTCCGAGTTCCCATGTGCCAACTCATTCGTGATTAGAATCAATATTGATTCTAAGCAAATTTTCAGTGGACGACTGGACAGTGACGCCTATGCGTGCCTGAAATGTAAGACAACACTTATACAAGAAATGCATATTATTCTATAGATTAGCTGGTTGGCAAAAAATAACAAGAACAAACCTTTACAGAATGGCTCAAATGGGAGTTCTGATTAGAATCAATATACTTGCGTTGTGATCTTGTACGGGAAGCAATAGAATTATTAGATTCCTGGCTTGCAGATAATTTTCTCTTTCTATTCTTCACATTAGCAGCTCCTGTCACCGAAAAACAAATGAGAACAAATAACATTAAAATAGCAACAAACAAAAGAATTGTGCATAAGGCAAAAGAAAAAAAAAGAAATGCATAAAGTTACCATCATTGGATTGAATTTTGTTAGAAGATTCATCAGATGTAAGCTTGATGGTAGACTGAGAATCATTAATATGCTGCTGATTATCAACTCCTTGAGTAGAATTATCAGAAGGGAGCTTCAATGTTGATTGAGAATCAACATTTTTCTGTGCAAAACTATCCATATCATAACCAGCGCCTTCTTTAGAAGCATCAATAATGGTGTTGTCCTTAGATTTTTTGTCCTCAGAAAATTCTGGAGCATTATTGCCAGCTGGCTTATCATCATCACAATCAGGAATAGAACTGCTTGAAACTTGCAAATACTCCATAATTTCCATAACAAGCTCTTGAGCTTTCATTGAAGCATTAGGGTCAACTAGATTCTCAAATTTTCGAAACATATTAGTTATGTCATCTTTTACCTACAATTAAAAGCAATAAATAAATGAAAATAATTAAATCATACAAAAACACAAAACAAATAAAAAATGCAACGTACCTTCTCTGGTAAACAATTGCCAACAATCCTCTCCAAAGAAGTTCTAAAAGTAGAATTATCTCTGAAGTACAATCCATAGCACGTTTGATTGAGATCTTTGATCTAAAAAAAGTCAAAGAAAAAATATTTAAACTGTAACTTGCGCACAACATATATTAGCATATACAAGGTATGGCCTGTGATAATACTTGAAATTCACAGGGCAAAAGAAAAGTATTACTATCAAATGAAATGCAAACGTTACACATAAAACTCACCGGGCGCTTCCCATAATTGCAACCACCTGTGGAGTCAGATTTGGAGAAATCTTTAATCATGTCACCTCTCCACACCAAAATTCTGGGAATTGTGTTTGGAGTAGAACAAAATCCATACTGGAGAAAATCAAGGTAATATACCGGATAACAAAATTAATGAATCGCAATGAATACGAGTTTACAACTAAACAATAAAAGAGTAGACAATATGATTCAAAATGACAAAAAGTAAGGAAACAAAAAAACTTACAGCCAGGAAATATATGCAGCCTCCCAAAGTTAATGATGCGTGTGAAGAACTAGCCCTGACTTTTTGATATTTCTGAATGCAGGTCATCAACCAGTCATATACAAACTTTGACCAATCAAAATCCTTGATTTTATCAACATCTACTAAGGCACCAAAGTATTTTGTGCTAGGGTGTGTACTAGAATTGGGACAAAGAAATGTGGAAAGAGCAACAATCAGAAAGCATCTCACTGTTTGATCATTGCTTATATTCTCTTTAAGCAACTCATTACCAAAAAACTTAATTGAGGGTAGTGTAGCTTGGTCAAACAATTGAAGCAAAGAGCTTTTTCCACACTCTCTCTCAGCTTTAATTTCAATACCACCAGTAGGTATTCCTAACACCATATGGACAGAAAATGGACTGACAGGTATAACCTTTCCATCAACAACTATGTCAGAGCTGGAAGTATCTACATGGTCTGCTATCCATTGAGCAAAATATCTTGGAACAGAACAGTCTTCAAAATTCAAAAGAGAAGAAAAGCCAAACTGTTCAATAGCATCTCTCTTGGACTGACTGAGACCATTGAGAATTTCAGCAAAATATGACGTATTACATCTACTAAATGCTCTTCGGACGTTGGCATCTTTAGAACATTTCTTAGATTCAACTTTATGACTCTACAAAATAGAATATAACATATGGTTAATGAAAATAGAAAAAAACAAAAAAAGGATATATAATAATTGTTAATCCATTTACTGAAAATAACATTTCAACAAATAAGCTAATAGACAATAATTAAACTTCCAATATACTAACACTTGACAATTCCACTACATATACTACAAAATTGTACATAAACACCCAAACACATTATTAAAAACAATAGTAGGAACAATGCTAAACACAAACTATGGTGAACAAGGAGGAATAAGAATGGTGAGAATGCAAACTTCAAAAGAAAAAGCAAGAAAATATATGCACAAACCACATCATGTAAATCAGAGAAACAAATTGCACACATTCAAGGAAAAAATTGCATATGACCTGATGCTGCAACAAATACTAAACAATGGTGCAAGTTTTGAATTGTAAGCAACGATTGTGGATGTGACGATTGCATCTATGCCAACAGGTATACAAAACTACAAGTTATTATATCCATAAAACAGGTGCTAACAACATTTGTCAGACTAGAAAATAGATTGGGGGGGGGGCAAAATACAAACAACACCACTATATCTCACATACATTCTCTGGGGCAAAATACCAACAACCAGATGTCCGATTTGTCTTAGCAAAGATTGTTGCATCAAGCATTGTGCACGAATAAAAACTACATATCTGTTCATACTACAAATGTAAGATTCGTATCACACAACAGAACACAACAGAACACAGCTCTGTTCATACTACACTGCATTTCTATTAAAAAGAGAACCTATTAAATATGGCCAAACTGGAATTTGCACATGCAGGATACTAAAATTACACATTACATGGAGCTGAAAGATATGTTTATAAAACTTCTAAAACACTTGACACTAACAGATAAATTCAACAAACACATGCAAACTTGGAATACAAGGCACCATATTGAAACTCGAATACCACACCACAGATAAATTCTAAAACTTGCACACATTCAAGGAAAAAATTGCATATGACCTGATGCTGCAACATAAACTAACAATGGTGCAAGTTTTGAATCGTAGGCGAGGATTGTGGATGTGACGATTGCATCTATGCCAACAGGTATACAAAAACTACAAGTTATTATAGTACATTGAACTATTAGCAAAGAAATAATATAAGTCAACTCTATATGATGCATCCTAACAGTGTGTTTCATATTTCTTAGATTCAACTTTACGACTCTACAAAATAGAATATAACATATGTTTAATGAAAATAGAAAAAACAAAAAAAGGATATATAATAATTGTTCATCAAACCTTAGAATTTTGCTTCTTAACATCCTTTTTTGCGGACTTTCTTTTAACTGCTTTCACAACCTGAATAATTAAACAAGGCAATGATATCAATTTTTTGTTAAACTGCTTAAAAATGAATTCATTATCTAAACTGATGACAAAAAACACATACCATTTTCTTAAAAGTGTTAAAAATCAACTCATCATCTAAAGATTCATCAGATGCTAAAAATTAAAATACAGCAGTTAGTGCAAAATAGCTTAAAAACAAACACAAAAAACAAGAATAAAAAATGAAAACTCACAATCTGCATTGACTTCATTAGCACCACCACAATCTGAAGCAACATAATCACTATCATTTCCCGGAACATCGCCATCTCCACTAGAACTAGAATGATTGTGAGAATCTTCTTTAGCCATTCTAAAACTACACAAATAACAATAAAGCATGAATGTGAGAGCCATATCAGAGCAGCATACAAAAGCATTGAACAAATGCTTATTCAAAAAAATAATGTAAATTCTAAGCAGTAAATATTTAATAGAAATTCCACTACATATACTACAAAATTGTACATAAATTAAAAGAGCAATATTACTACATTTATACTGCAATTTGTTTCCACCCAAACACATTATTAAAAACAATAGTAGGAACAATGCTAAACACAAACTATGGTGAACAAGGAGGAATAAGAATGGTGAGAATGCAAACTTCAAAAGAAAAAGCAAGAAAATATATGCACAAACCACATCATGTAAATCAGAGAAACAAATTGCACACATTCAAGGAAAAAATTGCATATGACCTGATGCTGCAACAAATACTAAACAATGGTGCAAGTTTTGAATTGTAAGCAACGATTGTGGATGTGACGATTGCATCTATGCCAACAGGTATACAAAACTACAAGTTATTATATCCATAAAACAGGTGCTAACAACATTTGTCAGACTAGAAAATAGATTGGGGGGGGGGGCAAAATACAAACAACACCACTATATCTCACATACATTCTCTGGGGCAAAATACCAACAACCAGATGTCCGATTTGTCTTAGCAAAGATTGTTGCATCAAGCATTGTGCACGAATAAAAACTACATATCTGTTCATACTACAAATGTAAGATTCGTATCACACAACAGAACACAACAGAACACAGCTCTGTTGGATTGCACATGTAACTCACCAGCAACTCGCAGAAGAGACAGCGCCGGCAAGCTGCACACAAACGGGAACGCCAAATCACCTCCTCTCTCGCCGCCTCCTTTAGATCTAACCAAAGAGACAAAGCGCCGATGAGTTCGCCGAGCAGCCGAAGAGGCACACCAAAGAGACTATCGCCTTTTCCTCTCTGGCACTCTCTCGAAGCCTTCGCCTGAACAGAGCAAGCATATACACGTAAGAAGACATACATCTACTAACAATGCAAAAGGTATATTAGAATGAAGTAATGATGAACTCACCAGAAGGTCCAGAGTTTTAACAACCTTTGGACCTTAGGATGAAGAATACACATCACCAAATCATTGTTAGGATTGGAACGGTTTGAAGCAAAAAATAAGTTCTAAAAGGAGTTCAGCATCCTCACTGACCAACATACATACATGTAGGATCCCAGAAAATAATTATTCTACCAAGGACAGAAAAATCCTGACCAAGGTGAGCCCTAACATAAAACAAAATGAAAAACTAAAGAACCAGAAATTATTCTACCAATGACAGAAAGGTTCAGACACATGTGAACCCTAACATAAAAAAGAAAAATTTAAAAACATTATTTAATATAAAAATGAAAGAAAGGGCCCAAAAATTACACTCTGCAAGAATTAAAAATGCATATTGTACGGGACTGCAAGTTTAGTTAAAAATGGTGTGCAAGTTTTAATCTAATCTGTGTTGTTCATAGCTGAGCTGTGTATCATTGTTCATATGTTAATTGAATAGTGAACTGACAAGTGATAAATGACCATGAGACCATATGAACAAAAATAGAAGAAAATAAAAAAAACTGACATAAGAGATACACATGCAGAAAATAAAATTAAGACAACAACACTAAATCAGTAAAGTCATTTATGCTTCAATAAATGGATAGCACTTGGGACTAAACTAAAAAAATAGCATAATAGACGGGCAGAATAGAGTTGGTAGCTTACCTCCCACCTACAAATCAGACTAGCACTACAATGACCACCTCAGCCAGCCAATTGTTTCGTTGTTGATCAAGGTCGCCAGAGCCCACATGCATTGTCTTCAGTATTCCATTGTTTGTAATTGGCAGATATGGATACAAATGGATCGCATACAAAACAAAATCCACGGTTCAGCGAGAAATAACATTATGATTTCAAGACATAACCAAACCACAAAAATTAACTACAATTATCTAACCAACCACAAACAAGCATTGTTTCAGATCAGATCTACCAGTGTGCTCAGTTCTGACTAACTACCACCTGCAGCCATAACTAAGCCACTGCATACATTTGAACTATGGAGACACAAATCATAGCAGCATACAAAGCAATGAACAAATGCTTATTCAAAAATAATATAAATTCTAACCAGTAAATATATTATAGAAGTTCCACTACATATACTATAAAATTGCACATAAAAATGCAGATCTCCACTATCGATATGTATTTGAGAGCATTTATTTCACACAAATGTACAAATTAAAGAACATGTATATTGGCATAGATTAA